>CM053758.1:9716252-9796252 GCA_028658305.1 Pachyuromys duprasi
CTGTTGGTGGACTTGGAGGGGGCAGGGAAGAAGGAGATGAGGGAGGGAGTGGGAGGGTAGGAGGGGATGGGGGAGGGGGCTACGCCTGGGATTCAAAGTACCTAACCTGTGACTGAGATAAAAATAAATAAATTTTTAAAAAAATTATAAAAAACAAAAAAAAATGGGATGTAGAGCTAAACAGAGAATGCTCAACAGAGGAATCTAGAATGGTAGAGATGCATTTAAAGAAATGTTTAATGTCCTTAGTAATCAGATAAATGCAAATCAAAATAACTCTTGCAACTGTCACAATGGCTAAGATTTTTAAAAAAAGGAAAACTCAAATGACAGCACATGCTGGAAAGGATGTAGAAAAGGGAGAACACTCCTCCAGGGCTGATGGGACTGCAAACTTGTACAACTACTTTGTTAATCAATCTGGCACCTTCTCAGAAAACCTGGAATAGCCATACCTCAAGACCCAGCTGTATCACTCCTGGGCATATACCCAAAAGATGCTCCACCATACAACAAGGGGATTTGATAACCATGCTCATAGCAGCTTTATTCATTATAACCAGAAACTGGAAACAACTCAGATGCCCCTCACCTGAAGAATGAATAAAGCAACTGTGGTACATTTACACAATGGAATACTACTCAGCCATTAAAAACAAGGATATCATAAAATTCACAGGCAAATGGATGGAACTAGAAACAATTGTTCTGAGAGAGGTAACACAGACCCAGAAAGGCACACATGGTATATATTCACTTATAAGTGGGTTTTAATCATGTAGTAAAGGATAGACATACTACAACGCATAGACCCTTAAGGCTTCATGTGGGCCCACGTATTAGGGGAGTAAGGGATCTCTCTGGCATGGACTATATTGCCTGCTTTTTAATCACTTCCCCCTAATGGGACATCCCTAGCAGGCCAAAGGGGAAGAAGATGAACTCAGTCCTCATGTGAACAGATGAGCTGGGGAGGAGGAGGGGATGTGGGAAATGGGTGGGCCTGGGAGCAGAGGAGGGAGGGGCCCATGACTGAGATGTAAATTTAATTAATTAATAATAAAAATAATTAGTTAAAAAATAGAATGAGCCATACATGAGAGCCGCTGTGCCTACCAGGGAAACAGCTTCACTTGAGGAAGATGCAAATATCATGGAATGAGACAGTGGTGACAACTATGCATATCTCAATGGAATAATAGCTACTCTGTGTTGTACAGTTTAAGATGTTAATTTTTTCCTATGTAATGGTGCACATTTGTTAATACAATCACTTTAAAGACTAAGGCAGGAGGATCGCAGGTTCCAGGTCATCATGAGTCACATAATAAAAAATGGAGAAAACAAACAAACAAAAACAAAACCCCAACCAACCAGTCAGGGTTGGGAAAGACACACCAAATATCTTTTGTGATATGTGAATTGCATCTCAATAAAAGCCAATCAATACTTGAAAAGGATCCAGTAATTCAGTCTCCTAACACCAGCAGAGACTAAGGTGACTTGCAGAGGAATTATACTCTCCCCTTGCTCTTGCATGTAGACTTACACTGTAGGTTCCTATTATGCTCCCTTGTTGGCTTTTCTTTCTGTTTTTTTTTCCTCTGGAGAAATAAAAGGTATAGGAAACTAATCCCCAAACCAAAACCAACCTACTAAATAAACAAAAATACCAAGGAAATTTGGATGTTGTTTATATACAAACAACAGTCATTTGTATATAAAAGCATCTGGCAATTCTGTGATAGGCTGTGCTGCCTTCTTAAAGTAGCTTCATCCACCCAGTACAAATGCTATTACATTCTTTAATGAGGAAAAAAAGCTCAGAGAGGGTGTTTGGCTGGCCCAGGTTCACACAGTTGGAAAATGGCTCACTTGGTAGCCCATTCAGACCTACAAGTGGTACAGTTCAAACTGCACCCACCACTTCAGACAGTGGCAGCCTACTATCTCTTCTACTCTTATAAATATTACTTTGACTTAGCAAAGCTGAATTTGCTGCTTCTCAAAACACAACAAATTGTGCCAAGAGTTGGTTTTAGAGATGTCAGAACCTGAGTCACACCCAAACTGAGGGCAATGGTGTTGTAGTGCTTGTGGGTGTGATATGGGGTACAGTCTGGATCCCGGGAGGCAGGGAATCACCTGAAGAAAGGAGTCACATTTGAAAGTGAGTCTGGTCTGGCCATACAAGTTTGCCTTAGCCGTCACATGTGTTCCCACCTCTGGACACATATCATCAGTTCCTTCCATTGAAAGAAAGGCATGGTGCTAAACAGAACATGAAGAAGACTTGATTCTCCCACCCATAGATGGCTGGAAATCCCTCTGCCTCACAGGTGCACATACATGGTTCATTGAAATAAGAAAAAAAAAAGCTTCCCAGCCCCTCTCTACCACATAAACCTATGTGATTTACACTTCACTGCCTTAGCAGCATTGAGAGAGAATTTGGGAATTCCTGGGAAACAGAAGCCCCAGAATCATGCTGGCCCTGTCAGACACTGTAACCTTCTTTCAGGCTTGGGGTAGGAGGTAGTGCTCCCAAGCAAAAATTTACGGCCATAGCACATTGCTGCTTTGGAGGGCAAGAAAAGGTGGCCCTTGGTCCTGATGAAGAGTCACCCTTAGAGCGAGGCAGCAACACAGGATTACAAAGTGCAATATTGCCATCAAGTGGACAGAAAACACACACCTGACAAAATGATTTTTAGCGCTGGGATTCTGGTGGAAGTGTTCCAAATCAGGGAAGGCATCAGTTCCTCTCTCTGTCTAAAGGCATAGCCATTCATCACACTTTTAAACTTAGTTGCCCTTTCTAAAAACTTTGGTTTCCTTGGACATGTTTTCAGCGTCATTCTGGATAATATGTACACAGCCCTATTGTGAGGTAGTTGCTCTTGATTGTTTTTTTAATTTATTTTTTATATTAATTACTGTTTATTCAGTTTGTATCCTAGCTGTAGCCCCTTCCCTCTTTCTCTTACACCCCCCCTTCCCTCCCTCATCTCCTCCCAAGCCTCTATCAAATCTACTAATAGGACAGTTCCTCCTCCCCTTCCATCTGACCCTAGCTTATCAGGTCTCATCAGGACTGGCTTCATTGTCCTCCTCTGCCACCTGGCAAGGCTGCTCCCCCCTCAGAGGAAGGTAGTCAAAGAGCCAGCCACTGAATTCATGTCAGAGACAATCCCTGTTCCCATTACTAGGGAACTCACTTGGATACTGAGTTCCCATGGGATACATCTGATCTGAGGTTCTAGGTTTGGAGTATCAGTCTCAGAAAAGACTCTTGTGCCCAGATATTTTGGTTCTGTTGCTTTCCTTGTAGAGCTACTGTCCTCTCCAAGTCTTACTATCTCCCCCTTCTTTCATAAGATTCCCTGCACTCTGCCCAAAGTTTAGTTATGAGTCTCAGCATCTGCTTTGATACACTGCTGGGTAGAGTCTTTCAGAGGCCCTCTGTAGTAGGCTCCTGTCCTGTTTCCCGTTTTCTCCTTCTTCCAATGCCCATCCTGTCTGCCTTTCTGAATGAGGATTGAACATCTTGCCCAGGGTTCTCCTTCTTTCTTGTTTTCTTTAGGTGTACAGATTTTTGTAGGTTTATCCTGTATTATATGTCTAGCATCTACTTATAAGTGAGTATATACCATGTGTGTCTTTCTGCTTCTGGGATACCTCACTCAGGATGATATTTTCTAGATCCCACCATTTGCCACAAATTTCATGAAATTTGCTTTTGATTGTTTGAACACTTTCTTCAGAACTCTGGCTGCTACAATATCATATTTACTAGGACACTGGCAGAGTCAACTCCTCTAGAGACATGGAGAAATGGTTTACATAGATTTGTAAGTAGTTCATGGATAGATGATGGATGAATGAATAGAGGGAAAGAGGGAACAGGGAAAGAAAAGGGAAAAAAATGAAAAGAACCAGCTACATAGCATGGAGGCCCAAGTCATTGTCTCTACTAATATTTCTAAGATGAACATTTGGCTTCTTTTATTATTATTCAAGAATCAATAATTTCTAACCCAAGACTATTTCAATTAGTGCAACAAGTAAACTTGTTTTTATAGCACTTAATTTTTATTTTTTTACAAAGGTTCAGGGTTTCCATAGGTACTACATATAGGCTGCACCTTTAAAAATGTTTTCCTCTGTGTGTGTGAAGCTGCTTTTGTCATACAAGTCTCTCAATCATCCTTGCCTGTCTAAGTTCAGATCACTTGTACTGACCTGTAGAGGGTCCCTGGTGACAGAAGAAAAATGATCATTTCCCTGATGAGTTGGGCTCATATCTCTTTCATGGTTATTTGCTTGTGTTTTATGTTGTTATTCTTGCCAATGTGGGCCATGACTCTACCTTGTGAACAATGGGCATTCGCTTAAATAAAATCAAAACCTGCAGACAAAATTGTTCACATAGGTATTTTGCAGGGGCATCATCATCTCTCTCAAACTAAAATAAAGCTACAATTGATATTGAGTTGTGGATTCATTCACATATAAATAGCTTTGGCAGGTCACCCTGGAGGTGACATTGCTAAGGAATGAAGCAATACCTCTATGAATTGTCATGGTACTGCCTCAAAAGACAGAAAGGCAGTCTACAGAAACTGTTCAGGAGCCCACAAGCTTCGAATTACATTCATAGCCTCTTCGTCCCATAATTAGATGGAAAGAGTCTGCCCTCCGATGCAGGTAGAGATGATAGGTTTCCCAGTAACACAGTTCATGGCAAACCTAGCTGAAAGCTCCCTTGCAAAATCTCTAGCAAACAAAAGGAAATTTGTTTAGACATTTACCATGCAGAGTTTTCAGGTCAATTTGAGGAAAGCCAGGTAAGCACTGGAAGTGTTATTGGTAGCCTCAGCACTGGAGATGCACAATTTTATCTGTTGGCAGTCACTCTGGACTCATTGTAAACACTCATAAGTTGTTTTTTTTAGCTTATATCTAAGAAAACTGCCTCAATCACCTCTGAATAAATATGAATTATGAATAAATCTCACCTTGTATCACAGCTCAAACTATTCCCTGTATTTACATGAGCACTCATTCCACACCAAAAAAAGTAAAACAAAAAAGTTACTAAGCACTTACTTAGTGCTTTCTTCCCACTGCACCATAGAAGAGAGGTTATATTGAAATGACGTCTGCCTGTCCATGTGGTCAAAACGTGTTAGAGATCTTGGAAGAATATTACTTCAAAAATAAATTCACATCATAGCAATCAGAGAACCATCAATGACTTGCTATATTAGGCATTTGACAAGTGAGTTCAACTCTTGATTGTTTTTCTCTGGTGATGTGTTTGCATGCATGCCTGTGTGTGGTGCACATAAGTACAGATGACAGCAGAAGCCAGAAGAGAGCATCTAATTCCGTGGCAATGAGTTACAGGTGGTTTTGATCTGCCCAAAATGGGTGTTAGGAATAGAACTTGGGTCATCTGCAAGAACAGAAAATACCCTTCGCCATTAAGCCATTTTTCTAGTCTCCCCCTCTCTTTTATGACAATGTCACATAATTTAATCCAGGCTGATCTGGGACTCCTTTTTTATCCTTTTACTCAGTCTTGACATCCAACCCAGTTTTCCTGTTAGTCTTAGCTCCTCAGTGATACTTCTCTGGACATGCCCTCACAGACATGCCCACAAATGTGTTCCGAGGAATTCTACGACCCAGGCAAGGTAACAGTGATGATTAACTATCAGTCACTGAGCCTGCTCAATTTAAAGACATAGTTAAAGAGGAGAAGACGGAGGCTACATTTCTAAACCTTTACCTCAGAGTCACAAAGCACAACTTTCACATGACAGAGAGAAAAAAAAATCTGTTCATGCTGAGCCCTTGTCCTAAAGACAGGGAATAAGAATGCTAATGGCTTCAGTTTTCCAAAACGGGCTTTAGCTGAAACTAAATGAAAAGAGGTTTTGGTGCCAACTTAATGTGGGACTTTGTCACTAAGGGATCCTATCTCACCTTGCCACTCACAAGATCAAGTACAGAATCAAGGCTAGGACTCTTTTCCATTCCTGACCCAAATGTGGCTGCAAGATATACAGCTTTGCCTCTGTGAGTGACTCAGAGAAGCTGAGGGCTAGAGAAGAACTTTTCTCAGTACAAAATCAGGGTGATGAGCAAAGGTAAAGCCTGTGTGGGGCAGGCCTAGGGTACAGAGACTCATAGCTGGTGTGTATATTCTTTTAGATGATAATATTTAGAATCATCCATGTCCACAATCATACAATATAGCAGCTGATAAATGGGTCACTCCAAATTTGGAAATGATTACGTTAATGCATTGGGCAGGCTCATCTGATCTTTAAAAAAAATATCACCCTATGGGACATTCACTTATCTTTCACAAATTCAAATTCCCAAAACAAATTAGCAATCATAGTAGGGTTATGCCAGGCCATAACAGCAGGTTCTGATTATCAGCAATGGTTCTAACTCACCTTTTTCAAAGGCTCAAGGCTGTTTTATGCCAGACTGTAGGTAACAGCAGGTTCCAGGTCTTAGAGATGGTACTGGCCCACCTTTTCAAAGGCTCAAGGCCAATGTGTAACTGAGAATATAACCCCCTACATGTTGGCTGACAAACACCTGATTCTACAAACACTGGAAATAACTTGCTGATGTGAAAGGTTTCTAGTCCCTAAACTCAAGCAAGTGGAAAAGCATGGTGCAACTGCCACCAGCATCCTTAGTAGCTTTCTAATAAGTGGCATCATTAGCATGCTCTTTGGACATATTAGCTTGGGATGTTTTTTAAGAAACTGCATTGTATCCCCTTTTCTTTTGACTTCCAGAAAACCAGTTCCTGACAACTGCCTGAAGGAAAAGATAGAAGAATTCGAAAGAGCTAGAGAGTAGAAATGGGTGCTGGTGGTGATTCAGCCATCATTAGTCTTTCCACTTTGAAGTATTCTTGCCAACTGACCATATTTATTTGAGTGCTCTCTCTTCTCAAGCTTGAGGAATGCTGAAAGTTCCAGGCCAATATCTTCCAGAAGCAGCTATTATTTGATAACTACAAAGAGTGAGGAAGTACCTCAATCCCCTCACTCTTCATGGATAACTCAGAATCAATTCAATGCTAGGTCTCAGAGTACCCATCTTCACAGAGAAATCTAGACAATTTTTCTATTAGCATCTACTCATTGCACAAGGAGGTTTGTATCCCTGAATAGAAATTAATTTTAGCCATATTCGCTTCCTTTATTAATCATCCTTATCACATTCCAATTCTTCACTCTCCCTCTACACCCTCTCTATTTCTCTTTTCACCTGGGGCTTCTTTTTCTTTCCACCCTAGGTTCTACATATACAAATGTGGATATGAACCCGTTTTTGTTTTGGCCCCAGGTGTGGGATGTGGGACTGATTCAGATGGTCCACAGCAGCAGACTATTTGCTTCATGCCGGCTCTGAGAGGAGCTCTCTGCCAGCTGCAGATAGTTTAAATCTGAGGACTCTGGAGAGAGAATAAATGCCATTGCCCAGAGAGTGGAGCCGGTAAAAAGAACAAGGCTGCTCTTGCTTCCCCCTTGCTGCTCCTGGTTGCTGTTTTGAGACAAGAAGTTGGAGATCTCCTGAAATAGGGATTGGACTGGCTTCAAGGAACCCAATGACCCTGACCAGCAGGAAGCAGCTAAGAGAACTGCGACCCTCTCATACTAACCCTTTCTCCTACCTGGTGTCGGTGTGTTACGAGGTGTTGGGGTGGAGTAGGGAGAAAAAGATAAGAAAAGTAAAGAAAATAGTTGTTTTTATTTTAAGCTAATGCCAACATACAAGAAAAATCAAACATGTTTGTCTTTTAGAATCTGTCTTAATTAGACTTCAAATAATGCAGTGGTTTGAAAGAGAGTGGTCCTTATAGGTTCATGTATTTGGATGATTAGTCCCCAGTTAACATAAGCATTTGGGATCACACATCTCTCTTTGTAAAGAGTATATCCCATGTTATTGGTGTAACTCTGACAATGTAGACTTTTCTTGTACATAAATTTCATCCCCAATTACATCAGAATCGTCCCAGGACAAGATTCCTTGCTGGCCAACCTGTCCCATCTCCCAAAGCACATCACTCACTGCTGGGCTCTTGTGTTAATCCTGCCCAAATCAGTGTTGGTAGGACACTAACCCAAATAGAAACAGATCATGTAGTGGGAGCGACTTAAGAAGATATTTTCTCCTGCGTTAACAGTGATCACTAATCCTGTAGGATTCTGTTTGAGAGCAGTTCCAATATAACCTTCAGCAGACTGTAGAATGAGCAACAAATTTTTAAAAGTAAAAGTAAATTTAATGTGTATTAATTTGTCTGTATGTGTGCCTAGTGCCTGTTGAGGTCAGAGAGAAAAGGGAGTTAGATCCCCTCAAATTGGAGTTCTAGATGTTTTTGAGTCACCATCCTGTGGTACTGGGAAGCAAAGTGAAGAATAGCAAGTGCTCTTAACTCTGAGCCATCTCTCTAGCCCCATGAATAGTGGCTTTAAAATGATCCTTTTTTTTTTTTGTAATTAAGTGTGTTGGCAAACACCAGTACTTCAAGCATGTAGGAGGCAGGTGCCATAGCATCTGGTTTGTATGGTGGGAGTTTGCCTCGAAAATGACAAAAAGATTTTGGGAGAAATGGCTCAGCTGGTAAAGTGATTGCCATGGAATCATGAGGATCTGCATTTGCACTCTTGTACCCCTATCTTTTTTTAAAGCCAGGATCAGTGGTACCTGCCAGTGCTTGGTGGAGACAGGGGGATCCCTGAGGCTTGCTGGCTAGCCAGTCTAGCCAAATCTACAAGATCCAGGTAAGACACCCTGCCTCAAAATATAAGGTGAACAGAAGTAAGGAAGGCACTCAGTGTCAACCTTTCATCTCCAAAGATGTGTACATATATGTGCACGTTTACTTTCACACCGTAGAACACACACAGGCATGTACTCATGTACACACAAAGATAGAAATCCTTTCCTGCAGTTCAAAAACAAAGGTTCAGAAACACGGATGTGACCCAAAAGCAAGCCAAGTGTGAATGAACATAGTGACTTCCATCTAGAGAAGTCCTGCTGTCATTCACTTGGAGTTTTTAGGAGTGACCACATGAAGGAGGAGAAATGTTGCTCATAGGGAACCACAGCAGTAGTGCAACCCCCAGAGTTTACAGCTATAAAAATCATATTGCTTTTCTGTGCTACTTCTACATCCTTATGAGGTGTTTGAGAGGGCTTCCTCTCAGCTGCAATTTAAGGAGTCTGACTCTCAGCCAGGCATGCCTGGTAGTGCATACCTGTAATCCTACCCAGCACATAGAAGGCTGAGGCAAAAGGGTTGTACATTTGAGACCAGCTACAAATTGATAGCCTATCTCAAATAAATAGTCAAACAAAGGGTGGTCTGAATTTTAGAAGCATCTAAAGAAATAGACTAGAAACTTCTGCCAATATAATTCATTACAAATTACCCTTTCTTTTTCATCTTTTTAAAGCAAATATTTTATTGTTTCATATCATCTTCCAAGCAGCCAGTGAGAAATTAGAGCTTTGTGTTACAGATGAGAAACCTGTGCCCAGTAGGTGATGCTCACAATGTAGGACCCTTGGCAGAGTCCATGTTAGAGCCAGTTACATTGCACAACTACCTGTGCGGGGCTACCTCAATTCTGTAGGTCCCACAGCTTCACCCACAAGTTGCTACTGTCAGAAGGAATCCTGACAGTAGGAATCCTAATCCCACTCAAAGCAACCATGTTGAGATAAGGTCTAGGTAAAGTCTTTCATGAGTCAGCATCTCCCCTGACATGCTGTTCATCTTAAGTGTGTGTGCCCTGCAGTGTTTAACACTGTGATTTCATATACCCACTGGAAGAAAGTGAAGGTTAGTAAGAGATTACACTGCACATCTTGAATCACGGTAGAAAAAAACAGCACTGACTCCTTAAGCTCCCAAAGAGTGGGTGTCTGCAAAGCAAGCCAAGCCAAGGGTCTGGTATCTGTCCAACATTTCACTGATTCACTGTTGTTCTTGGGCTCTCAATGACAGGAGGGCTTTCAGAAACTGTAGTGTCATCTTAAATTATTTAAATCAGAACTAACCCTCAGGGGAATGTTTTTCCTCGGTTTTAAGAGCTCTATGGATGTCAACAACCCTAGAATGGAAAAAGATATTTCATTGATTTTAGTTTTAATACTTTAATTAATAATATTGGATCTGAGGCAGAACCCATGGGAGGAAGTACATGTCTGATACTACAGACCTAGTTAAAATCCCATGGCTAGGGAAGTTATAAGCCCAAGGGTAGAATCTACTACTATTGTTTCATTAGATAGATAGGTAAACAACCTGTCTTTTAAGTATTCATTACTAAATACTCATAATTTCCTTCTAAATATTTAAAACTACCTTCTAAATATTCATGTTTATTTCTGTAACTATTTTTATTCTCAGCCTTGTACATAGAATCTTCTTTTTGCAGTGGGGCCGGTGGTGGTTAACACAGACCCTTAACTAGTCAAAATATTGAGAATATGTGACTACTGAGTACTCAGCTCTAAATAGTACTCAAAAGCTCAGTGAGCATCATGCAAGGGCGGGGTGGAGGGGAAGATATAATAGTTGAATGATGTCACAAAGTACCGTGATACACTGTCTCCTGGATATCATGTGGCTGTTGCAGTCATGGACACCCAGAAGCTATGGTTATCTGCACAATATTGGGCCCTTCAACATCCTATCTATCCTGTCATGGACTGGGAGGAGTTCAAGAGGTCTCATCTCTCATGGAGCAGCTATTGGCAGTTAAGGATTTGTCTGTGAAAATTAATCAGTTTTTAAGTGTTGTATCCACTAAATCTGTTGTCTACTCTCTAGAAAATAAACCCCTTCCTATGCTCATACAAGCAACTCTGATTTTAAGTTAAGTAGGGGAAAATAAAGACTTGTAGGTAGGAAAGAAATGACAATATGATAATATAAACCCAAGTCTCTTAGCAATACATATAAAAATTTTGTCAAGATATGAACAAAAAGACATAAAAGTAGGGAAGGAAACAAAAAAATAAGGTAAAGAAGGGGATAAATAGAAATTGAAGAGGAATAAGAGGGCAATGAAGATTGAATATGGTCATAACACAAAACACATTGTATATATGTATGAAATAGCCAAATAGAATAAAATAAAGGCAATGTTTGTGATAACAGTATTAAGTGAAAAAACAGGATGGAAATGTATAGTAAGATTACAAGTACACAATAAGAAAATAATATGGAGCCAGGTTTAGACCACCCTTGGGAGGCAGAGGCAGGCAGATTTCTGTAAGTTTGAGGCCAGCCCGATCTACACAGTGAATCTGAGATCAGCCAAGGGTATATAGTGAGACCTTGTCTAAATGAACAGGAAAAAGAAGAAAAGGAGGAGAAGGAAAAATGAAGGAAGGAAGAAAATGTTTTAAAACCAAATGGTAATACTGGACTGTCACTTGTTTTCCCCATTTTTCTATTTTATAAATATATAAATGCAGTTATATTACCTTTTACAATGAAAAGCATAATACAATAAAATATTACTAATATCTGCCTTTCTGTGAGGATGGCTGGGGGATAAATTATATAATTGTTATGCAAGTACTTTATTGTCTTTAAAATGTGGTTTGTGGCTCAGTCCCTGTGACCAGTGTTACATTATATCATGTCTCATCACACTGACTCTCAGTAGAACACAGCTGTCTCTTTTTCCTCCTTCCCTGAAATAAAAGTAAAAGCATACAAGGGCAAAATCTTACCCATTCCATACTTAATTAAACTCTCAGGATGTTCTCCTTTCTTTGGGGGCTGATTAACTGGAAATCACCAGGGGCTTCTTCTGTAGAACAAAACAGGGGAGATAATTCTTAATGGTTCCCACATCTGTGATTACAGGGATTTGAATGAGTAACATGTTCTTCACAGCACCAAGACTCTCTTCCAAGCTGTCCCCAGTTCAGAGTCAGTGTGTGAATCAAGGTTCAGTGTTCACATCCGAAATTCAGATCTAGGGGATGTGTAAACCCATCTCCATATCAAGGACTGAAAGTTAAAGGGGACTCCAGCTGAAACTGTTGCTCAGCCACATGAGAATCACAAATACAGAATGCTCTGTTTTCCCCTCACAGCCTGCCAGTCATTCTCCTTGCCAGTCATTCTCCTTTTTGCCTTCAGGCCACAGAACACCTTTATTCATGCTTCTCATAACAAACTTCATTTTTACATAAATAATGTCTGTCCTCAAATTGTCCAAACACTGAGGATTTAACCATGAGAGAAAGTGAGCTCAGAAATGAGGAAATAGATAAAGTGACATTTATTCCTTTGACATTTCCGTCGGGTAAATTTCACATTATTTCAGACATTTTATACTAACCACAATCTCAGAAACAGAGGCACTATTTTTTATACCCCCGCTTTAATATTTCATTTTTGTAGTGATATAAAAACTGGTAATATACAAACTGCCATCTACTCAACAGATCCTTTTTTCTTAGCTGTTGTTCTGTTGCTATGGAGAGACACCATGACCAGCAACTTTTAACAAAAATTATTAAGTTGGAGGCTTGTTTACAGATTTAGAGGATTAGTCCATTAGCATCACAGAGGCAAGGAGTAGCTAAGAGTTTTATATCCTAATCCACAGAGAGAGAGAGTGAGCCTGATGTGGGCTTTATAAACCTTAAAGTCCACTCCCAGTGACGTAATTTCTTCAACAAGGCCACACCTCCTAATTCTTCCTGAACAGTTTCATTCCTGGTAACTCAAATATGTAAGCCTTTGGGGGGGGGGGGAACCTTCTCATTGAAACCACCACACACAAACATGTGTGCCTGGCCGCTGTGCCAGGTGCTGTGTGAGTTACAAGAAAAGAAAGCTATACAGTTTGAGGTTTACAAAACAACAAAAGAAAATGAACTCACTAGGATAATTAAATTTGGTTGCCAACTTTAGTGGATTGAGAGAGGTATAGATTAGTGAAGTGTGCCTACGGGCGTGTCTGTGATGGTATTTTTAGACATAATTAAATTACAGCTTCCATCAAAATTCAGCTGAGATCAGAAATTCCACCCTAGAAAGAAGCCTGCAGAAGTAATTCATTTTGTTTCTACCGAGCTCATTTCCTTCACAATCAAATGGAATCATGGGTGCTCTGACCTAATCAATGGTTTAATCCCTTGACAGAGTCATAATATGATTATGATGGTATTTTTGGAAAGTGGAACCCAACTAGAAAAGATTATGCTCTGGGGACTTACCCATGGGATTGTATCTTACCCTGGACTTTTCACACACTTGGCCTTTCTCCCTTTTCTAGCTAATCATTTCCTGAGGGATTGACTCCTCTGAAGCAACGCACCAAGACATCAGTTACTTTATCACAGCAGTGGAAAGTATAAACAATACAACGACTGTTACTGCACTAGTTAGGATTATTATTGCTGAAAAAACACCATTACCAAAAGCACCTTGGAGGAAAAAAGGCTTGTTTTGCTTACACTTGTTCATCACTGAAGAAAGTCCGAGTAGGAACTCAAGCAGAGCAGGAAGCTGAAGGCAGTAACTGATGCAGAGACCATGGAAGAGGGTGGTTTATTGGCTTGTTCATTCTGCTTTGTTACAGCACCCAGGACCGCCAGCACAGGCGTTGCACCACTCACAATGAGCTTGGTCCTCCCCCATCAATCATTAGAAAATTCCCTACATGCTAGCCTACAGCCAGTTTGTATGGGGGTGTTTTCTCAGTTGAGGTTCCCTCATCTTAGACATCTCTAGTTTGTTTCAAGTTGGCATAAAACTAGCCAGAACGTTTACCATATATAAAATAAAATTAGCCAATATGACAGGATTTTTTTTTATAAGTGTCAATAATTGGGCACTTGAGAAAATGTCAAAATGTCAGGAAACTTGGGTCTGTAAGTGGAAGGCTTTATGGAAAAAGCAGGAGTAAAGTGGACCATGTACACAGAAGAGTCTTATGAACAAATAGGACAGGGAAATGGAGCATAAAATCCAGGCTGAAGAACAAGGGTATGTATGCATACGGAGCAGTGGAAGGAGATACAAGAGAGAGGTTGTAGGAGACATTTGTGGAAAGCTTAGGAAGTTGAGCTGAGCATGAAAAAGAAGCCAACACACTCCTGGGAATTGCCCTCAGATAAATTCCCTGATTTGGGTTTCTGTTTTGATGAAAATTAGCAACAGATTGGTCAAGGTAAAGAGAAGTGGAAGGACAGATATGCTCCTGCTTTGAAAGCTGAAAATTAACGGTCACTGCTAAGACGAGTGCCACAATGACCAAGAGGCTGTCGGGTGCAGCAACAAATCCAGTGCTCATACCAACATGAGTGACAGCTCATCAAAACTGGAAATCAATCTAGAGCACATTTCAAGCCTTCAGGCAGCTCAGCATGATCCAGAGTGTCTCTTCCAGGTACTTTAGTTGTCTTTCAGACAGCTCATCCGGTCTGAGAGTGTCTCTCAGCAGGCCTTACTTCTTATACATGTTTGAAGTGGGAGGGGTCTAGTCTGGTCAGTTTCTGGAACTTCCTGAAGCCATTGAGTTGCTTACTTCTTGAGCTTAGTGAGTGTCCCAAAAGAATAGCATGTTTCCCCTCCCATTAGCAAATCCTGTTGTTTAACCACCCTGAAAATATCATATCTTTTTTATTATTAAAATTTTATGTTTTGTATTGATTACAGTTATTCATTTTGTATCATAGCTGTAGCCCCCTCCATCATTCCCTCCCTCAACTCCTCCCATGGCCCTCTCCAAGTCCATTGATAGGGAAAGACCTCCTCTCCATCCATCTGATCCTAACTTATCAGGTCTCATCAGGACTGGCTGCATTGCCCTTTTCTGTGGCCTGGCAAGGCTGCTCGCTCCTCAGGAGGAGCTGATCAAAGAGCCAGCCACTGAGTTTACTTCAGAGACAAACCCTGTTCCCCTTACTAAGGATTCCCACTTGGAAACTGAGCTGCCATGGGCTACATCTGAGCAGGGGTTCTAGGTTACCCATAAATGGTGCTTGGTTGGAGTATCAGTCTCAGAAAAGACCCTTGTGCCCAGATTTTTTGGCTCTGTTGTGCTCCTTGTGGAGCTCCTGTCCTCTCCAGGTTTTACTATCTTTCCCTTCTTTCCTAAGATCCCCTGCACTCTGTCCAAAGTTTGGTCATGAGTCTCGGCATCTGCTTTTGATACACTGCTGGGTAGAATCTTTTAGAGACCCTCTGTTGTAGGCTCCTGAAATAAGGAGAAAACAGCAAATATCATTTCTTAAAATGCCCCCATTGTTTCACATTCCTTCCAACAGTCTGCTTTTTAGTGAATTTCTCTCCAAGATGGAGGACTTTAATTTTAGAGGAAAGTGATACACAATACATTGATGGGAAATAGCTTGATTTCAATTTTCACTTTGTATTTATTTTGTTGAATTTGCTTTGTTTGAGTAAAACAGGGACTTGCTGTGCAAATCAAAGTAAACTTGAAATCAGGATATAGACTATGTTGGCTTCAAACTTGCAATCCTACTACCTAAGCCTTTGGAGTGCTGGAATTATACCTGTGTGTTGCTATGCCTGAATTCCTATTGGTATTCATAGCTGCCTGTGTCAGAAGGTCTGAAGGAAATAACTTACCCCAAATATCCCCAGTCCTTAAATGACTATTGAAAGACATGGAGATTTGCTGGTGGGGTAATGGGGAGGACATAGATTGAGGTACCCCAAAACTATAGAGAACAAAAATCTACTACCATCCCAGGACTAAAAATCAAGGGATTGAGAGCCAGAATCTAAGGACAGGCCTGTCAAGTGCTGTAGGTGTGGAGGGGCATATGCTGCCAGAACATGCGCTGGAGCAAGACGATGGAGGCCATTACATGTCTCCTCTCTTTCCTCCATTTGTTAATTTATTTTTCTAGTACCTCACACTAGTCAAATCTAGCATCACCAGGCAGGTGATGATGTGCCCAGATAATGAGCTTGAGGCACAAAACACAAAACACAGAGACTGGAGAATATCTTTGTAGGTACTGGGAAGGTGACTATCAGAAAAGCCAACTTCAACTCTGATCCTACAAAGAATATTTTTACCAGCAAAGAGTGTGTAAAACAGAAGTCCTCTTTGCTGCAGAAACAGAGAGCAGAGGACAAGATCCAGAACCCATTGTTTCCCATAGAGAGATAGACATGCACATGTATATATGTACAAACACACACACACATATGTACACACACACACACACACACACCCTATATAGCCACATACACCACCAAGCATCAAATCAGGCTTCCAATATGAAAACAGTAATAAAGGAGTTACTTTCCTTTTGCTATGATAAAACACTATGACCAAAGAAGTTTGTAAAAGGAAGAGCTTATTTGGGCTTATGGTTCCAGAGGGACCATTATAACCAGGAGACATGGCAGGGAGCAGCAGACATTGCTGCAGAAGAAGGAGGCTGAAACATTATAGCTTCAAATGCAAACATGAAGCAGAGAGAGTAAACTGGCAGTTACAAAAGGGTTTTAATCTCAAAACTCACTCCCCAGTGATATTCCCTCCTTCAAGGCTGCACCACCTTAGTCTCTCTCAACCAATACACCCAACTGGGGACTAAGCATTCAAATGCCTGAGACTATGGAGAATTGTTTTTTATTCAAACCACCATGAGGAATATAACAGTTAACATTCTAAAGACTGAAGTCTTCAACTTTCATTCCTTAACCCCTAAGTCAGAGCTGGGTTATCTTTTCCAGGGAAAATTTGAACAAATGTCTATTTATCCCATCAATAGCTAACCAAAGAAATAATTCTACTCAAGTCTAACTCAGTTAACCAAAGATCTTTTTGAAGCTACTTACAGAAACATGGGCCAAGGATGAGTAAACCAAAATCAGAAACAGCAAAAACCCTGCTTCAACATGGGTGACAGCTTGAAAGCTGCATCCCTGAAGCTGTCTGCACAACTTGCAGGCAGCTTCACTGAAGAGTCTTCCTCAACCCCAGTAAATGTTTGCTACTTTTAGAGCATTTAAAGAGGCGCCTTGTGAGTGTTGTAAATTTCATAAGCTTCCTGAGTCTTTTGAGCCTTGGTTCGGAGAGGGATGTTTTCACCTCAGGAAAAAATAACTATCCAAAAACCAAGATTCAGGTTTAGAGTCTGTCAAAATGTTAGAAGAGACTTCCTTGAAGATTCTGACTCCTCAGAGAAAAGAGGCCTAAAGATACAGAGAAGGGCAGACACAGAAGATTCTCTGGACACTCGAAGTGAACAAGAAAAAAAACCCAGTTGCAACAAGGCTGAAGGTGACCATTGATAAAGGTTTGCCTTCTGACCTCAGTATTACAAGCCTACACACACACAACACACACACATTATAAAAGAAAAGATGTGAGTTTTACATGCAAAGGAATATCATGCAGACTTAACAAAAGAAACTCTGCAGGTTGTGGTAATCACAGGACCCTGGAGGGCTTGATGCTGTGTAAAGTAGCCAGCACCATGCTATAGGGAGAGAATATTCCTTTCAACAAATGCTATTGATGGAGCTGGATACATCCAAACAAAAGTAGGGCCCTCCTTTTCACACCCAAAGGTATGTATAAAAATTAACTAAAATGGAGCAAAGACCTAAATTTAAAGGCTAAAAATTTAAGATCCTGACAATGAAATACAAGAGTAAACCTTTATGACCTGGAATTTTGTGATAGAATCATAGGTATGATAATAACAGAATAATCAATAAAATTATGTTTCTTCAAAGACTACACAGCAAGTCAGTGATGTTATATACCTGTAATCTCAGGAGACTGAGAGTGGTAGATAGTGAATTTGAGGCCAATCTTCATTACATGGTAAGAATCAGTGTTTGGTTTGGTTTGGTTTTGGGTAGTGGTGGTGGTGATTTCTAAGATAGATGTGGTGGCATGTGCCCATAATCTCAACAGTCAAGAGACACAGACAAGAGGTGTGTGTTCAAGCTTGATCTGAATAGTGAGTTCAAGAGTACATAATGAGAGCCTGCTTTGAATAAGAAAGAGGAAGAGAAAGAGAAGGAAGTAGGATGCCAACAAAGAAGGAGAAGGTACACGAGGAAAAAAGAGGAAAGGGTGAATGAGGAGAAGGGGAAGAAAGTGAGGAAGAGGGAGAGGAAGGGAAAAGGAGAGAAGTGGTGACAAGGGAAGAGGAAATATTGATAGTAAATCATGTCTCTGATAAGAAATAAGGAACTTAAAAATGGGTGATGCAGTTGAGTAGACATTTCTCCACAAGAGAAACAGATAGGGAAACCAAGTACGTGGCGTGAAAAGATGCTTAATTGAACATCTTTAGTCACTATGGCATACAAATCAAAACCACTGTGAGATGTGGTTTTCACTCCACATCATTGAGGATTACTCTCCTTAAAACACCACAAAGAACAGCAACTGCTGAGAGTGTGGAGAAAGCTGAGTTCCCATGCACTGGCTGATAAAGCTACTGTGGGCTGCTTCAGCTCCTGGGAGGAAGAAGGTGTGAGAGCCAAGGTTTAATTACTGTGCCTAAGAGAGCCATGAAACAGAAACATCTCTAACCAGTAAGCCCCAAGGAGAGATACTTCCTGAAATGCTGGGGGCTATATACACTTGTAATCTCAGTATTCAGAAGACTGAGACTGAAGCCAATCTTTGTTACACAGTAGAAACTAGTGCTTGGTTTGGCGTGACTTGGTTTTGGATGGTGTTACTACAAGAGATAGCCAACTACGAGTTTCGCTCTCCTAAGCAAGGTTGAATCAACTGTACTGGATGAGCTTGATCACATGTAGGTGGGAAATATGTGAGCAGAAAATACATCAGGATCTACGCTTGCCCATGATCAGATGTAGGTGGGAGGTATGCAGGCAAGAAGAACATCTGGATATGTGCTTGATAAGGTTGCCTTTTTAAGGCTCTGCAAAATGTGACTCATCACAGTTTTCTGAGAACCCAGTAATGGGCCTGGCCAGAATCAGTCATCCTGGCCAGTATAACTAAAACTTGCCTCAGCTTTTGCTCAAAATTGTGATAATGATATTGTTCTTGCCCAGTGAGATTAACAAAGGTTTAGCAGTTCATTGAATGGCAACATGTAATTCCCATTGACTCAGCAGTCTGCTATCAAGTATGTACCAAATGGAGTGAAAACATACAGGAATGAGAGCTTGTAGCTTTACTGGCACACAAAAAGTAGAAGCTGGATAGAGAGGTTAGCATGCAGAAGGACTACAGAAGAAGGATAACTTAAGCCCTGGAATTTAAGAACAGCTTGACAACATGAGACCTCATCTTAGAAAATGTTCTCAAGGAGCTGGGGAAGTGGCTCAGTAGTACTTGCCTAAGGTTAAAATGACATGAATCTCATGCCCAGTTCTTCAAAGAAAACATTCTGGACAGAAGAGAAAGAGAAGAAAAGGGAGAATGGAAGGAAGGGAAGAGGGAGGAAGGGATGGAGGGAGGGAGACAAGAAAAGTTGAACACCTATACCAATCAACTACTGGCCAGATAAACAAAATATTTCTTTTTCTGGCCTCCAACTTGCCATATAGGGAAGAACAATCTTGGATTCCTTATCTTCCTACCAAACCTCCCCCCCCCACACACACACACAAGTGTTAGAATTATAGCCATGGACCATCACTCCTGACAGAAAAACAAAACAAAGTTTCTTATGGGGAAGGAGATGAGTCACAATATATGTGTGTTTTAATGTTGGTTTGTTTCTGATTTTGTTTTGCAACATTGGAGATTGAACCCAGGGCCTTGGGTACACTAGCAAGCCCACACTGAGTCTAATATAAAAGAAAGATGAATTTATATGTATATGAAAGAAAGAACTAGTAAGCAATGCTGGTTATAAAACATTAAATGAAATTTGTGTTATAGCTTTAAATATACAATTTTAAGTTTAACGTACAGGGGCCCTCAGTACATCCACGATGTTCTATCATGACAAGCAGTATCTACTTCTGAAACATTTTAGCCACCACAAAAGAAACTTCATACCTATTAATCAGTCAGTGCCACCCTAACCCCAGCCCTCACTGTCTTAATAGCTGGACTCTAATATATATGAAAGTGTTACTGTGTAGCCTCTTTCAGTTAAGATCTGTTTTCAATGTTCCCTTATGTGAGCAAGTTCCAAGATTTTATTTACGTTTGTAGTTTTAATTATGTCTAGACAATATTCCTTGGTAAGGATTTGCTACATTTTGTTTATCTGGCCATCAGGTGATTTGTATGACTGTTCAACTCTTCTTCATTGGTTGCTAATGAAGCTAGAGGTCAAGTATCAGAAGCTCAGGAACAGCAAGGCTGAGTGTGGGATATGCCTCCTCTCTCAGGCTTTGCTACTTTCATTGTTTAAATGAATAACCATTTCCAAGTGTTTCTGAAAAGCTCCTGGTTAATATGCTTTTATTATTAAAAGCACAACTGTTAAATAATTCTCGGGATTATCATTTTCTCTGGTCTACTGGGACAGCAAAAACCAGATCAGAATGTCATCTTGGTAATATGCTTTGTCATGGCTAACCCACGTTGCAAATTTTGGTTAGACTTAGAGAAATGAAACTGCACATAAAGTCATGAGACTCTTCCCTCTTAAAAGTTGTCCAAAGACTACTAAACAAAATAGAATTTAAAAGCATCATGGAGTTATAAATAGCCTCCTGTTTGGTATGTCTTGTCAATCTGTTACCACATATATTTTTTCTCCAACAGCTCTCTAATTAGCACTGGCTTTTGCTACCTCTGAGCCAAAATGTTTACATTGGAAGTTACAAATTACTGTCTAATTATGCTGGCTATTTTGTTCTGCATAAAATATAAATAAAATCCCATAAGCGCTATTTAAAAAGTGCTGTCATCACTTTTCTATAGGATGACTAATAAACTTTTCCAGCTTTCCACCAAATATGAGCAATAAAACATTTTAATTAAATGTGGCAACGTAGGAATTCATGACCACTTCCCCTAGCAGCAGATCACTTACAAGTGTGAAAAGTTTGCCAAAGAGCAAAAAGGTAAATTTTGAGTAGAACAGCAAATTCAGCATCTGCATTACAAGTTCTCAGAAGGTTTCAACATTTCATCCCCTGTTGTGCACTCAGGAAATGTGTGTGTGTGTGTGTGTGTGTGTGTGTGTGTGTGTGTGTGTGTGTGTGTGTGTGTGTGTGTGTCTGGGTGTATAAATGAGTGAGTAGTAAAAGTTTGCTGGGATGCTGTAGCACTATTCCCAAGAGCCAGGCAATGGAGCCAGTCTAGGCACCTAACTACAGGCAAATGGATTGGGAAGATTTGATGCACGCACACAATAGGATTTTGTTTGCCTATTTTACCAAGAATCTTAGCAGCACTATACTCAAAAGTCAAGTCAGACAATGCCCACATTATTACTTCTGTTACCTCACAAATCCAAGTTGCTGAGCTGGTTAATTTCTGTCAACTTGCCACAAGCTGGAGTTATCTGAGAAGAGGAAACCTTGTCTGAGAAAATAACAAAACAAACAAACAAACAAATCAGATTGGCCTGTCTGTAGATAAGCCTATGGGCATGTTCTTGATTTATGTTAGATGTGGGAGGAGGCTCTAGCCTACTATGGGTGAAGCTATCCCTGAAAAAGTGGTCGTGGGGTATATAAGAAAGCAGACTAGCATGTGAGAAGGGGCAAGCCAGTAAGCACTGTTCCTACAAGGGCCCTGCTTCAGTTCTTGACTTGAGTTCTTTCTCTGACTTCCCTCAATAATAAGGTGAAATAAACCCTTTTGGTTTTGGTCAAGGTGTCTGTCATAGCACTAGAAAGCAACTGAAGACAGTTGAGGTATGCCTAACAATATAACAAAAACTGGATCATGTCAGAGGTCAGCTTGATGAGAAGTGATGATCCTTGCTCATATGCCTATCCAATCTGTCTCTAACAACACAACTTGGGCTACCTCTCCTCTTAATTTCACATATACTTTCATGGTAAATAAGTAAGTAACAGTTTTATGATGGAGATGGGTCAAGATCACATATCACATCTATCAGCATTTTGGGCCAGACACACCTGCTTTCCGCATAAGTGGTCACCTTGTTCATCTCAGCACACAATCCCAGAACTCCTCATATGCTATTTATTAGCTATGCTTAGCACTACATAAACATTAACACCCACATAAAATTTGAAATTGCCCTATTCTTGACAATCTTTATACAGTGCCACAGACTGTAGAAACTTAAGTGCTTTGTGAATAAATGCTGGTCAACATAACTGTCTGGCACAGTTTTGTTGGAAGATTTAGGTTCGTAACTGAGTCAGTTTCACACATCTATGTCCTCCACACAAGCCATAACTAGGAACAACATCCTGGAGTAACACAAAGCATCTGTGGAACTCACCTCTCCAGCTGCAGCGGACCTGCCCCAACAATCCCATATGTTGTGACATTGAGGCACTCCTTCTTTGGGATGTGGAGTGAGACAAGATTTCTCTGTATATCCCTGGCTGTCCTGAAATTCACTCTGTAAACCAAGCTGGCTTCAAACTCAAAGATCCACCTGCCTCTGCCTTTGAAGTGTTGGGATTAGAAGCGTGTACCACCGCACCAGGATTCCTTAATATTGGCCATAATATCTCATGCCTGAAACACTGAAAAAGCTCTTGTAGGCAGCATAGAAGATGGTTCCCTTTGGCCTCAACCTCTAACCCATGCTCATCTGTAGTATTCTGTTGGTATAGACTGGGCTTAATGACTTGTTATCAATAAAGAGAGTATGATAAAAGTGATGGTGAGTCAAAGCGAATGGACAGAGAATCCATCAAACTATCCAAGGTTCAGTCTGTCACAGAATGGGGCACCACATTTTTGCTATCCTAAAATATTCATCCTCACTCTATTGCCTAGAAATTATCAGCTACTGGACTAAGCGAAACAGAGTTAGCAAGCATGAAGAACAAGAATGAAAGTAAGAGCTAGAGCAAGCGAGCAAATGGGACAAAGGAGAAAAAGCTTAAGAGAGTAACCACTGTATTTTTTAATCCTATCTCTGAAGTGCACAGTTGACAAGTCACTGAGCCCAGCTCACATTGATGGAGCAGTGTACTACAGATGGGCACAAATAAGAGGTAGTGATCAAAGTGAGCCATCTTCCATGCTCTCTGCAAGAGCTATTTCAACACCTAAGACATGAAATGCTATAGCCAGTATTAAAGTAGATGCAGTTGAAGTAGATCACTGTAACAAATATACAGACAGTGTAAGTAACAAGACTTGGACATTGGGGTTAGGAGGAGATGAAAGTCAGAAATGAGTCTCAGAGTGTATTTTGGACTAATGACCACATGATTATGCAATGTACTGAGTTTTAAATACTGAAAAGGGTGGAGTTTTGTTTGTTTGTTTGTTTGTTTGTTTGTTTGTTAGTTTTCTGAGGCAGTCTTGTTATGTAATTCATGCTGAGCCAGGCTGATTCTCCTGCCTCAGCCTTCCTAGTACTGGAAACATAAGCCTGCCTCTGAAAGAGAAAATTCTAGAAAAACAAATTTGTGTCTTATTTTGTACATATTGTGTTTGCTTGTGAAACATAGAGGAAGAATTTTAAATAAGTTTCCTTTCCAGGTTTATCTAGAATTAGAAAAAATGGCAGGGTTTTCCCTCAGACGTTCAAAGTCAGGAGAGTGTTTTTAGGAATACATGCATTAGAGTCTACACATTTGTTGATGTGGTTTTGTGAATTTGTGGATGGATGGATGGATGGATGGATGGATGGATGGATGGATGGATGGATGGATGGATAGACAGATGAATGGATGGATGGGTGGATGGATAGATGGATAAACAAATGGCACTTTTGTTAAAAATATAGAAATTTATTGGCAATGGGATTCATTCTCTATTAGTCAGGGTTCTACAGAGGAATACTACTTATGGACTGAGCCTCTCCGTACATGTATTGAAACAGAATTTATTAGAATAGCTTACAGGTTGTGGTCCAACTAAATCAACAATAGCTACCTATGAAAAGAAGGTTCAAGAATCTGGAAGTTATTCAGTCCATGAAGCTGGATTTCTCAGCTAGTCTTCCATGTATGCTGGAATCCTGAAGAAGTAGGCTCTAAAGCCAGTAAAGGAATGGACTTGCTAGAGAGAGCAAGAGAAAGCAGGCAAAAGGCAAAAACTTCCTTCTTCTGTGTAATGTATATTCTGCCAGCAGAAGGTGTAGTCCGGATTAAAGGTGAATCTTCCCATCTCAAAAGATCCAGATTAAAGGTTTATCTTTCCACCTCAAAGATCCAGATTAGAAGTAGATCTTCCTCTAACTTATCACCCTGTACAAAACTAAAGTTCAAATGGATCAAAGACCTCAATATAAAACCAGACACACTAAACCTATTAGAAGAAAAAGTGGGGAAGAGCCTGGAACTCGTTGGCACATGAGACTACTTCCTGAACAGAACACCAACAGCACAGGCTCTAAGATCAATAATCAGTAAATGGTACCTCATGAAACTGAAAAGCTTCTGTAAAGCAAAGGACATTGTCATCAAAACAAAACAACTGCCTACAGATTGGGAAAGGATCTTCACCAACCCTATATCTGACAGAGGGCTGATATCCAGTATATATAAAGAACTAAGGAAGTTAAAAAGCAACAAATCAAGTAATCCAATTTAAAAATGAGGAACAGAACTAAACAGAGAATTCTCTGTAGAGGAATATCAAATGGCAGAGAAACACTTAAAGAAATGCTTACATCCTTACTCATGAGGGAAATGCAAAATCAAAATGACCCTGAGATTTCACCTTACACCCATCAGAATGGCTAAGATCAAAAACAGGTGACAACACATGCTGGAGAGGTTGTGGAGAAAGGAGAAGCCTCCTCCACTGCTGGTGAGAATTTAAACTTGTACAACCACCCTGGAAATCAATCTAGCGCTTCCTCAAGATCCAGCTATACCACTCCTAGGCATATATCCTAAAGAGGCTCAAGTACACAATAAGGACATTTGTTCAACCATGTTTGTAGCAGCTTTATTTGTAATAGCCAGAAGCTGGAAACAGCGCAGATGCTCCTCAACTGAGGAATGGATACAGAAATTGTGGTACATCTACACAATGAAGTACTACCCAGCAATAAAAACAAGGAAATCATGAAATTTGCAGGTAAAGGGTGAGAACTGGAAAAGATCATCTTGAGTGAACTATCCCAAAAGCAGAAAGACACACACAGTATATATTCACTCATATAGACATGTAATATAGGATAAACCTACTAAAATATGTACACCTAATCAAGAGGGAGGACTCTGGTTAAAATGCTCAATCCCCATCCAGAAAGGCAAAGAAGATGGATATCAGAAGGAGAAAACAGGGAACAAGTCAGGAGCCTGCCACAGAGGGCCTCTGAAGGGCTCTGCCCTACAGACTATCAAAGCAGATGCTGAGACTTAGGGCTAAAATGTTCAATCCCCATCTAGAAAGCAAAAAGGATGGATATCAAAAGGAGAAAACAGGGAACAAGGTAGAAGCTTAGCACAGAGGGCTTCTGAAAGGCTCTGCTCTGCAGGCTATCAAAGCAGATGCTGAGACTAATGACAACCATTGGGCAGAGTGCAGGGAATCTTATGAAAGATGGGGGAAATAGTAAGATCTGGAGAGAACAGAAGCTCCACATGGAGAGCAACAGAACCAAAAAAATCTGAGCACAGGGGTCTTCCCTGAGACTGATACGCCAACCAAGTAGCATGCATGGAGATAACTTAGAACACCTGTACAGATGTAGCCCATGGCAGTTCAGCCTCCAAGTGGGTTCCATAGTAATGGGAACAGGGACTGCCTCTGACATGAACTGATTGGCCTGCTCTTTGATCACCTCCCCCTGATGGGGAAGCAGCCTTACCAGGACACAGAGGAAGACAATGCAGCCACTCCTGATGAGACCTGATAGACTAGGATCAGAAGGAAGGAAAAGAAGCCCTCCCCTATCAGTGGACTTTGGTAGGGACATGTGTGGAGAAGCGGGAAGAAAGGAGGATTTGGGAGGGGAAGAGGGAGGGCACTACAGGGGGGATACAAAGTGAATAAAGTACAATTAATAAAAAATTTGTAAAAAAAGAAGTGGATCTTCTCACTTCAAATAAAAAAGAAAAGAAAAGAAAAGAAAGAAAGAAAGAAAGAAAGAAGAAAGACAAAAAAGGAAAAGAAAAAAGGAATCTCTCACAGGTGTGCCTAATCATTTGGCCTTAAGTTAATTTCAGGTGTAGTCAAGTTGACAACCAAGAATAGCCAACACACATCCTATAATTATGTACTTCATAATTATGCAGTCAGGGAAAATATGAAATAACCCAGAAATTTTTCCCTTTAGTTCTACTGTGTTGAAATTGTACAAATCCTTTACTTCAGACATGATACATTGACTATGACATCAGCATTAGCCTGTTGGTGTTTAAGCCAAATTTTAAGTTTCATCAAGAATTATCACTTCGGTTTTACCTCTTAAAGGGCATACCTTTCCCCTAATCCCTTCCCCTCTCTTTCCTGCTTCATAGTTTATGATCTGAACTGTTCTTCAGCACACACTTCCAGACCTTCTATAATGTTCAGCCTCATTCCAGACCCACTGAGCATGAACAGAAAGTGTGAGCTGCACTAGGATTTTTTACCTTTCAAGCATCGAAGTGACTTGAAACTCACAAAGGGTGGGCTTTCCAATGTGGATAGACTGGGTCAGAATAAGGATTTAACCATCCTATGTGATTCAAAACCATAGAATGAGTCACTTGCAAAGGAACTGAAATCAATCTGCATGAGGCAGCATAGACACCTATAAGGTGGATTCATAAAGAGCATGGAAACAGATCAAAGCATAGAGCATCCTCCATCACCAATGGAAGAACTGAGGCTCAGCTGATAAGCCTTCTACTGAGACTGAGGAAGAAAAGATTTGTTTTGGTTTTCTGTGTGTGTGGAGTGGGGGAAGGGGTTTGAGAAATGTCCTGATAAGTAAATCAGCTGACCTAAAACTTCCTATGAAGTCCTAGCTGGTACTGAATTTACAATCCTCCTCCCTTAGCCTCCCAAGTCCCAGGATTATAAACATTACCATATTGGTTTATATCACACAGGGTTGTGAAGGATTCTTATATTAATAGGTGGTTCATTAAGACCCTCTGATCCACTCTCTAGCCCTGGACTCTGAGTCACATAGCCAAAGTTCCCTTCACTTTTGGGAGTTTCTTGTTTACACTGTGAATGTCTTATGGGGGTTGTCTTCTTGGCAGGAGACAAGAAACAACACAGATTGGGAATGTAAAACTTTTTATAATTTTTCCACTCATAGCATCCAACATAACTAGGATTCAAATGAGATCATATAAAAAATACAAGGAGATAATACTCAGTGTTGCAATATTGGACCAACTTAATATTAGTGTGGGTCACTTTTGGATTCAGCAGAGCCACTTTGTCTTTTCAGATGCTGATGCATGATCCCTTGGACTGAATTCCTTTGAGAGGTTTACAGGTCTCATCAAAAAAGAGTTAGTGAGACTCTGGCTCACAGCTCCTAACACACAATGCAAACATCCCAAGTGCTGTCAGCCTCTTCCAGTTTACAACCCCAGGATACTAGGTAGGTTTGGAGTATTTGGCTTCTTTCTTTTTCAAGCACAAGCTTATTTTGCCTGCCAAAGTCATGATGATTATTTCCAGTACAGGATAAAAGCAGAAAACACATGTAATTGAAAATGTGCATATCTTTCCCTTTCTGACACTATGTGATCTCTCCAAAAATTAAGGGCTCAGGAAGAATAACACTGGACCCCGATAACATGATTCTTAGGGGGGAAATACCCTGAAGCCATGAGGTAGAGAATCATCTTTTATCTGTCAAAGCTATAAGCCTTCAATCTTCTTTGTGTTTGAATGAAATGAGGGCATGATTACTCCTAGGTTTGGTTGAGAGGAAGGTTACTGCCAGAGGCCTCTGGAAAAGTTCACAGCAGGGGGAAAAAAAGCAGTATACTAAACATGGACAACAAACTGAACCTGGTCATCAAAGGGAAAAAAAGGAGAATAAGAGGAAGGGAAAAGAGAGAGAAAAAAATGGGAGACCCAGAGAGGACCAACAGAAGAAGAGGTAAGGAGAACCATTTTGGCACATGGCCAAAATGACAAAATGATATACTCATGAGAATCTGGGGGAAGGAAAGCCCATAGACTGGAGTTTAGATTAAGGGCCAGGGTGAGAAGAACTGAGAGGAGCCAGGACACCAGCACCAGACCCTGTAACAGATACTAGCTGAGAGAAACCAGAGGCTAGCATACTCTTTGGTATGCTAATAAGCCATTAACTTCCTTTAGCCATTTGTCCTGAGTTTCTTTTGGACCTGACAGTGTTATTGTGTAATAGAGAAAGAAATCTCTCTCCATGTATTTTGCTAACAGTGCCTCATTTTTGTAATCTGGACATCTTTATCTTTCTGTTCGTATTTATATCTATCCCATAGCCTGTAATTTTTTTCTAGAATCTTCTAAAGCCACCACAATAAAACCAAACTCTGTATATTTAATGTCCCATCAGGACCCAGCCTATTCTTCCCTTATTCTGCTTATGATTTGGGGCTGTCTTTACCTTTTCCCACTCTGTTCTCTTCCCTGTCTCCCTTAATTGACTTCTGTGCTTGACTCAGAAGAGTTCCTTGATATAAGCACCAAGAGCCTCCAAATTCCAAATCTAGGCACTACATGCTAATCTCTTCACATTGTCTCTAGTCTCTCTCTCCCTTCCTCCCTCTCTCTTTCCCCTGTGATTGCAGATTGCTGGTTTTGCTCTCTTAGTCCTCTCTCTTTCTGGAGCATTGTTTCTTTACTGTCCTAGGTTTTTTTTTGTTTGTTTTTGTTTTTTGTCAACTTGACCCAAGCTAGAATCATCTGGGATGAGTACAAGACTTCTAGGTACGAATGAGACAGGGTTAAGGCATGGGTTTGACTTTATGTGTGGTTCATTAGTTGCTTTAACAGTTTTCTTTAGATGGCTCAAAGAAACATAAATACTGTCTCTATGAAAGACATCTCATAGCAGTTTCAGACAGTTGTATTCTTGATTCTCCACAAGAAACTTAGACAGGATAGGAGAGAGTTCAGCTTTTTTCCCTCTTCATGTTGAAGAACCAGTCTTCCTCCATCTTAGAATTAATAGCCATCTTATAGTAAAAGCAAACTTAGATCACTCTTGTTTATGATTATAATGTCTGTTTCTCAAGGATTGAGCTAAACCCCACCTGTATCCTTAACTATAAATACCTGCATGTTCGAGAAATGGCGATCATGTCTCTGATTTTAAAAGTTGTCTGTAACCATCTTGCAACCCTTCCTTTGTTTCAAGATGGGTTTTGTGGCTATCTTGTTATGACTACCTGTAGTTATGCCCACTTTGCAACCATGTTTTTGTTTAGGAGGTTATTATGACTAACTTGTTATGGCTCCTATAACCCTGCCAATTTTGCCTACCACATCCCCCATATGAAAAGCCCCTACCCTTAAACTATAAAAGCCTGGTCTTCCTTACATCCAATGCTGACTTCTTGAACCCTGCCTTAGAGGGGGCAACCTGTGTACACAGATTTTTTAAAAGCTTGCTTTAATTAATTGTTTGCTTTAATTAATTTGGTTATGATTATTTCAGTCAGTGATATGTCTCCTCCAATCTTTGAGATTAACAGTGTGGCTAGGGTTTTTTGCAGCAATCATAGAGCCAAGGAATGCCACAAAGATCACACCACACAACAGACATCATAAAAGAAATTTATTATGGGGAATTTGCAGAGGCCATCTTTGAGCAGAGTTAAGAGAGAGAAAAAGAGGGGGACATAATGGCATGGAATTTATATGGCATTATGGAACATCTATATACAAAATGGTTGCATTAATGATGATGCATCACATTGGCTTCTAGTGATGGTGATAACTGAAGACAAGGTTGGAGAACACCTGGTTCTGGAATACGGGTGAGGCTAACAAGTGTAGCTTTGATTTCCTTGTCTTTCTGATAAATATGAAATCATGGTTCTCCTTTGGGGTTCTTAGTCTCATTAATAACAGAATTTTAAGAATGGCCTTATGGAAGCAAAAAGATAATTTCTTTAGAATTTAAAAGAAAAAATCCTGGGTCAGGTAAGTTGTAAATTTCAACAACTGTTAGGAGGAGAATGGAGGAAAGAAGGGAAAAGCCATGCCATTCAAGCACACATGGAGGTTAAACATATGACTGCAGCCACATGGAGAGGAGGGAGACTTTAGAGGAAGAATAAAAAGACCTTAAATGTTGGGGGGAAGAACCAAACTGTTAAGGAAAGCATGCTTTAAAAAGAGAAAGAAGAAATGAAAAAAGTTGTGCTTTTCAGAAAAGGAGATTCTTACAGGAGTGGGGAGGATTCTGGAAATAAGAAGTACAAACTTAGCTAGGTATGGTAGCACATGCCTTTAGTCACAGCACTCAGGAAGGCAGAGGCAGGCAGATCACTGTGAATTTGAGGCCAGCCTGGTCTACTCCAGAACAGCTAACACTATACAGAGAAAACTTGTCTCATAAAAAAACAAAGAAGAAGAAGAAAAAGAAGAAGAGGAAGATGAAGAAGAATAAGGAGGAAGAGGAGGAGAAGAAGACCACCACCATCCATAACAAACTTCTTAAAGTACAAATTATTCTTCCTGTGTTTTTAACATGACTTAAAGTTATCTTCCTCTTATGGAGTACCTGAAGACAAAAAAAAAATCCTGAGATGCATGAATAAGTTAAATGGAGTTTTTATGTTTTATTGTTCATGGAGCTGTCCCAAGCAGATTGCAGGAAGCAACTTTGACCTCGAATTTCTTTAAGGCTTTAAAGACAAGGACCATAATTGTGACATATGCAGAAGGAGAGCTGTGGGCATCTTCAGCAAGTGTTGTTTACAGAAGTGGAGAGAGAGCATTTAAGTGATCAGGCAGTTAACCTTTACGTCATGGTCGCATTGTATAGGAATTTATGGCTGATCCAAACACCAGTTTACCATAGGAATCTATAGCTGGTCAAAATGATTGGAGACCAGTTTTTGTATTTTAGCAATTAAAGTACTTTAGAAATGTTTTCATGAGATGGCATAACTTTAACTCAATACCTCACTTCACCACCTTCCTAGGGATCGTCCTTTAGCCAAAGAAATTGACTGAACCCCACTAGAATATCAGATCTCTATCCAGCCCAAAGATTCTAGTCTGTTGACCAGAAGTTTTTTCTATTCCAACATTTCCATTTTGTCTCAACAAACATAGGACTGAGCAGCCCAGAAGTCACATCTTCCTGGCTCTCAGAATTGGTTCAGGACAAGCTTGATTTCAGAAAGAGTGAAGGAGTGGCAAAGACACCTATGTGGGTCTTTGGAAAGAAGAGCTTTCCTTTGTGTTCTACCCATCAGGATTCTGAATCAATGTCACATCTAAGCCACTGCCAGTAGCTATCTTGCCCCGTGAAATTTGATATTGTCATCAAAATAAAGAATATTTGTATAATGGAGAGAAATGAGAATCATTAAGCCCCTGGACCAAGTGTTCACCTGAGTCTAGTCTTTGATTAGCATGTGACTTAATAAGTCCCCTCTTCTGCCCAATTTGGATTGAATTAGGGCTGTTTGGATTACAAAGATTAAAGCCAGGTGAGTGCACCTGTCTAGTACACTCTTCATTCTTCTAGGTCTCAGGCTTCAAACCAGCCACTTATATAAGTGGAACAAGTGCTTTTAGAAAAAAGAATATCAGCAGGAAGCTGCTGCTCACTCCAGAAACATGACATTAAATCCATCATGTTAGACTCCAAGTCTTCAAGAGGCCAGCAGGAGGATCATTCTAGACAGGATCACAGAGTTTTAAAGCCATATGTGACCCTAGAGAACACCATCTTTTTTTGGGGGGGGGCAGCTGATTATAAATATGCCAACCCAGGAAGGGAACATGAACAATCCAAAGGTCAGGGAGGATAAATGCAGCAGTGGAGGCTGCAGAATTATAACAAAAGTGGCACTCAGCCTCAGCTACCAGGACAAAGAAGCATCGGGGGCACAAGATTGAAGGGACTGGAGATGAACACTTGCCAACATCAGCGGCTTCTATTCTGTGATGCTCCAAATTGAAAATGAAAAGGTACAAGATTATATTTGTAATATTTATGCAATTAATTATTGCCAAATGATTTGATTACCACTTTCACATATTATGCTCAGCCTATAAACTAATGGGTGGACAACAAGTGATACTCCACTACTAGAAAATGACAAAGGTCAGAATACATGTCAGCCTTCTGATCTGTTCTATTCACTGGCTCACTGAAGAAATGGAAGAGCATATGTTATTAAAGGGAACGCTTCATACATGAAAGGCAATGCCAGATTATACAACATCTCCAAATACAGTAAAAATGCAATCCTAGCTTTGAGAATATAGGGATTATTACTATTGCTACTGAAAATAAGGAGATTAACGTTCCTGGCAGTTAAATACCTTTTCAAAAGTTGAGTAAAAATGCTCAAGTGTCATGGTGTCAGGACTTGATCCAACATCTATCCTCAGAACCCAAATCTGCTTCCTCCTTAGTCCTAGATTTCATACCCCATCTCTCTTTCTCTCTCTCTCTCTCTCTCTCTCTCTCTCTCTCTCTCTCTCTCTCTCTCTCTCTCTCTCTCTCACACACACACACACACACATCTAGCCAGGCACAATTGTATACACCTGTACTCCTTGCACTTGGGAGGCTGAGTTGGATGATTATGAGGTCAAGATGGAAAGACATGATGTCAAGGCCGGCCTTGGGTATACAACAACACCGTCTCTTCCAAATGTCCAGGGAGCTGATAAAATTATCTGGTCACCATTGAACAAAAACCATACATCATGCCAGGTGGTAGTGGTGCACACCTTTAATCCCACTACTCAGGAGGCAGAGTCAGTTAGATCTCTGAATTCAAGGACAGCCTGGTCTACAGAGCACAGGGGAAGCCCTCTTAAGACTTCCACACATACTACATACAATTGGAAACGTATATACACACTGCAATACACTCAGACACATAAATATTTTTAAATGACACAGTCACAATCTGAGCATAGCACACAGGATTCTGAGGCAGGAGGATTACAGCTCAAGACCAAGCCAGCCCAGTCTTTATAGCAAGACGGGAATGAGGGAGGGGTCTATAGCTGGGATACAAAGTAAATAAAGTGTAATTAATATAAAAAATAAAAATAAATTTAAAAAAGAAGAAAAGAGATCTGTCCCAAAAAGGCAACCAACAGTCACCAAACAAAGTGCATCTTCTCCAAATCTTAGTTATCATTCTGTTTCAAAAGTCACTGTGAATTAAGTACATCTGATAAAAAGTGAAAGGTTTTGGTACCATGCTGGCAAATACCAGTACAGCAGTATTAGAGAAGACATTCAGCGAGTAATTTCCTAACGTGCCTCCAATTTTAAAATGAGCCAAACAACACCAGCATACATACACAAAGATGATATCTATCCATCTGTTCATAGACAAACTGGCAGCAATGACCTTGGTTCTCTCTGAGCTGTTCCTCCCAGGGTTTCAAGCCTGTAATTAACCTTTAGCTGGTCATTGTTTGTCCAGAAAAGAATCCAGAAGTATTTCCTCTAGGCCTATAAAAGCATCCTACTTGAGGGAGAGGTCAAATTTAGATTTCCACCCACCTGAGATGTCCACATCCAGAAAGGATCTAATTTCCTATGAAACATGACATTCTGTTTGGTTCTAACTTTTTGGCACTGTAATCTTTTCGATGATGCTTCACTGAGCATTTCCACTGCAGCTGGTTATACAACAGCAACACTGAAGGACTTTGCACCGTCATGAAAAAGTGTTTACTGACGGTTAAATAAAGATCGACAACCCTTGGAGGCAGGACCAGATAATTTTATTAGCTTCCTAGACCTTTGGGGGACAGGGATCTACTACAAAAGTCAATAAAGACTCAAAGACTCAAAGGGTGGTTTTTGTTCTTGTTCTTGTTTTATTTTTTTTCCTCCTTAAAAATATATCACAACATCTTCACTCCTGGAAAACTCAGCACCACTATTAAAAATCACAAAGGTGGCAGGCTTGATGTGTACATGACAAACAAAGGCTCCCCTAGAGATGCAGCCACACAGCCATCTAGTTATTTCTAGCCTTAGCTTCCCTCTGAGTTTATATGTTAGACAAGTAGAAGAGATTAAAGACATGGTTCCATATGCATAATATGCATTATGTTATATAGAATAAGTATTTAATGTATATATTATATGTATTATATATGTAATATGTTATTTGAACAAACATGACTAGGATATGTTCATAGGGATGGTCCCTGCAGGTACCACAGCTGGCAGGGAAACAAACCACAAAGGAGTGAAAATAAAATTTGGCACAGCCGGACTTGCTCAGTCAGACTAGATCAAAACTTTCAGAGAGTCTAATCATGTGGTTTAATTTTCTTATACATTTAAACACAGGAAAACTTTTGGGAGAAAGTCTTCAAGTGACTATTTTCATAACGAAGCTTCAGGGCTGGCTACATCAAAATTCCCTTGCAAAATACCTGACTCTAGCAAAGTGCCTGTGACCTTATGAGGATCAGGGCATCATAGGAATGAGCTCTATTGACTGGGAAACTGTGTTCAGGACTGGGACACAGAGAGGAATATTTTGTAAGAAGCACAAGGATGCTACTGAGGGAGGCTGCAAAGCCCATGGGGTCCTTTCATAAGGATGTTTTATTCACTGAGAGAAAAAGTCCAGGATTGAGGCCTAAATTTGAGTGAAAGGTGGAGGCTGACTTCTAATAAAAAGTCAAAGAAGCACCAGGTTGTTTGAACACTTTCACTCCTGCATTTGAGATGACTAGGCATCACTCTTCCTTCCAATGAAGAAAGCAGAAACCAGATCTTCATGTTTAACAGTCCTGGTTTCTCAAATGCTTACTCTAGACTGTGCTTCCTACAGAGATAAACGCCCCTACTAAGTCATAAAAAAGTTCCCAAAGCTGGCCTGAGTTATTTAGGATAGTATTTGATTTATATGATATATCTTGTCAGTGGAGCCGGAGAGAGAGCCCAGCAGTTAAGAGCACTGGCTGCTTTTCCAGGGGACCTAGATTCAATCTGCAGCACCCACATGGAGGCTCACGACCATCTGGAACTCCAGTCCCCGGGGACCCAAGGTCCTCTTCTAACCCTTGTGGGTACCAGGAATACACACAGCGCACATTCATTCTGACAATACATTCATATACATGAAATAAATAATAAATGTAGATGATGTCAGTGACTAATCTATATTACCCCAAGACTCTCTACCCTAGGAGGAGGAGGAGAAGAAGGAGGGGAGGAGGAGAAAGAGGAAAAGGAAGAGGAAAAGGAGTTTTCTGAGACAGCATCTCATTATGTAGCCCAGACTAGCTTTGAATTCCTGATCCTCATGTCACTTCCCTGAGTACAGGAATATAGGCCTATACCCCCAGGGCAGCTTCACACTGTCTCTTGATCCATAAGGTTTTGACGAGTCTTTTTATATAAACACCATTACAGCAACATTAACTGATTTTAAGTTTTTCATTGTATGTATTCAGTGTTTATGGCACTGTGCTTCAAAGTCACATTTATGTAAATATATGCAAAATAGACTCCCTCCCAAGCTCTTTTGCACACCTCTTTTTCTACCTTCTCCATCCCATTGCTCCCCTTAGTTCCCATGATAGTTTTGGTTTCCACTTTCTTGTAATATATATATATATATATATATATATATATATATATATATATATATATATATATATATATATAGATGAGGGTTTATACACATATAAAACCCAGGAACCGTAAATGACAGAAGAAAGACTATATTTCTCTGAGAGTAGCTTGATTCTCTCATGTTTTAAAAGATTTTATTTTTACTTGTATTTGTGAGTATGCCTGGGCATGCATGGGGGGGGGGGAGGGTGCTGCTGTATGTATGTGCATGCCTGCAGAGGTCAGAAGGAAGCAACAGCTCCCTTAGAGCTATAGAGATAGGCAGTTGTAAGCTGCCCAATGTGACTATTGGAAACTGAACTAGAATCAAGAAATGCTCCTGTAACCACTGAAGTCATCTTTCCAGGCCTTTAAGTCTTTTAATATGATTATCGCCAGTTGCATCTAATTTCTGACAAACGGCATAACTTTATTCTTTATGGTTGAAAAAAATTTTTATTGTATCTGTGTCACATTTTCTTTCTCCATTCCTCTGCTAGATAGACGTCCAGGTTAGTTCCATAGTGGTGCAGTGTTGCTGTGCTTTTAAAAACTCTTTTATTTATATTTTATATATCTCTTTCTCCCTACTCCACCCCAATCCTTTCCAACACACCAACACCAGGTAAAGGACAGAATGGGTTAGTAGCAGAGGGGGCAGAGTTCTCTTAGTTGCTTCCTGCTGGTTAGGGTTGTTGGGTTCCTTGGAGCCAGTCCAATCTTTGTTTCAAGAGATCTCCACTTTCTTGCCTCACTGCAACAACAGCAACCAGGAGCATCGAGGAGTGGGTGTGAGGAAGCAGCAGCCTTGTTCTTTCTCAGAGTTCCTCCACACTCTCTGGGCTCTGGCATTTATTCTCTCTCCAGAGTCCTCAGATTTAAACTATCTGCAGCTGGCAAAGAGCTCTTCTCAGAGCCCTCCTGAGGCAAATAGTTTGCTGCTGTGGACCATCTGAATCAGTCCCACATCCCACATGGGATTAAAACATGTTTCTATCCACAACAGTGCAGCAAATATTGATATGCATGGATTTCCGTGATATACCAGCTTGTGATCCTTTGGAGAGATACCCAGGAGTGGTTTAGTTGGGTCATATAAATAACAGTTTATGCTTTGAGGAACTTCAATACTGCTTTATACAGTGGATGGACTAGTTTATACTCTCAAAAACAATGTATAATATTTCTCTTTTGTCCCCAACCTAACCATTTGCGACCTGTTTTACTGTGACTTCTCTTCTGACTGGGGTGATGTGAAATCTCAATGTAGTTTTGATCTGCATTCCTCTGAAGGCCAATAAGGTTGAACATTTTTTTTTTGTGTTTATCAGTCATCGCTACTTCATCTTTTGAGAACTATCATATTTTATTTGATTATTCTTTGTTTTTTTTCAGTTCTTTTTATATGTCAGATATTAATCCTTCATCAGATTGTAAGGCTAGCAAATATTTCCCCCCATTTGGCAGGGAGTCTCCTGGTTGTTTTCTGCACTATGCAGAAGGTTTCTGGTTTCATGAAGTCCCATTTGTCAATTGCGAGGCCATTTCCTGAGCAACTAAAGTTTTATTCAGAAAGTGTTTGCTTATGCTACATCATAAAGCATTTTCTCTACTTCTCTTCCTCTAATAGTGTCAGCATTTCAGGTCTTACATTAAGCAACTTGATCCATTTGGAGTTTATTCTATGAAAGAGAAAAAAAGATCTGGTTTCATTCTTCTACAGGAAGACATCCAGTTTTCCCAGCACCATTTATTGAAGAAGCCTCTTCTCTTCAATGTATATTTTTTAGTATCATTGTCAAATATCAGATATCTTTAGGCTTATATGTATTCGCATTCTCTGTTTTAAATGTCAGGTTTGTGTCAGTACCAAGATGATTTTTATTACTGCAGCTCTGTAATGTAAATTGGAATCAGGGAGGTGTGTTGATATCTGATAATGCTGATCCCTGCACCATTATTCTTCCCCCTCCCCCCTTAGGATTAATTTGTGTCTCTAGGATCTTTTGTGCTTTGTTGGAGGTTGGTCTTTTGTGCATTACTGGCCCTTAAGATCTGGTCACACTTATCTTTGTTTTGTAAACCTGCCTAAGACACATCTGCTTGATTGATTAAACAGCCTATACCTGGGCAAGGCAGAATGGGGTAGGTGTGGCTAAAGTTCCTGGGCTTTGGGGGTTCAAGAAAGAAAAGGAAAGAGACAGAAAAGAAGAAAGGAAAAAGGAAGACACCACCACCTCAGTGGGTTAGCCTGGAGAAGAAACCATGTGGGGCCAGGAGGAAGGACTCCAATAATGGAGTGAAAAGGCCCAGATGAAGAATAAAAGCAAGTATCTATAAGATCATGGATGGAAGACAGGATGGTTAAGGAGGATGGCATTGGATGGGGGCTGGGAGATGGATGGTAGGGTTATGCAGACAGTGTAGATAGGAATATCTGCCCAGCCCAAGGTAAATAAGGCAATTATAATATCTAACAGTTATGTGTGTTTTATTATTTGTGATAGTGGGTTAAATACCATCAAGATAATCATGGGGCTAATAATAAACATTGTTTAGCCCAACACTTTTTTATTTACTACAATAGTGCTTCCATATTATTTTTAAGTATTTTTTATATTTTGATGAAGAACGAAATTGGAATTTTGATAAGGATTATGGTGAATCTGTAGGCTGTTTACCACAGTATATCTATTCTTACCATATCCATCCATTCTGAAAACACCAGAGATCTTTCAGTCTTCTAGTGTCTCCTTCCAATTCTTTTTTAGAGTTCTAAAGTTGTCATCATAGAAGCCTTCAACTTCCTTGTTTAAGTTTATTCCAAGGTATTTTTATCTTTGAGGTAGTCATTAATAGGATGTTTTTCCCAGTTTTATTTATAGTGTATTTGTTACATATATATATATATATTTATATATACATACATACATACATATATTTTCCAATATATATATTGGAATGTAGGAAGATTACTGATTTTGTTGTTGTTTTTTATCCTCCTATTATCCTGAAATTTACCAGCTCTAAAAATTTACTGGTATCCTTTCTAAGTTCTTTTATGTATAAAACTATCTCTAAATAAGAATGTTTTGACTTTTTTTCTTTTCTTGTCAGACTCATTTTTAAGGAATACAGGTCATTCTCTACCTCTTACCTTTAAGCTGGGACCCTGAAGTGTCTTTCCTGCAGCTATAAATACTGAAGCACTAAACTAATAGGGAACACTCCAAAACCAGTGGCTAAACAACCTAGAACCCTTTTCCTGGGAAAGACATGACCCTGAGTTCTAGTCTATGCCTTTTTTAGCACCTATCCCTAATGGGCTTGTTTCAGGGGTTCACCATGGTATTGAGTTAACAGCCCACCCTTTACATCCTACTTTTCCTTCCAATAACATTTCTTACTCCCTCTACCTATTCCCAGTACAACTCAAATGCTACCTGTATTGGAACAAGGTTTCTACTTCAGAAGCATCCAAGAGGAAGATACTCTCTTTCATTTAACCTTAGGGCTCACAATGCCAACACATGACTCATCTGCCATGGTTCACACTTTTGTGCAATTTCCTAAGCAGAGGTTCAGAACTCAGGGAAAGGAGGAGGTACTTGTCATCCTGGCTTCAGGATTTGACAGGAAATTTATACCTTGACCTTCACCAAGCAAAGTCTCCAGTTTACCTCTGATTTTTGTTTCTAGGATTCCATTTTTTCATTTATGGAAAAATGAGAACATTGTTGTACATCCGGACTCTGAAAAGTCAAAGCTCCGCGCAAGAGCCCAGAAGCAAAGATGACACTCTTCAGTGTGACAGTCCCCAAGGGTGTCAGCTCTGACAGAATTAGCAAGACTCCAGGCTTAGTTGACTGCAGTCATCACGGTCTCAATGAGGTGATTTGGAATTAAAACCAAGTCGACACACCAGCCCTATAATTGAAGCTGAAAGCAAGAGACATTGTACATACAGTCTGTAGCTGAAAGGACAGGCATGTCACCTCTGGAAAAAGTATGAGTCAAGCCAGCACGTCACCTCCCCTGCCAGCTCTATGGAGATTTTAATGAAACATTCTTAAGGTTAATTCACCCAAAGGCCTGCTTCACCCTACTCCTGACAAGGGGTAATTTATAGCTTAAATGGATGTCACTGGTTTTAAAAGTCTTTGGGTATCAGATTAAAAACACTGGCACCTTGCAGGATCCAGGTTTTCAAAAGAACTTTTGTACTGCTTATACATTTCACCTCCTCCAGGAATGGGGTTGGGAATAGTGGTGGGAGAATGAGAAAGACATTGTGCTTTAGTCCTATAAAGATCTTATAGGCCCAGGAGTCCCCAATCTAATGGTTGTCTCAGCCTGACAAGTACCTGCTAGACCTAAAGCTTCAACTGTTCCCATATAGAACATACAGAATATCCATAAAACCTAACTGAGCAATACAAAACCAAAACCAAGATATTTACACAAGAGTGGGCTTCTTAAAACTAAAAGACTATTTTAAATGATTGTAGACTAAAATGCTTAGATCTGAAAATTTAACCTGAAGTACTAGCAGTAACCAAGAAACTAGAAAAGGATCATTGGGCTTGGGGCCAGCCTTTACGGCCTAGCCTAATATAAATGATATAAAAACAAACAAGGGGAAATGGAGAGGGGATGGAATATTAAGCAGGGATGAAGGTGGGGTGATGATGGAGATGAAAGGGAGGGTTAACCAAACTAAGTAAGTATAAAATAGCTATGGAGCTCTTAAGTTCTAGGGGGCTAATTTACCACTGGTACATAGCTGAATTGTCATGGAACCAAACTGCCTTCTAAATATTTACGTTTATAACTATACTCAAATGCTACACCCAACCTTAATCAGAGAAGCTTTTCTCGGCAACGAATGGCAAAGAACGCAGAAGTGTCCTGCTTCTCAAAGTGCTAGGGATAAATGATGGCTGAGTGCTCATCCCTAGTCAGGGAATTTCCACCACCACCACCACGCTCGAGGCCCAGGAATCATAGCAGAGGAAACGGATTAAATAATGTGAGAACTGGAAGATGCGGAGAAGGGCCGTGAGATGCTGTCTTCTGAACATGCTACAACCAACACATCAACCTCAACAGCAGATGCAGCTGCTGCAATGGATCTACAAGAGACTGTGTCAATCAAAAATCTGGAATAGGGGGCTGGAGAATAGCTCAGAGGTTAAGAGTACCGAGTTCAATTTCCAGCCACCTAATGGTGGCTCATAACCATCTGTAGTGAGATCTGGTGCCCTCTTCTGGCCTTCAGGCACACATGCAGGCAGAATACTCTTTAATTAATAAATCTTAAAAAAAATAAAATCTGGAAGGGCATGATAAAGTCTTTATCTTTTCTAAACTATAGGCCTCTGAGGGATTGTGGGAAGAAAGCAATCCTTATCTTCAGTTGTATATCTTTGAGGAGCCCACCAGTAGCCAACAGATAGATCCAAACACATAGTCACACGGATCATCCCGGCTAACTAAACTCAATGGATCTACAGGGGGGAAAAGACGTGAATGTGGGAAAGAGACTTGTATGGGGTTATGGGAGTTAAAGAGGGTAGGGAGTTACAGAGTGCAATAAACACATGTACGAAAATGTCAAAAAATTTACTGAAAGCTATTTAAAAGTTGTAATAGTATTTCTTCCGGTGGATGTGTGTGGAGATGAGGTGGTGGCAGTGGGGATGGGAGTGAATTTTTTTCCCTCCCTGTGATGTAGCACACTGCAGGATGAATGGGGAGGTGCAATTTGCAAATCCTGTTCAAACCTATAAAACCGTGCTTGCTGTATGTATTGCCCTTGGGTAGTTTAGATCATTATCTTGTGGATTAAGTTTTTACCACAACTGTGTTGAGTTGAGGAGAGTAGATCTCTGTTCTCTCCTTGATTCTGTCTCTATCTCAGCATTAAGTTGGACCACATAAGTGGCTCGCTAAATGTTCCTGCAGAGCCAGTGTATGCTAGAGGAATCACTGCCCTGGCAGCTCCTGCCAACATTGCTGGGGTCATTAGGTGCAGCTGGGGATTGATTTGCAGCTGCTCAGGCCTGTTTCCTTATGGAGACCTCACCTGCTTTCATAAGCTCTTTTACAGTTCTAGTCTCCCACAGGGAGAAAGATTAGTGTGCATTCTGTTGACCTGCTGTCATTCACTGTCTCACTAGTGGGATTTCTAATTCTTTATTGTACCCAGGAGTGTATGGGTAGTTTTTTTAATTTCATTTAATTCTTTTTGTTTGTGTGTTTATATGTATGGTGCATATGCAAGCACAAGTGGACAGGCCCATAGTATGCCTGTGAATGTTGGAGAACTTTCTGGAGTTGGTTTTCTTCCACTTTTCTGAAGCAGAATCTCTCTTATTTCTGCCACTCTGGATACTCCAGGCCAAGTTGGGTTGTGGGTTTATAGGCAATTCCCTTCTCATTTGGCAGTGGAAGTGCCAGGATTACAGATACAAGCCTTTTCATCTGGACTTTTATGAGTCCCAGAGGTTGAATTTAAGTCATCAGGCTTGTGTGGCAAGCACTTTTAACCACTGGCCCATACCATATGACCAGCCTATGTTCGGATGGTGCTTTTTAGTACATGTTCTCACTACATAGGCCAGGCTGTCCTAGAACCTACATTCACTGCCATTCATGTTGAGTGCTGCATGCCCTGATATGACTTGGAATTTTCTGGGTACATCTACTAAAACATTTTCCACCCAACTATAGAGCTCACTTTAGTCATATAGCTTACATAGTGCTGATATATAAGCACAAGCAAGATGCCCACAATTATGACAATAAGACAAGGCTCATTCTTACTCTAGAACCACAAATACCAAAATACACTCATATCACTGGACATTCTGACATTCCTAAGTCACAAGAACTAAAATAGCACATACAATAAAGGCTTAGCATTGTGCCAAGCATACAGATGATGTTCAGTAGAGTCTCTTACTGGTGAATTTACTGTGGATGTTAACCATCCTTCAAACTCAAGTTAGAACTAGCCTTGATAATAGACATGCACAATTTAAACCAGAACCAGCTTTCTGACAAGCCTGTATGGCCTGACTGGGCCAGGAGGACTAAGTCTACGTAGAGTAATGTTCTATCCAGCCATGTGTGGCATAGCAAGTGCTGAAGTGCGTAAGAGTCCCCTTGAGGTCTCTTAGCTCAGCAGGATAATATCTCTATCACATCTTCAGGCTATAGTCAGCTTGGGATAAGGGAGATAACCAGCCAGTGTCTGAAGGTCTCAAACCTATCTGCCAGAAAGGCCTTAACAAATCCATCGAACTCCAATGACCCTGTCCCCAGGGTTCAGGAGAGTGACATAAGGGAGAGGGGAATACTAAGAGTCCTGAGTTCCTGGTGGCCCAAGGGTATATAGGAAATGCCACCTGCAGATGCCAGATTTGTACCTAGAGCCACCTAATCTCAGCAGAAAAACTTATGCCTGCATTCAAAGTTGGTAGGTTTCATATTATTTGATGTAAGTGTCCAATCTCTCCTAGATAATCCAGTATGCATCCCAGAGCTTGACAAGCGGGTAGGCTTTAAGAGATCAGGCATGAGCTCTTAGCCCAGCCCCACCACAGCCTCAGTGTATCTGCTGAAGATCAAACATGATCGTGCTATGAAATCAACTCAAGATAATCTTGCTAGTAATATTTTCATTACTTTATCAAGAATTTTTCATCACAACACTGCAAAAATGTAGCTTTCTACAACTGAAATAAGCTTTTGCATTAAATTCATGCTGCATTTGTTATAAAACATTGCCTAGATACTTCCAGGAAAACCTGCTTTCTTGCAGTTACGTCAGTATTTTCTCTTCTACCTTCTTTTGAAAGAAGGACCTTGCTTATCTCTGGATGAGTATGATGGATATGCTATGTTCTCACTGGAGTTTTGATATGGAGGGGGTGACACCAGGTCCAGTCTATATAATGACATTTATGTATCTCCTTCAGTCCCAAGGGCCTTTTCCTATCATTTCCAAACTGGTCTTAGATACAAAGGACTTTTTGCAGTTTTTTTCTTCTGGGAATTATTCTAAATAAAATTAAAAGCCATAAAAATATTTGTTTTATCAATATAGGACTTTTTAAATCAAAGGCAATATGGACTTTAAAATTTTTGCCACACAATTTTAGCAAGAATTTTTAACAGAGATGGTAGAATTAGCCCAGAAGACATTTGAAATATATATAAGGGCATGGTCAGTATACAGCATTTGCATTTAGAAGCACTGAACATCCTCCACTGTCTATGGTAATTTGAAAGACAAATATCCCCAATAGGCTGCATATTTAAATACTTGGTCCTTAGTTGGTGGTGCTGCTTGAGAAGGAACTTTTAGGAGGTGTAGCCTTGCTGGAGAAAGTATATCACTAGAGAAGGCCTTTGGGAGTACAACCTTACCCCTTTTCCAGTGAGAACACGTGTTTCCTATATGTGATTGAGATATAATCTCTTCACTTCCTGCTCCTATTACTTACTGCCATTTTTTCCCCACAATGATGTCCTCTGGAACTTTATGCCAAAATAAACATATTTTTTCTTTAACTTGACTTTAGTCATAGTATTTCATCACAGCAAAAAAAATAAGTAACTAATACCAAACCCTACACTACAAAGAATGGCTCACCTCAATTCTCTGATGCTCCTGAAAGAGTCACTGGTTGTCTGGCTATGTGGGGACAACAGTAAAAGGAGAACATGAGTGACGACGAAGACATTATGAGGCAATCTCTGTGGTGGTGAAACATGCTGACCAGAATGGGGTCTTACAACAGAGAACACGGGAAAGAAGGTAAGTGCAAGTCAACACTGTGACCTGACCCACACAGGTTTGTGTTAAGTTGAATGGAGTCTTAAAGTCATATTTTAGGTGACTGATTAAAAAAAAAGTATCCTGATTCAGATCATCAAGAAATAAGTTATTGAACTGTAAACATTCATTCTAGAGAAATTCCTTCTATAAAATCAACTGATTAAAAGTTGAACGTATTAGCATATTTCCTCCCCCTCCACTCCTACCCCAAAAGCCTCATGGTAATAGTGTGAGTGCTCGCCACAATCAAAAAAAAAAAAAAAATCCCTGAATTCTTGCCTATCCTTCAGAAAATTGGCTGTCAGATATAATTAGGTAAATGTGGCATAATCTCCATCTGAAATGTGAACAGGTTATTAGTAATGAAAGCAAACATATGGTACAGTTGTCCTCTGCTGAGAAAGGGTAACTAAGCCATGAGTGTCACATGCAAGTTCTCATTGGTCTTCTCCCAGAGAAGCTAGCTTGGTTAGAAAGACCTTGCTGTCCTATGGAAATGGAATGAGTGATCATCAATGTAGCAAACTATGCCATTGAGGAAATTTGGGTAACAAATCCATTCAGAATCTGTAGCATTTATTCTGTCCCTTCTCCTTCTTGATTAGTTCTTACAAAGATTAGAAATAGTCTTGAAATTAAGTCAACTTGGGCTTGTTCTGTCTAAAGGTGTGGCAGACATACATTCAGTAGAAAGGAGAAAATACAGATGAGTAGGTTTTCTTGGGACTTGAACTACCTGTTTGAGGTTTGTGTTTCAGAAATTCAATCCCCAATGCAACCATGTTGGGAGGCAGGCCTAACACGACATCCTCATTGGTGGATTAGTGTTCATGTGGGAGATGCTTGGTTATGTTGAAAGTGAGAATGGACAAAAAGAGCAACTTTCAGCTCTTCTGTGTTATCCTCTTCTTTCACAATCACTTGCCCTTCTGACTTCTTCCCCCACCATGCTGAAGAGCGTGTTATACCACAGAGCTCCTCACCCTAAGACAGAAGAAGAGAACAAAAGTATAACAGAAAAAACTATACTAAGGCAAGGCTAAAGTTATCAGGACAAAGAACAAATTCTGAAGCTGAATGACGTGTCTGGGGCTTGCAATGGAATCATCTGGGCTCCCATGGGCTTAGGCAGCACTGGCCATCTATCTGAAGCATACACAGCCTTTCTTTTGGGCCATTTTCCTCAGTAGGCATCTCTTTGTTTTTGGCATCTCCGATGTCCTAGGGTCTCCAGTGACACTAAGGCGATCACGCTATGCATGGCCTCTTGGGACCTTCTTTTAGAAAATGAAATCCCGCTACACATTGCTTCAGTGTCCTTTTAGATTCTTGGAATGGGTCTTGGTGACCCTCCACTATTTCCCCTATCATGCCAGTACCAGGAATACATGGGCACAAACATTAAGTTCTACTGCCAGGATCACCTGCTTAAACCAGAGCTGAGGCTTCTGTGTTCTTTCCGTGCTGATTTTGAAGAAATACATATCCAGGCATTTGTTTTCCAGCACAGACTCCCTTCAGAAATATTCTTAGCTCAAGTTCTCTCTTTTCCTGTAAATTTGTACTTTTTTTTTTTTTTCAGAAGAAAGAGCCATCAGCATGTGCAGTTCTGTGCTCTGGGCACCTTGTCTAGTGCCCCAAAGCAAAGTAGGAGGTTTCTCATTAGTAATCTCTTTAACAAAATATAGCTCTGTTCTCAGGGTCAGCTTTGTCTACAACTTTAAACTCCATATTTGGGGCTAGATATATGGCTGCACAGCTAAAGGGACCTACTGTTCTGGTAGGGGTCCTAAAGCTTGGTTCCCTGCACCCGCTTCAGGCAGCAGTTAGCTTCTGCAGATACCTAAACATATAGAAACAGACACACAAACACACTTAAAAAAGAAAGCAAAAAAAAAAAAATAAGCCTCTTTTTTCCCTTCAAAGAGCACGTTTTTCATATCTTTTTATGTCGTCTATAGAGTCCTTTCACCACAGGCCTATAAAAGAGCAGTAACACCAGCCTGGATGTTAGCCATCCTGTCTTGAGATTTCCTCCATGAAACAAATCTGTCCATTAGTTTTAAATTCATCCTCTTCAAGTTTGGGGGCATGGAAAGAATTAAACCAGATTCTTTACTGGACTATAACGTGAATGGCTTCTAGCCCAGTTCCCAAGAAAGCCTGTGTTACCTTCTGAAACTCCAAAAGCTAGGCTCCAGACTTTACATTTCTCTCTGTATTTTGGTCTTCTGAACTCCAGTAAGAATGGCCCGTTTAGTGTTGATTGCAGCATTCTAGGCTTTTCTAGCTTGGAATTCCAAATGTCCACACTCTTCCACAGAACCTGTTCCGAAGGCCTGTGAGCCATATGGTCGGGTTTATGACACTAATAGCCCCATTCCTCAGTACCAGTTTCTGCACTTTCTCTCATTGTTGTGACCTAACAAAACACGATTTGAGAAAGGAATGGCTTATTTGGATTTACCATTTGAAGGTATACAGACCATTAAGGTATACATAACAAGGAGAGCAGGAGACAGTTTGTCCCACTGCGTGCAGTCAGAAAGAGGTGAGTGTTGATGCTTGGCTCGCTTTCTCATTTTTGGTCAGAATGGGACCCAGCCCATGGACTGATACTTACTACAACTAGAATTGGTCTTCCCACCTCAATTAGCACAATCGAGATCTCCCTCGCAGACAACTTAGAAGTTGGCTTACTCAATGTTTCTATTCCTGTTAGGTTAACAGAATTAACCATCACATATCACAGAAATTGAAAAGAGATTTCTCCAAAGAAGAATGACGAACATGTATCTGGGGGTGGGGTCATTTTCAGCAATCAATAGAGAAATTAAAATAAAAATCATGATATATCACCTTATACCTGTTGGAAAGCCCTGAAGATAAGTATTGGCAAGGGTATGAAAAATAGTGAGTATTTGTGGGTATGGAGAACTCTTGAATATTTCTGGGAATGCAACAGTTTACTTATTATGGAGAGCATACACAGTGTTTCCACACAAAACCAAAAGCAAACAAAAAAGACATGCCAAAAAGGGCAGTAAAAACAGAAACTGAAAGATTGCTCACTGGGTAACAGTGAATGTTTATTGAAAAATGCTAAGGACAAGAATGCAGATTTCCACAGGAAGCCAGATGTCTGCACACACCTATAAGGGACCCAACACTGTCTGCTGGCCTTGTGAGCACACGTGTGTACATATGCTCATGTACTCAAACACACACATGAATAAAATAGATTCTAACCTGGCTGTGGTGGACACACCTTTAAACCCAGCACTCAGGAGGCAGAGGAAGGCGGATCTCTGATTTCAAGGCCAGTTTGGTCTACAGCGTACCAAACAGCCAGGGCTTGAATCTAGCTTGTCTCAATCAAACAAACAAACAAACAACAAAAAGTAGTACGAATATCAAATACCTATTAAAGTTTTATATATTGTCAAATGTTTTATATTTAATAATTTTAAAACTGTGTTTGCAACCCAAGAAGCACGTTTTTTTTTATGAAACAAAGAAAATATACTCACTGAAGTGAAAAAGAAATAAAATAAACAATTCTACAAAATTATGGCAAGTGAACTCTCTTTTAAGGACAAAATTAAAACATAATGCAATCTTGTTTTCAGGTATCACATTACACTGTACCCTCACCCCCAAGCATGTTTGACCTAGTTTGGTTTCTGTTGCTATAGTAAACACCTGACCAAAAGCAATATCGGAAGTTGTCATAGTTAGCTTTAGTTGTCACCTTGACACACTTAAAAAGACAGAACCTTCGTTGAAGAAGTGTCTCCATCAACCTGGCCCATGGCCATGTCTGTGGGACATTGTCTTGATAGGTGATTGTTGATGGAAGGTCTAGGGCACTTCAAGCAGTGCCAGCCCTATGCAGCTGGGCCTGGACTATAAGAGAAAACTAGCAGAGCATGGGTCCAGTACGGAGCCGGTAAGGAGGGTTCCTCCATGGTCTCTTCAATTCCTGTCTCTTGGTTCCTGCCTTAGTGTCCCTTGGTCATGAACTGTAAGCTGTAAGATAACATAAACCCTTTTCCCCCACATTGGTCTCTGGTCACAGCTTTTGCCACAGCAACAGAAAGCAAAGAACACAAAGAAAGAACTATTAAATCTTACGTGCCAATGTCTAATACAGGGGAAACAGGACAGTTGGTCAAGGCAAGAGCTTGGAGCACAAACCATGGAGGAGCAGTACTTACAGGCTTTCTTCATTGGCTCATGCTCATCCAGGTTTTTGTATAATCCAGGACCACCTCCCATGAACAGAGGGATAAGCTCCATGAATCAATTAGCAACAAGAAAATACCCACACAGATTTGTCCATAGATAAATCTGATGGGAGCAATTTATCTGAAGCGCTACCTCCTTCGGTGACTGTAGTTGGAGTCAGATGAACAATAAAACATAACCAGCACACTCTGTCAGTATAGACAAAGATATAGCAACTAACAGTGGTCAGGGGTTTGCCTATATCTAATACTGTGTTTCAAGTTTATATCTTTCAGACCAGTCTTCCTACATACAAGTCCCTTATAAGTACCAAGCTCAAAATACACCTAGTAAGATGCTTGCTGTAGTGAATTAATAATGAAATTGGAAGAACCCAAGTGCTCATCTAGATCTAGATCAATATGTGATAGAAGAAGAAATTTAAAACCATGTTACCTACATTTAAGTCAAAAGAGCCATAAATGTACTAACCACAGTCATTGTGTCATAGAATAAAATATGCAAATATTTTGTTACTTTATTAGCCTAATGACAAGACATCATCTCTAACCACCAGAAGATTCCAAATTGCTGTTGAGGAACATCAGAGCTGGAGATCTGAGTTGCGTGAGAATTAAAAACAATCTATTCTCATTTTGGGGATTGTTTTGTTTGGCGCATAGGGGAGGATCATTTGGATTTTGTTTGTTTTCCAAAACAGGGTTTCTATGTGTAGCCTTGGCCTTCCGGACTCGCTTTGTAGGCCATGATTGGCTTCAATCATAGAGATCTGCCTGCTTCTGCCTCCCTGAGAGCTGGGATTAAAGGTGTACACCACCACACCTGGCACTGTTCTTATTTTTTATCAAGTATTTTCTAACCTTGTGTGGATGATTAACTTGAGAGGAACTGTCTAAGAATATGCTTTTGGCCACTGATCTGGGCTGCCAAGTTAGCCTTATTCTTTCCCAGAAAATCCCGATAGATGGATCCTCGATCCCTCACTCCACTTTGGTCTGCATGGTCTACAGAAGACAATACAAACAGTGTCTTGATAAGCAAGTGGCTGTACCAGTGACTAAACTTATGCACGTGGCTGACCTAACTTGGTGTCAGTGTAGGCTGCCAATACATAGATTTCAGAAATGAATCATTTTCCTTTGTCACTTTAATGATCAAATTTGATATATTGTTAAAAATCCTCACTTTATTATCAAATGCCCCACCACCACTGTGTAAATTTCACAAGATGGTTTTAGGGCAATTTTGATGTAATTTGCTGAGCTCTTGCTCTGGATAGAATTTGTCTCCTTGGTTATTTGGGAAACAGATCCTGAAATGAGGATTTACAAACTTGAAAAATTATTCAGAAGTGAAGCAGGAAGCATAGATAGATGAATAGAAAATTGAGGGCAGGAGGCAGGGATTAAGGTCAAGCCTGTGAGCAATGACACTGTGGCCAACAGGATCCGTTTGTACATTATAAGACTCAAGGAAGAGACTTCCCAGAAGCTGGGCTGTCACAGGCCAGCCCAGTCATCTTGACACTGGGAGTTGTTTATGAGATGGATTTCCTTCTTAGCAGGTTTTCCAAAGTGAAAAAATAGAGTGAACTCTGGCCAGAGCACAGTGATGCATGGCTGCAGTCTCAGCTGAGGCACGAAGACTACTGCTCCCAGAAGTTTGAGAGACTACCCTGAGCACCACAGTGGGACCCTGTCTCAACTTTTAAAAGAAAATAAAAGGAATAAAAGTTAATCCAATTCCCCTGGGAAAGCCCTCAAGCAATTGGAATGCCCTTCTGTAAAGTTAATACATGCAGTGGGTTGGGTAAGACAAGACTTTGCTTTCTACACATGTGGTTAGGAAAAGTACAGTCAATTTTCAACTGACTGGGAGAGTTGAAGGAGGACTGATATCTTGATGTGGGCCCTTAAAGAATTTCAACTCACCCCCACTCTATGATTATATTTGCTACCCTGCCTGCCTAATTCATTCACTTTCCCTTATCTCTCAACACACGGATTTAAAAATTGCCACACCTTAATCAGAAGTAAAATATTTCACCAAATAAATCACCGTGGACAGAAATTGGAGTGCCTCCATGAGAAGGAATTTGCTAGCTTCAGAGGTGCCATACCCACAATAATTGCCCTGTGAAGAGGCTGCTGAAGGAGAGTAGCTCCGCACTAATGGTGAGTAAATGGTCTTTAGCAGCTAAGGCAGGAACATGATTATCACAAGGGGAGTCTCTGGGCATGCTCCATAAAAGAGACCATCTGTGGCAATTTGGAAAGATGTGCACCTAGCTCTGCTTCACAAAGAGGATCACAGTGTCACTTTTGAGCTTTTCTGTACGTCCCTAACCTCATCACATGTGAAGCCAAAAGGATCTTTCCCTGGTTGTCTCTCAGTCATGGAGCAGCAGGCATAGATGAGTCTCTCCCAAGAGGAGGCCTTCACTTCAGGGACCTCTGAGTGTTGTCTTGGAAATCTGTTATAGGAAGAATGGGGCCCTGAAGGGAGGGGCTGTGTCCCTGGTAGTTTCAAGCTAAGATCAAGGAAGAAATTAAAAATTCATGAACCAAATCATTGCTTTGTAACTGACCTTATGATTCCAGCTTTGGTTCAAGTGAAGGAGATGGAGGGAGAGGAATGCTAATGGGAAGTAATTATTGCTCAGTGTGGCTAGGTGTGTATTTCTGGCTATAGGACCACGAGGGGTGACAGTCCTTGGCTGATGGATTAGCCAGGGTCTGCCATTAAGGCATTCTGTGTTGAGAGGCCCCCTTTTGGACATCAGTCACGCACTTCCTTTGAAAGAAAGTCTTGTTAGACAGGAGACAGGTGTGTGATTTATTGACTCCTTGTGCAAAGGTGAGTCTAGACTTCTCATTTCACCTTCTGTCTGTGCTCAGAGCACCTCGTAAAATGTGAATCTAGAGGCAGGGAGCAGGAGACACCAGGACGGTCAGATTCTAGCATTTCATATAATGGCTGAACACTCCCATTCTACACCCACTGACTTTCTACAACAACAAGAAGGTTGCTGCAAGATATTGAAGAGCCAGGCATAATTGTTCCCACTTATAATACCAACAAATGGGAAGCTGGGGTAGGAGGATTGTCATGAATTTTGGGACAGCCTAGACTACAGAGTCTCAAAAACAAAAACAAAAAATACACTGAAGGAAAAATACACAAACAAGGATATTTAAAATGTTTTCCTCAAAGAAGCAGAAGGAAATTAGAGATATAGGTCAGCTGTTAAGAACATATATTGCTCTTCCAAAGAACCTGAGTTCAAGTCTCAGCACCCTCATCAGAGGCTCTCAACTACCTGTAACTCCAGCTCCAAGAGACCCAAAACCTCTGGCCTCTGTGGGCACACACACACACGGCATACACTCACACAGACACAGACACATGATTAAACATATATTTAAAAAAGAAACAAAAACTGTAGAAAAGCCATTCATCTCCTGTGCCATGGTGTATATAACCACAGGTTCTGTGGGCAGTTAGAGGATTGGGGCAAAATGCTTTGAAAATGTGAATTAGCATGGTATTTCATGAGACTTGTATTATAGTGAAGTAGAATCTGTGTATTCCCCCAGTGCATGCTGCCAGCGCCCACCAGCAGAGTTGAACAGCTCTTGAGTGGGGAGTGAGAATTGAAAGAAGAAAAAAACAAAACAAAACAAGATACTACACATGGGATCTGTTCCAGAGGGCCTCTAGTAGAAAACTAGGCACTCTGTTTATTCCACAGTCCCTTTTTATAGTCAGAGCAAAGCACTTTGAAACAATGAGGTTCACTGAAAAGTCAAACTTGTTTACCTCAACCACCTGTCTGTGTGAGAGGAAGTGAACTTGGCAACACATCCTGTCTATCCCTGTCTCTAGGTGAAGGCCAGGGTGAAAACATGTTTTTCACTGAGAGTTCTATAACAAAGAATCCTGACAAACAAGTGGCTCTCCACAGCATGCCAATCACCACTATCTGCTCTGTCTATATAAACTACATTCTTGTCTCCTAGGATAGGTCCAGAAGTCAAATATCAGCCTGCGTCTCCCTCAGTGCCCCCGCCCTGCCTTTCTCCTCCTAATAAGATGATAATTGAAACAAATTATTTTTAGCCCTCTGAAACTGGTATGCCTATTTTTGCTGCCCTAACAGGCACAGAAGTAGGTATGTCCATGACCCTCGACTCACTTTCCCCTCCCAGAGCCATGAAGACCGTTTTCTGTGTTCCCACCATGCTGGTATATTCCTCTGGTTTAGCTCCAGCGGCCTCTGCCTTTTGATTTAATGATGGATATCCCACTAGGATCTGTGTCACAAGAAGCAGGGTGTATGCTATTCAACTATGCCTGTTCCTTTGTGTGTGTGTATGTACATGTGTACAGGTACATGCACACATCCCTTCAAGGAAGATAGGCAGTAAATTCTTGCTAAATAAACACATAAATAAGTAAATATTTGCCTGAGTTTCTGATATTCTTTACTGTGTTTTAGTTGTTTTTTACATCACTGTGACCCCAAGTATTGGAAATAAACAATTGGATGAAGAAACATTTACTATGGCTCATGGTTTCAAAGGGAACAACCTTAAGTTTCCTGGCACGTGCACTTGAGCAGAAAACTTTGCAGCAGGAACATGTAACAGAGAACTAAACATCCCCAAGACTGCTTCTTCCTGTGAGCTACTTCTTCCAGCTGACTCCATCTCTGAAAGTTTCCACAAACTACCCAGATGGAGCCATCAACTGAAAATCGAGCATATAACACATGGGCCAGTGGGACATTTCACATTCAAACCATAATACCTTCACTAAAACTTGAAATGTAATCCTGAGAATGGCATTTGTTGAACAACTACTGCCTACTTAACACTGGGTGAGTAATTTACAGGTATATTTCTCATTAGTAGGTATAAATGCTTTCATTCTGATATTTCATCACACTGTCGTTAGTGTGAAGCCCAATGGAAGTGTGGTCCAAATGAAGAAGCTGTATCAGCCTGTGAATAAGAATAAATGATCTTGTTATAATTAAGTTGAACAGGTGTTTGAAAGAAAAGAACACTTCCCAGAACATAGGCATCTCAATATCATCTCCAGATACATCTAGGGGTAGGCTCATGAGCCACAAACCTGGTCCAGCTATATCACAATGGCAGTGACTGCATCTCTACCTGCCTGTGGCCAGAAGCCCTCGCCACTGGCTGTGAAAATATATGTCCCTAAATCCCCAGACATTGTGAGAATTATATGAGATGAAGGGATGCTGCTTCCATCACATGCTACTGTTCATAATAGATGAACTCTAGGAATGCCATTTGAAAGCTCAGCTTATAAAAACTGTAGTCTGGCTTCTGGTCCATTCCTCATAGCCATGGGCTACACAGCTAGCACAATCTAGGGCTGGTCTTAGAAGGTTCTCGCCTTCATTTATCCCTGTCTTTCAGCCTCCCAGTTATAAAATAAAATCCCCCATGTATTTAACTCATGCATAGTAGATAGCAGAGATGAGAGGCAGGGTAAGTCGGTGCTCCTTGCTTCCTAATCGCTGGCTGTATAAGCAACAAGCTTGGGAAGCAAGCATCTGTACGTGCTCGTTTGTATTTGCCAAGCTCTGGAGTATGAGCTTTGCATTTTTTATGCAAACTCTGCCTCAGTTGTATGAAGGTGCCTACTGATGTCTCCCATTTCCACATCAGGGAACTAACTGTCAGCAAAGGGTTAAGTAATTTAACTTAGGTCTCAAACCATTGTCAGGGTTGGAGTCTGAATCTATTCTGAAGTCTTGCTCCAAAGCTGTGCTTTGAAAAATACAATATGCAACTTTTCATCTTAGCCTTTTTCCTCATAATTAAGCTACCAGTTTCTCCCATGCTTGGCTATCTACCGATCTCTAGCTCATTGGCTTACCCCTGTTCTGAGTTAAATGAAAATTTTGAAGTCATCTTAAATTGCTCAGGGAAGTCACCTTTCCAAGAAGCCGATATAGTCCTTAGGGAACTCTCTGTCTCCTTCCTTTAGGCAGGAAATACACATGAAATAAGACTTTTAATTAGCCCCCACTATTAGCACCTACATCCTGTAATAATTATTTTTGGCGATGTCATCTTCAGTCCCCTGGGTAGAGTAGACATTATGAACTATTAGAAGCTGTTCTGAAAGCTGGCTTTCTGTCTGATTCATATTAGGCCAATTACTTTTACTAAAATTAAAATTTGTCAAGGATACTTTGATGAAGAGTCTTGGCAGCTGAAAAGAGCCCTTAATGAGCTGCAAGGCACTCTTTGGCATGAGCACAGTGGTTTCATATCAAGGGGAAGGCCTGGTTGTTAGCAGAAGAACCTGGGATTAAAGGAGTATACTTCCCTGCCTCCATGGATAATCCCAGTGGAACTGACTATTAGTAAGTCTTTACTTGTTTTTGTATTAACAGGGGTGGGTTTGAATGTTCAACAAAGACCAAATTAGAAAAAATGGACCCTATGGCCACTGATATTTAGTGTAATGAATAGAGTAGTAACCTCCGCCTCCCCTTGACTTTTATAGAATTCTGCTCTGCTAGAAGTAGCAATGCGATGGCTAAAAGGAATCCTTTCCCATTCTTAGCCAAATGAAGTGAACTTTGTGTTTCTGGCAAAAGTTTTCCTTTTCTTGAAAAAAATAAAAAAGACTATCTGGCTACTGTTTTCTCTCCTTTTATATTGTTTACAATGAACATGCAATTGCCAGAAGTAAAGCTTTCATCATGTAACATGAGGCTAGAAAAAGACAAAATACATCCTGCTCTGAATAGAAGAACAGAATCCAGAAAAAAGTGCTCAATTCCTTGAAGGCTTCTGATGAGCAGTCTCACAATTGCTGCCCTGCTCACCCCTACATGAAAATGTTTCCATTCCATTTTGGTATTCAGAATGTTACCAACTGGCACAACTAAGGAAACTACCAGAGCAGAATATATAATGATCACATCTGAGTGGGACAAATAAGACAGTGCCGTTTATAACAATCTGAATACAGTGCAGGGATCTGAGTGAGTGTGGAAGGCAAGGATGCAATGCTGAGACTCTGTCCCTGTTGTGAGATTTACTCACTTGTTCATCTTCATGTGTGGAATGACTATTGTGCTTTCATATTAGACAATGGGTGTGTATTAATTATAAATATGGCATAGTTACATAGTTATTTACAAACATGCCCATCTGTAGATTTCATATTTCTAAGATGTCCAGTGTCCCACTTCTGGGCATCTGGGTCACATAAGCATTTCTACCCCAAACCCCTGAGAATGTTCTTTTCCCAGTGTGAAAATCACCTGGGACTTGTGCACAACATCACCATAGACACACCAGGGGAACATTCCAAAGTAGAATGATATCATAAGTCTGCCTAATAAGGTCACAGGGCAATGAAGCATCAAAGGCTCCAGTTTTCACCATATGTCACAGGGTTTTATCTTCACTTTGCATGGCTGGCCTTGATATAATAAATGTGTTTCTGAAAATCTTTGTTAAATTGACTCTCTGCAAATGCTAAAGGGGTTCATTATGTCTACTATTTTAAAATTTAATTTATTATTATTATTATTCATGTCTGTCTGAGGGAGAGAGAGAGAGAGAGATAGATTACAAACATGTCATGCTATAGCAAGAATGTGGAAATCAGAGAGAATGACTTTCTGGATTTTGTTCTTTCTTCACACCACGTGAGTTCCAGTGATCAAACTGAATTCATCAAGTTCACACAGTGTGCTGGCTAGTTTTTATGTCAACTTGACACAAGCTGGGGTCACCTGGGAAGGAGAAATCTCAATTGAGAAAATGTCTCTATCTAATTTTCCTATAGGCAACTCTGTAGTACACTTTCTTGACTGATGATTGAAGCAAAAAGTCCAGCTTATGGAGAGCTGTGCTACCCCTAGTCAAAAGGATAGTGTAAGAAAGCTGCCTGAGCAAGACATGGAAAGCAAGTCAGGAGTCAAGAGTCCTCCATGGCCTTTGCATCATTCCCTGCTTCCAGATTTCTGTTTTGAGTTCTTGCCTTGGATGATGGACTACAAACTAAAAGATAAAATAAAACCCTACCTCCCCAAGTTTTTTTTTTTTTGGCAATATAAATTCTATGACACACAGTAGGCACCTTTATCTGCTGAGTCTCTTATTGGCCCCAATATTTTATTCATTATTTTTGAAACAAGACCCTGCTCTATTTAGTCCCGGGATGGCTTTGAACTCAGTATGTAAACCAGACTAGCCTTGAACTGACAGATCTTCCCTGTCTCTACCTCTCAAGTGCTGGGGTCCGTAAGGTGCTACCTCCTTCTGCATCACTGTTTCAGTGCTGAGTTTAAACTTTTCTGTAAAAACGGCTATTTTCTCCCTTAATCTGCCTTTTGTTTGAAGCTACATTACTTGGCATCAAATTTCTATGCTTTAAAAATTTAAAACCTTGATATTGAGACAATGTCAAGAATTGTGCAAAGTTCATCTGTGTTAACAAAGTCAAGGCTAGGCTCCCTTGAGCTCACTCTGCTTGAGGTTTCTTGTACTCCACTGGTGAAAATTCACCTTTTGGGGCATTTCAGAGAGAGAAAGAAAGGAAAGGGAAAAAATGTACCTTTTAGGTACATTTGCATGTACTGATCTCATGCAAACATGGCATGTGTCTCACCACTGAGCCAGAGCCACATCCCTGCCTGGTACTCTTTTTTTTTTCACACTGACATCCAATCTTCTAGGAAGTACCATTGATCCTTCTCCCAAAATACATACTGTGTTGGATGCTTCCCACCCCTCCCCCTCAGGTATACCACCATCCTCTTTTGCCTCAATTACTGCAAGAGGTTCCCACTAAGCTCTCTTTTCCTGCCTCACCTCCCTATGGCCATTTGTAGAGCAAGCAGAGAGATCTTTTTCTTACACAAGGGCAAAGGCTACTGCCTCCCTTGAAGTGAACACCAAAGTCCTTTAGTGGCCCAAAAAGCCCTGCATGACCTGGTCATTCCTGCTATCTGCCTGACTCCCCTCTTTACTGTTGGCTCAGATATATAGGTCACATCACTGTTCCCTGAACCTTTTAAACAAGCTATAACTTGTGTCTGGAATGTTTCTCCAAAAGTAAGTTGGCTAGTGAGCATCGTTTTCCCTGCACCTGCCCCCCCTCGCAGGTTGTAGTGTTGTTCAGGAAAGTAACAGAAACTTTGGAAGAACTCTGCTTTTTATCTTGCCTTGAACTCACCCTCTTCTTCCTTACAATTTTTTTTCTGCCATGCCCTTCTGCCTCATCATAGTCACAAAATAATGGAACCAAACATTTTACTGGAACCACATGGTGACACATAACCACCTATAATTCCAATTCCAGGAAAACATATGACTTCATCTGGCCTCCCCAGGAATAAGGCACACACATGATGCACATAGAGACATAAAGAAAAACACTCAAACATAATATATATACACATATGTATACACACACACACACACATATATATATATAATATATATAATAATAATATATTAATAATAATAATATATTATATATATAATATATATAATAATATATATAATTTAGTGTCAGGTATTTTTGTCACCCAACTAACACCTTGACTTTTTCATAAATACTTTATCTTGTTTGTTTCTGTTTTTAAGGACTCTAAAACACACAATTTTTATTCAACTTGTATTTCTACTCCTCTTATTTACTTGTTAGTGGGAAAATGGAGTGGGTATGAGAAAGGAGGAAGGGGAAGATGTAGAGTTCTAAGAGTCATCACTTGAAAGGCCTCAGTTGGCCCCGCCTCATGTCTGTCCTTCTCTCTAAGGCTCAGCTTTCTCTCTTCTCCAGTTTCAGAAAAACTTGCCCTAAGAATCACTCCACCTAACGAAATCTGGCCACCAGCAACCCTTTGGCTTCAATGCCCCAATTCAGAAGGATGCTCCTTTATTGGCCCAACTTAGGGTTGTGCTCATCTCTGAACCAACCAACCAGTCAGGAGGCAGGAACACACAGAGAAACTGTGCAATCAGGAGAAAGAGAAAACAGCACAAGACTTGTAAAGTAGTTCCTAAAAAGAGTGAAGAGATAGACAAACCAAAAATGTCTTGTGCTGAGAGCTGTCATCAACCCAGTCTATATAGGAGCAACTGTAAAAAAGCAAATGCCCCTGGGAGGGTCATACAGCAAAAGGAGCAAGAGACCATGCACCCTGTGCAGGCCCTGTGTCTACAGGTCAATGTTTCTTCTGCCTTCTCAGCCTATCCCAGATGGCACAGCCTCCTACCTCTGTCTGTCCTCAGGGGAGAAAGTATTCTCTGGTCAATGGACTGTGTGCTGTCCTTACACAGAGGACCAGAGGTACCAGGGAGTTGACCAGTAAGAGTGACAAGTACTCACCCTTCTAGGAAACAGATCTTAGATGTCCTCAAAAAGGCCAGTGGGATCAAACCTGTTCATGAACCTACCCATTCCTGCACTTTGTGTCTTCTCTTATTTCAATCTCATCCATGTCCATTACCATCATTATTTTTGGGATCTGATTTCCTGAAGAACAGGAAGGAGAATGTGAGGAAAATGTCAAGGACTCTGTAAAAAAGACTAAAAAACGTTCACTAACCCAGCAGAAGTTACCAGAGTACAAAGATTTCTGTTTTCCACGGAATGCCTGAGCCCTCAGACCTGGCCCTGAAGCAGATTAGTATCTCAGGAGCCACTAAGCACGGCCATCCATCTCCTGCCTCAGCAGCACTAAGGCAGACAACCCAAAAGGAGCCTTTTAATTATCCTCCATCTCAGTTGATAGATCAAATGGGCAAACTAGTGCCCATTATAACTGCCACTGCTATACTCCTACTGGCAATTCCTGGCCCACATCCAGGGCTTTGTTTGGCAAACAGTAGAAATAACAAGACAAATTTTCTCTAGGAAACAAAAAGATTCTCCACTAGGCTACTTTTATTTCCTAGGCTGACAGTCCCTTTATAATGTCTAGTGGATTAGAAATTAATTGGGGACTTGAAAACATTATTTTATTCTATATGTGATTACCTATAAACCATTGGGTTGTCTCATAGAATGGCAACTGTTTCCTCTCTCAGGGTGGGAGAATTTTATTTTATTTCATTTCATTTATTTTTGCATTGTCTCTGAAACAGCATTTGGCAATTCACTGTTAAAATGCATCATCAAAATTCCAAAGCAAGCACTCTTCTTACAAATGAAGGGCACACAGGAGAGCCACAATTGGAGAAGTTTTCAATGCAAGTCTCCCCCAACACAAGCTCCAAAATTTCCTAGCGGACCAAAGATTAGCTATGGGGACTGAGAATCATTCCACAGTACCACAGGGGAATAACTTTCACCCTTTTTTTTTCTGAAGAAACATAAGAGATGATGGTAAGAGAAGTGCCTTGAGAAAAACTGGAGGAAACAAAGTCATCGTATTCCATTCAAAGTACACGCAGGTTAGAATTTCACCCTCAAGGATCTTGGAGGAAGATATTTGTTGTGACATGGGGTCTCATTTTAAACCACAATGGCCTCCAGTTGGAGATCTTTTGGTTCAGCCAGGAATTACAGTCATGTGTCACTATGCTAAACTCCACTGTGTGTGTGTGTGTGTGATACTCTATATATATACTATGTATATGTGTGTGTGATGTGTGTAGAGTATGGTATGTGTATTTATGTATATGTAGTGTTGTATATAATGTACATAGTATGTATGTGTATGTACATTTGAGTATTCTTCTTCACCTATGTATTTGTGTATGTGTGAAGGTCAGAGGTTAATATCAGATACCCTCCTTAAAGGCTGTCCACATTCTGAATCTTTCACTTAAACCCAAAAGCTCACTTATTTGGCTAATCTATCAAACCAGCTTGCTCTGTGGATCTTCTGTCTCTGCCTCTGGAGCATTAGAATTACAGACGTCCACTACACCTGCCTAGGTGGATGCTAGGGGTCCTAACTCTGATCCTCACACTTATGTGGCAAGCACTTGGCCTGCTGAGCAATCTACCTAGTCCCTCTTCTTGAATTTTAAGTTAAATTTTCAATCTTTCTCTCTCTCCCTTCCTCCCGCCTTCCCTCTCTCCCTCCCTTCCTCTCTTCCTCTTCCTTTCTTTCTGTCTTTATTTCTGCCACTGGTGTTTCTGGTCTCTCTGCCTTATGAGATTCAGTAAATTGACTGAGCTTCTAAGCTTAAAACAAAATATGCAGACAGATCCTGCCAAAGTTTGGAAAATTAGAATTCACGCTTATCTTTGAGACAGAATACACAATCAATGACAACATAACTTGTTGTGTGCAGGAAGTGCTTCTGATAAGGAAGAGGTGACAGCCATATTCCAACACTGGTCATGAAAAACCTTAGGCAAGCCTTTCACTCCTACAGGGTGTTATAAGTTGATCACTACTTCACTGGCTGAGGTCTTACTGGATAAGCCTATTCCACAATTTCTCTCAGGGAAGGAAGAGAGTTCAGTAGGGAAAAAGAAAACAAAAACTTGAAACATGGTACAGCATGGATGAACCTTGAAGACATTAGGCCAAGCAAAGTAAGTCAGATGCAAAAACATTGAATGTTACTTGATTTTGCTTTTGAGAGATATGTATATCAGTTGACTAGGTAGACATTAAAAGTGTAATGGTGGTTGCCCAGTGTGAGGGAAAGACAAAGGTAATTCATTGCTTGATGGATACAATCATACTTGGAGATGAGGTTCTTGAGGTGAATCCTTCCTATCTGTACTTAGTGCCCCAGATCTGTAACCTTATAGTGGGAAGTGAGTGATTCGGTTAAATTTATGCTGTAAGTAAGCATTTTGTAAGCATTCTCCACTAGAGTTTTCAAAAAGCCCAATGATAACCAAAGAATCCTCTGCTCCTCTCAATTAAATTTTCTGTTTACTTTTCTTTTTTCTTTTATTTCTTTCTTTCCCTCTTCCTTCTTCTCTCTTCTTTCCCCGCTCTCTTCCTTATTCCCTGCTGCTCTTTCTTAATACAGAATATTGCCATGTAGCCCAAGTCACCCATCAATTCATAATCCTGCCACTGCTCCTGAGTACAGGTCTTCCAGGCTTGCACCACCATATCTGATCAATCAAGTTTCTGAACTGATTGTTACCCACTTAGACTAGAACAAAGTTGTTGTTGTTGCTATTATTATTATTTGTGTGTACAGATGTATCTCCTGGAACTAAAGTTACAGGCAATTGTGAGCCCCCCAGCAAGGGTGCCAAGAACTGAACTTGGGACTCTGGAAAAAGCTGAATGTACTCCCAGCTGCTTCATCCTCTCAATCACAATATCTGTGATGATTTCAATGGCCTCTTACTGAGCATGCTACTGCATGACTTCTATGGAGATGGGAACACACATCTCTTTGCCTCAGATAAGACACATACCAGGCCAAAGAAGTTATTTTATTGAAGTCTAGCTTAGTGAATCAGAGAGTTTACTTACCAGAGCATTGGTGACTGGAGGGTGTCTGCATCATTAGAAGCCCACCACAGTATGAACAATGACTTAAACAAACAAACAAACAAACAAACAAAAACACAACTGCATCTCTGGGGCTTTGTACAGAGCTTTCAGGCAGCATGAATGACCAAGTAAGACACCTACCCAGTCGTTGTTACTGCGGATGTAATCATGGATGAGTTCTATGGTACATGTTGCCTTTGAGAACCATACAGACTTCTGTGATTTATGTTACAGCTTTAAGCCACGTCAGTAGGCCTTATTAATGTGAGTGGCCTGCACTGACACCTGAGGCCATGGTAATGTCTCAAAAAAAAAAAAATCAGGAAACCCAAGACTGTTTGGGCAACAGAAGTTGGATCCAAAGGGTATTTAATTTAAAAAAAAAAATAAGAAAACTAACATGAAGTTGGATGAAGTGAATCTGAGAGAAGTTGGAGGACAGGGGGATGAATACGATCAAAATATTCTGTATGAAATTTCTAAGGAATTAATAAAGATATTATTTAAAGAAAGAATAGAAGAAATATTTTCATGATCCCAAAATAGGTAATAATGATTTAAGCTTGCCACTTTAAAATACGTTGAAAGGAAAAAAAAATAAAGGCTAGAACTTATTCCTTTAATTGATTTACACTGTAGGATAGAATTGGGCAAATCTATTCTGTCATTTGTTTTGGTAAGCAAAGTTTTGTAGCAGGGCAAACAAAAGGGTAAAGGGCTGGGGCTCTAACCATGCCTCAAGGGTAGAGCATTTGCCTGCTGCACAAAGCTCTCATTCAGTCCCTAGAGCCACAACATAAAGTACATCATTGATATACCATTAAACCGTCTGGTGTGTGCAAATATTCTGAGGCATAAAAGAAAGGGTTCAGTATTCCTACTAGCCAGAGACTATCTATGACTCTAGGAATAAGGCTAACCCAACTGATAAACTGACCGTTTTGTTTTCTGTCTTTTGTTTTGTCCTCAGAAAGTCAAATTAATTTATTAGACTGCAATGGTAGCGCATTGCAGAGTAGCAAATGCCTTAAACTTCTATTTAATTTCAGTTAAAGTTTAATAACCACATGTGGTTTGTGATGACCATAAAGGCCATCACAGGAGCACTCGGGCTGGCTCAGTCTTTATAGAATATCTTAGTGTGGGTCAAAGCCACGTTGGCCCATAATTCTCTCCATGAAACCAACTCGTTGAGGCTGTTTAATGTCCATACTCTTTCATGAAAGCACCACAGTTTCCTTTGCTCATGTAATCTCCACAGGAGACAAAGCCCAGAATCTTGTTTTCTGCCGTAGAAAACAAAAAGTCCTAGTCAGGGAATGAGTGTATGACCCAAACCACTATTGTGATTGTTCTTCCCAGGATTTTGGAATATTTAAAATCTAGAAGGACACTAATTGCCCCCTTTGGTAACAGTAGGTGATAGGGTCTCTTGTTACATGGCAGTGACCATAATTGCCTATCTTTGGGCATATGTAAACTCCCCAGTTCTGTTCATTTCCAAATTCGATTCTTCAGCCCACATCACATGGCCCATTAATTTCATTGTGCAGAAATGAAGCAGACATTATTGTTTGCCAAGCGCTATAATGGTCAACATGGCCAGATGTTCCATGATGGTTCTCACTATGTCAGTGTATCCAGCATGCACCGTCAACTCCAGGGATTTCTTCACCCTCATTTCAATTCTCATCCTTCACAGTCTGCTCAACAGGAACTGACTAACCTCATGGCTATTTATGCTTCCGGCACCAAGTACCAAGTATATCAAAGATAAATGGCTTTGCCTTCTTTCTGCAAAGTGGAGCCACCAGCTTTGACTCTCAGTCTGCTTACCATCTGATGTCCACAGGTAATCATGGAGATCCAGAGTCAGTCAGAGGAGGCTACATTGGGGACTTCCAAAGCTGATCAGCTAGCCCACTAACAGCTTATTAGAGCCAAGAAACTGTGTAGAGGGCTAGAATGTTCTCTCTAATGTTTCTATATCTGCTTGTAATGCTCAGAGGATCAATATTTAATTCATATTCCTAGACACAATATATCCCTTCCAAGAACTGCAGTAATCATGGGGGCTGGGTGTTCCCCATGTGTCACTGAACTAATTTCATTAGTATGACATAATAGAGAAAGCGAGCAGCTTTGCTTCTGATGTTATGACACATGGAAGACAAGTGCTGATTATCAACAGCACAACCAAGAAATGGCCCTGTGGGGAGCACTTTCTAACATATTTACCTAATTAGCCCATTATAAAGTGTAATGTGATTTCTTGCCTTATCCCGCAATTAATTTGATAGGTGTCTTCAAGAAATGACAGAGACAGAGAGGCAGAGGCATACTGTATGCAGCTTCACAGGATGCCTTTGAGTTTAGCTGCTTGTTCAGGAAGCCACCCCCCCCCCGTCCCCCCAGAGCATGGCATGGGGCTTGATCACTTTGGTTAACTGTGGGGAGAGGTTCCCCTAAGCTATTTCACATGCTCATGAAGATGACATCTAGCTCTTATCTCTATGCTCCGTTCCAATGAGCGTTGCTAAAAGGAACTTGGCCAATGTGGTACAGAAAGTGAAACTGGATGTAATCTCAGCTGTGTTTTCAAGAGAGAAAAGATCTCGTTAGCTTCAGCATTTAACAACTTTGAGCCTCAGACACATCTTCAGTTGAGTAGTGGGAATACAATATCTATTAACGTCTTTACAAGTCCAGGAAACAGCAGGTGAGGATGTGTTTATCACAGCAACTGCTAAGATGTACTAAGTATTTGCCCCGTGCCAAGTGTTCCTGGATGATGATACCATAGCATAATCAATACATCAAGATCTTTTCTTCATTCCAGTGCAATGGCTCTCAACTTTCCTAATGTTGCAACCCATTAATACAGTTCCTCATATAATGGGAAAGGAAGTTCAAATGCTTCAGAAAGCTTGGGAATGTTACAGATTCACAACCCCCTCCTCACAAGGGTTCTAGAGGCAGTTCTCCAGTACAGCATGAAAGTTGGGCAGGGAGTTAGAAGAAAGCATCTCTCCGAGTTATTTCCCATGCCGGGTTGGGACTTCTAGTAATATAGCTGATAGGGAGTCACCCATGTACTTGTATATCAGCCCTCCTCCTTTGCTCCTGAAAGCAACCTTAGACAATTCATTGGTTTGGCAACTGATACTTGAGTTGTTTCTTTAGGCTGTAGTTGGTTCCCAAGCTGGGTTGAGTAGATGTTCACATCTTCCCAGGAAAAGTCACAAAACTGCTCTCAGCATTTGCTTTCTCCTGTTGGTATACAAATTAAGCAGATAACATGTCAAAGCCACTGTAGAGCATGGGATGTCCAGTGTTGTTCTTTGTCTTCTAGATATTGAGTTCTGAGAATTCAGGTAATCATCTGGTTTGTGGGTAAGACAAGGAAGTTCCTTTCACCTGGAAGACAGAAGCCCAAGTTTTAGTCTGACCATTTTTTTTTATTAGCTCAATAAGAGAAAAAAAAAGACTGAGTCTTGACATTTTTTGGACCTCTGCAGTGTTCAGTCATGAGGCTCACCTTTAGGCAAGAATATTTCCATGAAGGACAGTGTCAGGGAAAGTGTCTGGCCAGGGATGATAAAGTAGTGGCTACCAACTGAAGGTCACCCACAGAAACACTTTATTTGGCTGCACAAACTGAAAGTGCCTTTCGGTGGATCATGCGCTCCATCTGCCCAGTTACAAAGAAGATTTCTGGCACCAGGAACCAGAATCCTCATGGCGGGTGTTTAGCTAAGACTGGTTTAGCTATGGACTCTGATTCTCTGTTCTCACATTTTCCATGACTGAACCTGAGACCTTCCTGGCTTACAGAATGCAGTAGGGAGTTACAGATAATCTATGCATTAATGACACACAGGCTTTGCTCTTCCTGGAAAGGCTCTGGCGACAGTAGGGAGTAATTTTATAGTTACTTGTTAGGAATTCCAGTTGGTTTGCTTCCATCTGCAGATACACACAAACTGATTATAGAGGTATAGATCACCAGGTTAAGTCTTACAGAGATTCAAAGGTTTTTTTTTTTTTTTTAGTATTAACAATACACAAAAAATTGTCACAGACTTCTACTTCACTGAAAATTCCGGTGGGGAATAGACATCATGTACTTTAAAACAGCTAAAGGGTAAACTTTCCAGCAGAGGAGGCTATTATTGTTTATGATATAAAAGTGTCAGATGCAGAAAAGATAAAAAGTACCCTTTGTCCAAAGTCTCTCAATATTAACTTCAACATCATAATTTTAACAGGTCTTCCTCAGCCAAATTCTTTTAGATGATGTAAACATAAATTTAATGATGATTATAATACAAAAGACTCTACCTGATACATAAGTTACAAAGGCTGTCTTTTGTCTTCTATAAGGCTTACCTGAACTCTTACAAGACCTAATGGTGTTACAGTATGTACATTTGCAATATTAATTTGTTGTATCATTCTGTGTGTGTCATTTGGATCCAAACTTTTTTCATTAAGGTGTTGTCTAGTCTTTTCTAAGCTACACAACTGCCATCTTCAGAACTCCAAATGTGCCTGCTTAAAACAACTGCAGCTAGAGTTGTTAAATGTTAATATTCAAGTACAGAAGAGATAGATGACATCATTGGACTTTCACCTGTGTATCCAGTCAGTCTTCCCAACAGGTTATATGAAATCTTAAAGTTTTCTAGGTGTATAGGTTTTCTGTGTATACAGGCCAAAACTAAAAATGAAGGTCCATATATATGGCAATGAACTTTTTTTTATATCCTTAATAATGTATCTCATTGGATTGGAGTTTTCCTTCTAGTATCTTCTGTAGGGCTGGGTTGCTGTGTAGATATTGCTTAAATTTTGTTTTTTCATGGAATATTTTGTTTTCAATCTATGTTGATTGAAAGCTTTGCTGGGTATAGTAGTCTGGGTTGGCATCTGTGTTCCCTTAAAGACTGCATGACCTCTGCCTAGGCCTTTCTGGCTTTCATAGTTTCTGATGAGAAGTCTGGTGTGATTCTGGAAGGTCTACCTTCATTGTTACTTGACTTTTTCCCTTGCTGCTTTTAATATTTTTTTCTTTGTTTTGTAGGTTTAGTGTTTTGACTATGATGTGACATGAGGTATTTCTTTTCTGGTCTAGTCTATTTGGTGTTCTGTAGGCATCTTGTATGTTTATGGACATCTCTTTCTTTAAGTTAGGGAAATTTTCTTCTATGATTTTCTTAAAAGTATTTTCCAGTCCTTGGAGCCTGAAGTCTTCTTTTTCATCTATTCCTATTATTCTTAGGTTTTTGTCTTTTCATGGCGTCCTTGATTTCTTGAATGTTTTGTATTTGGGACTTTTCTGATTTTACTTTTTCTTGGAGGGAGGAATCAATTTCAGCAAGTGTATCTTCGGCTCCCAAGATTCTCTCTTCCGTCTCTTGTATTCTATTGGTGATGCTTACCTTTGTGGTTCCTGATCTTTTCTCTAAGTTCTCCAGTTCCAGGTTTTTCTCTATTTGTGTTTTCTTTATAGATTCTAATTCTGTTTTCATGCTTTACACCATTTCCCTCATTTGATTGAACGTGGCTCGTATTTTTTGGTTTGTTTCCTCTCTATATGTCTCTAATTGTTCCTCTACATGGGCAATTATGTTCTTCTGTATTTCTTTGAGAGCTCTGTTCATTTCCTCTTTTTGTTCCTATAATAACTGCATAAGCATAGCTTTAAAGTCATTTTCCTGTGTTTCTGCTGAATTAAAATATCCATTGATTTTGGGGGTTGCTGATTTTTGTTGGGTGACTTCCTATGTCAACCTTTGGCCATTTGCTTATATGAAACCTACTGTTTGTTCCTTGAATCTGAACTTCAGACTGGAACCGGCTTTCTCTGGTGTCTGGAGTATTCTTCAAGAGGATCAGGGAGGTCCAGTGGTTTGAGAGTGTGTGTTGTTGCTTCATTTGTACCTGAGGGAGGAAAAGCTGCTGGCTCAGAATCGTTGTGGGGGAGTAAGTGTGCACATGCATAAGAGCACTTGGAAGTGTGTCTTGAAGGGGAGTGCTAGAGAGTGTAGGTCCTTGGGATATGGGGGTTGAGAGCAAGCGCAGGAGGGGATGTGGATGCTAGCGCAGCCTGTGCAGGTTTCCTGAATACCCAGTGGTCTACAATCTGTGGTGGGCTCTGCAGGCTGGACTCTGAGGTCTGTGGCTGACTTTGTGGGCGGGACACATACACTGTTGTGGGCTCTGTGTGCCTGGCCCTGTGTTTTGTGCTAGAAGCTGTGAGCACAGCAGGCTGGGCTCTGCTCTCTGAGTTGGGAAGCACTATTCGCTTCCTCTGCTGCCCCCCCCCCTCCCTCAGGCAAGGCTGGAGATCAGAGGTTGTGGGAGAAATGCTGGGGGCTTGAGGGTTCTCAGTCTCAAATCTCAAGAAGGAGGATCTGTGCTTGGAGGAGGCAGCATTGTGCTTCTTGCAAGTTGCTGTGTGCACTGCAGGCTGCCTCCTCTGCTCCAACTGCTGGTTGCGGTACCTCCGCTGCTGCCTCCCCTCTGGCTGCTGTATCTCCACAGCAACTCTACTGTAGGCTTGACTATCTCCACCACTGCTCCCGCTCATTATGGGGAAATGCCTGGGAATCAATTCCCCAGGAGAAGTCCACGGAGATGTCCACGGTTGACCTGTGTCCTATTGGACTCAGATAAAGGTTTGTCCCCCTTCTCCCCGGACTCCTCGTACCATTGTTTTGGGTTCCACAGCCCCTCAACTCACCAATTTGGAGGTTCAGCTCCTTGAATATGGTGCACACTGGTCGCCATCATCTTGGATTCTCCAATAATGTATCTCATGGTAAGTTATTTTTAAAATTGGTCTTGCTATAAAACATTAAAATAATAGAAACAGGAATATAGATAAAAATTTGCCATCAATGAATCAAATAATCAAAGAATTACTCTAGTCCCTTCTAATGTCTATGTAATACATGTAGATTATTCTGGATGGGCACGCTGCATTCTGGGCAGCCTTTCATTTCTGGAATTTTCCACTTCACCAAAGGAGACCCGAGTGTCACTTTGGACACCACACAAGCCCTTGTCTGCCTTTCCCCATCTTTACCACCAGGGCACAGCCATATGGATTAGTTACCAATCTTATTTACAAACAAGTTGACCCATCAGACTCCTCTCTGGAGCTTTTGCCACTTCTAGAAAGAAAGACATCTAAAGGTCATCATGATGATGCCCATGCTAAGTATTAATAGGTAGAGCAAGCCATACTGTGAGACTATTTTGTTTCTCTTAGTTCTTGATGACACCATCTAGGCTGTTTCAGCCTTTGAATATGTCAGTAAAACCCTTCCTTGCAACGGCTTTTGGAGGTAGAATCTCACTATGTGTCCAGCTTAATCTGTGACCCATGGTTCTCAATCCCCTGAGGGCTTGGCTTATAGATATATAAAAACATGATGTTCATGTCCAATATTCTTTAATTAAATTGTATTTCAGCTTCAATAAGCCTGGCTCTGCCCTATGTGGCTGTTGATATGTTCATAAGCTTTATTATTTTATAGTATTGTAATATATAACAAAATGAACATCATATACTTTAACACTGTAGCACATGTAGTCTCCAAATTGGCTCAACACTTATCCATTGTATTATAAGGATAGTCATAACAATTGTCAATAATTGAATACTCTTTAACTGAGCAGCCAGCATTAACAGTTCTGTATGAGGTGCAGATGCTGCCCTTTGCTTTGCTGTATATGCTGGTTAGATTCCTTATTCGACAGGTGCCTCGCAGCAAATTGGTAGAACTAAATATGGTAGACAGGAGGACCACAGATGCCAGAGGAAAAGGAACTAGAGAAAATTTAGGCCTGTTTTTTTCTTCATTAGTTGAAGAGTCTGAGTTGAGAAAGGGAAGTGATTTAAGTAGGTGACTCATTCTAAAGATTTGCAGGTAGCAGGACCAATTGCCTGTACAGGATGATGTTTCATAGACTACGAGAACACTGTAGAGTGTATTGATATAAGTTGATCCAAAGATGATTGTTCAAAACTGTAAAAAATAAGGGTTAGCTATTCAGTCTGCAATTATGTATAGAGACCAGTAAAGCTTTATAATAAGCACTTGGTTAATCTGTGTTATGAAAGAAGTCTGCAGAACTGTTCATATCTAATGCTGATTATAAGAGAATCAATATTACAGTGTGTATGTTAGGGGTAAATGACACCATTGATCTAATCAGAAAGTGTGACCTTGATTTTCCCAGATGTATAGATTTTAATCAGTAGAGTGAGCAAGTCCTCTCAATGGCTCTTTCTGGCCTATACAGAATTTTTCTAATGAAAGACAATACTTACATTTTTACAGTTACTGTTATAAAATACCTGATAGGAATAATTTCATGGAGTTGAAAGATTGATTTTGCCTCACAGTTTCAGCCTTCAGTCCATCATTTCTGGGAAGGTGTGGCTGGGCTTACTGTAGCTCTAGTGTGTGGCAGAGACTCCTCAGATGGCAGAGACCAGGAAGCAGACAATGTAGACTGCAGAACCAGGTCCAACCTTTGAGGACTTCCTTTCTGTGTTAAGCCTCATGCTGCAAAGGTACTACAGCCTCACCAAACCAGCTAGGGACCAGATATACAAATACCTGAACCTAGGGGGAGTAATTAAGACTCAAATTATAGTAATAGACTGAGTCTGGTTTTATAGTTCTCCTCTTTAAACATTCGTGGTCCATGCCAGGTATAGCAGTGCAGGCGTGTATTCTCAGCACTCAGGATGTCAAGGCAGGAGTATTAATGAGTTTGAGGCCAGCCTAGTCTAAATTAATGATGTCTTGTCTCAGAAAGAATATAAATAGATAAATAGATAGATAAACAAACAGATAGTATATCTGTCATGAAATCAACCTCCTAAAGGTCTTTAGACATGAGACAGAGAAACACATTTTCTGTATCATCGGGTTTACAGTATGATGGAGGAATATAAAGATTAAGGATGAACTAAACTGGAAGATGCATGTGCTTGCCCTTCAAGGCTGACAAGTCAACCTTATCTAACATTTATTTAGCAACATTTATGTGACAAACATATTCTCTGTCTGATGGGGATTATAATATGATGGAGGAAACAGAAGAAACCAATCAAATATCAACCCAAATTTTGGCTGCACAGGACACCTTTCAAAGGCTAAGATCATTTATTTATCTATCTATCTGTTTATTTATTTAATATATATTAGTTTATTTACTTTACATCCCAAGAGTGCACCCTCCCTTCCCTCCTCCCAGACCCCTGCCTCTTCCCCTCCTTCTTCCTTTCCCCTTTCCTTTCATCCCAGAAAAGGGGATCCTCCTCCCACATACTATCCTTCCCTAGCACATCAAATCACATCAGGACTGAGGCCAGGCAAGGTGACACTTCCAGAGAGAGTAATCCAAAAGTAGGCAACAGAGTCCATGTTAGAAACAGCCTCCCTGCACTCCCTCCCCTCCACTCACCGATGGGCTACATGTGTGCAGGGCCCTAAGTCTAAATCATGCATTGATGTCTCCGTGTCTGTAAGGCCCCATGGGACTGGATTAGTTGTCTCTGTTGGTCTTCTTGTGAGGCTCCTGTCCCCTTCATGCCCTTCCATCTTTCCCTCAACACTTCCACAGAAGCCCCAGATTTCTGCCCCACACTTGGTTGCAAGTCCTGGTATCTGTCTGGATCTACTGCTGGCTAGAGCCTCCCAAACTACAGTCTGAAACCATAGCAGCGTTTTATTATTAATGTCAGGGGCTGGCTCTCTACTGTGGAGTAGGTCTCAGGTTGGGCTAATTATTGTTTTCACTTTCCCTCAATCTTTGTTTCCTCTTTCTCCCTGAACTTCTTGCAGGCAGGGTAATTTTTGGATCACAGACTTTATCAGTGGGTTGTTGTTCCCATCCTTCCACAAGTCCTGCCTGGCTAGTAGGTGGTCACTTCAGACTTCATGCCCCCCCCCCCATTAGGAGTCTCAGCTAGAGTCACACTCATATTCTCCCAGCAGCCTACCCTGTTGCAGGCCTCCAGCTTGACAAAGAGACAGCACGCCGGTACGGCAAGGAAGTACCGTATCTGATAGTAAGCTTGGGTTAAGCATAATTCGGGTACTGTCTCAAAACAAGGGGAGGGCCAGACCTACCAGAGCCTTTACTATTTAAAAAACATGTATCTTATGTGGGAAACAACCTACACAGCCAATGACAGGCATGAATGAGAAACTGTGCCTGCAAAAGCCTGGAAAGACCCAATGTCTACAAATGCTGATGGACTGGTTAGCACTGCAGTGTTATAGAGAGGATAGAATGTGGCAGGCCCAGAGACTAATTACAGTTTATTGGGCTACATTTAGCCCACTGAAGAATCTTTCTTTACTCACTTCTGTGTCAGACCTAATATCCTATGCCAGAAGATAGAGCTAAATCTGACATCATTATAAACTGATTAAAAAACCTTTGGAATGTATTAACAAATCCCTATTCCTCACCAACTAAAGAGCTAAGAATGCTATCAGATCACACCTGAGGCCTATAGCTAATATCACTGTGCTATGACTACCTACCTAGCATTTGTGCCAATGTATAAATATAAATATATAATATAGATATTGAAATATAATATAATATAAAATACATAAAAAGGCACTTTGACTTATGACTTTTCCTTATTCTGTTACAATGATACTGCTTCCACATTGAAACATAAACTTTGAAGTGAACTAAATCTGTCTTTCTGGACCACGATCACTTATATTTGGCTCCAGAATAAACGTTTTTTATTACCTTTGAGGTGAGAGCTGTGTGTTTGTGTTATGTCAGGAGAACAACTAACTAAATACAGACACAGGAAAGGAGCACGAACAATGCTGTGACCATGGGAAGTCAGTGCTGTGCTTCTATCTAGGACATCTTCTCTCAGGGCTTCTGTCTCAGCAGAGAACATGGGCCATAAGTGGCAACAGGTATCCTTATGTGGCTGGGTCCCTTTACACACGAGAAAATACTTTTATGGAATATTTTTATTGATTTCTCTGGCTTTCAGCTTTTCTGTTTACACAGCATATATCTGTGTTTCCTTATGTTTACTGCACACTTTGTATTATCATTGTTCTTATGACCTTGGTGTCCTATATCTTGTTTTTCATTTCAGGTTACAAGTTAGAGCCTTTATAAAAATTAAATGGATGTAGTCAGGTGTGGTGACACAGGCCTATAATCCTAGAACTGTGAAGGCTGAGAAAGGAGGATTATAAATTGCAGGATACCCTGAGTTACACAATAGTTTCAGGACAGTGTAGACTACAAAGCAAGAAGTTGCTGAAAAACAAACAAATAATAGAACAAAACAAATGGAAACCTCAACTAATTGCTCAAAATGAGGGTGTGTACCCTTCCTGCCATACTCCCAACTCCAAATTCACTGTTTTTTATGTGTACATCTCCAGACTATATAAAAAAGAAATGTTTCCAGTAATACAGAGTAAAGGGTGGGTGAAGAAATGTAAGAGCTCTGCCCATGGCTATGAATAAAGCATAGCAACCCATTTGAAATTCATGAACTCCTAGCAAGAAGGTAATCATAGGACGTAACCCTCGGGCATAGCAGCCTCTATGTCTACTTACTTGTGGATGCGCTGTTGCTCCCTCACTGACAGATTTAACACATGCATTCTTAAGCTTCTATCCTCGGAGTTACTCATTAGGATTACCTAGAAAATATTTTCCAGATTTCACGCTTTATAATGCAAATATTTCTAAGGACTCTCCAGTAGTGCAAGGCAGAGCCTTTCAATGGGAGACCATGCCTGGAAGGCAGTCTAACCCTGTTGTCTTTAGGGCAGGTGGACAGGCTTAGGGAAACAAAAGAAGCAAATTGCTGCTTTAAAGCTTGTGCCTTTGGAGAGCTGTGTATCATTGAGGTAGCCATTCCATTGGACCTGAGATGGTCACATGTGTGTAAGTCATGCTGGCTCGCTATTCTTGTTGTTTTCAGCAGACACCTCCTGTTTGCTTAGTTAAGCCTCCTGTTTTGCTCAGTTAAACCTCTTGTTTTGCTCCGTTAAACCTCCTCTTTTGCTTGGTTAATTTTCCTGTTTTGTTTGGATATGTTTACTTGGAAACCTATATAAGTGGTTTACTCTGTAATAAAGATGGCACCTTGATCAGAGTACTGTCTTGACGTCACTTCTTCATGTTCTCTGTATTCTCTTTTAATTCCCAGCCCCTTGTGCAGGTGGTTACTATTGGTAGTTGCGGGCAACTACATATCATGGTGGAAAATCATGTGACCTCTCAGGAATTAAACTTAAAAGCACATAACAGGGTCAAAGAAGATGGCACTGGCTGTCTTCAGCTTCATCACAATAGCATCCTGTGTCTTAGAGTGTGTTGCAAAACTGCTTGTTTCTGTTACACATCTGACCCCATGTTTATACATGAATGCCCCACATAAGGTAAAAAGGGTTCAATGAGATGTCTGTCATTTGAACACTTGGTTCCCAGTTTGTGATCTGTTTGAATAAATGTAATAGGTGTGTCCTTGCTGGAGGAAATGTGTTACTGAGGGTGGGCTATGAAGTTTCAAAAGGAACATGCCATTTCCAGTTCAATCTCTGAATGTCTTGCTTGAGTTTCAAGATGTGAGCTCTCAGCTGCCATGATACTGATAAACTCCCAAATAAATACTTCTTGATCATGGTGTTTTAATCACAACAACAGAAAAGTAACTGATACAGAAGGATATGACTATTTTGGGGGAAAACCACTCATTCTTGGACTTTCTTGCCCTTTCTTCCACCTTAAACTCACTAATAATCCTCCCCTGCATGAAAGTTTACCTGTAAAATGAACTAACCAAAATGCCACTACACAGTTCCTACTTGAGAAGCTTTGGGTATGTGCTTTCACTTTGTAATAAGTTTCTCAATTTCTTACTTTGGCCTTTAAAGTCTCTGATGGCAACATGAACCTGAAAACACTGGGAAGAAGCCCCAGCCTTTCCAGGATATCCCTAATCTCTACCCATAGGTAGCAATCTTAAAAGTTATTGAAGACACGTGGGGTGCTACTGGCACATGCATTAAATCCCAGTGCTTTAGACATAGGGGTAGGCAGATCTCTAAGTTTTAGACCATCCTGGCATACAGAGCAAATTCCAGGACAGCTAGGACTACACAGAGAAACCCTATCTTGAAAGAAAGAAACAAACAAAGGAATTGTTGAAAGCATGCCTGAAAACCAGCACTTAGGAGACAGAGGCAGGTCTATGTAATGAGTTACAGGACATCCAGGGCTACATAGTGATGCTTTGTCTCATCAACAACAACAAAGAATGGTTAAAGAAGCTGGAGGGGTCAACCAGGGAGAGTGAAGTTTAACTAGTTCTAGACCTTTGGTTCTTTTTTTACTTGACTGGTTTAGTTTTAAGCAGTACTTCTATTAGTTTACGACAGAGACAATCTTCCAATCTTGCTATTCCCACTCTTAATACCATATCACACCAGATTGCCTTCAAGAAAAATTCCATCAAGTCAGTTTAGTCAGCCCCTGTTCCTACCCTCACTGTCATCCTTACCCCTCTCCCTATCCTAATGATTTCTATTAGCCATTGTCTGATCCTATCCTGTTCTATGGCTATGAACTTACCTCCACTCTTGTCTTCATAGTTAAGACATGAAATCTCAACACACAAGAGGGCATATTCAGCATGAAGATCATGAATTCATGGCCAGCCTTGGTTACATTAAGAGACATCTCAAAAAAACAAGCAAAAAGCAAAACAAACAAACAAAAAAGCAAAAACCAACCCCACCAAAAATTTTTCCATTTAATAGGGAAAAGGAATGTCACTGTAAATATAACCTAAAGTTCCTCTCAATCCAAAACTGCCCTCAGTGCCTTAGTTACTGTTCTATTGCTGTAAAGAGACACTGTGATAAAGGCAACTCTTGTAAAAAGAAGCATCTAATGGTGGGCTTGTTTACAGTTTCAGAGGACTAGTCCATTATCATCATGGAAGGCAGTGTGGCAGCACACAAGCAGACGTGTTGCTGGAGTAACTGAAAGATTTACATCCTGATCCTCAGACAGCAGACAGAGAGGGAGGGCCTGGGAAACACTGAAAACTCAAAGTCCACCTCCAGTGATGCACCTCCTCCAACTAGGTCACACGTCCTCTATGACTATACCTCTGAATCCTTTCCAAACAATTCTACTAACTGGGAACCAAGCATTCAGACATACGTGCCTGTGGGGGTTAGACTCACTCAAATCGCCACACTCAGGAAAAGCTCCTGAACTAGAACAGCAGCTGATGCTAAAGGGACCAGACTTCTTTGTCCGTTACAAAGCCAGATTTCAAGGCCAGCATGAGATGAACTTAACAGATTGTGAGATAAGCTGCTTAGAGGAGAAACATACTAGATAAGGGATTCCAAAGGAATTTTCCTGTATTGTGAATCCGGTATGCCAGAGTCTATGTTAGATAGTTGGTTAAGATTTCATTAAGTAACCACATTGCTGAGATTTCATAGTTGTATCTTCTCCTCATATATACAAAACACAATCTCACAGCAGATGTACTGGTCCTATGGTTCTTCTGTGATGTTCCCTAAACCTCAGGTGTATGGTTTTTGTTCTAACAGCAAGTAGTCAGCCCTAAAAACATATATACAAGTCATAAAATTTACCCAACAGGTTGTGTGTGTGTGTGTAAATAGCAATAATAATTAAAGAAATAGAGACCATGAATTTTAAAAGGAGTCAAGTTGGAGGGAGAGGAGAAATGGTGTAAATGTAGTACATATATATGAAATTTAAAAGTATATCAAAATATGTAACCAAAAATTTTTTTCATGGCTTCTTTAGATCATGGTGTGTGCTTCAGAATGGTCTGGGTGTACTAGAAATGAAATCCTTCAGCTTTCCAAGAAGGTTTGGGAGTTGATTGGTGTTCTGTGTAGTCAGTGAGAGTGAAGTGAGGTGAGGCTTGGCATGTTACAGAAGTCTGATTACTGCCAAGTCAAAGATACAAGTGCAGATTGTCCAAGGGGAACCAAGAATCCACAATCAAATATACTCTTCTGAAGGTTCTATGTGAATGCTGGAAGCACTGTAGTGAAGGAGGCTTTCACAAATGGGGGTGAGTGGAAGGTGGTGGCAGAGTCACACAAAATTCTGAGAACTATACCTTGAAACAGGCCACCAAAAAGGCCAAAAAAAAAAGTTCCTGGTAAGGGTTTGTGAGTGAGTTAGAAATATGCAAGGACACCTTTGCTCTGCTGCAATCATTGCTCAATCCATGTTTCTACAGTTGTCTCCACCACTGAATAACACTGAGATAGAGAACTGATCAGATCAAGTCTGTACAACAGACTATCATAGAAATCATACCACAGCTTGCTACACAAGCAATCACTAAGTGTCTCAGCTAGAGAATGTTACAATTAGAATTAACAACTATGAACAGTTATAATGCATCGATCCATAACTGATTTTTAATGCTGCAAATCAAGCCTATGAGGTAGAAAGTTTTATGTTTGCCATAAAAATTTTCATTTATTTTCTCTGTTTTTCTGGGTGTAGTTAACCTTGTTGCTTTGGAGTTTTCCTTTTAGTATCTTCTGTAAGGCTAGATTTGTGGATAGATCCTGTTTAAATTTTGTTTCATAGAATATCTCATTTTCTCCACCTATGGTGATTAAATTTTTTTTTCTGAGACTGTTTCTCCAGCCAAGGACCATGAATGAATATAACCAAGAACCCTGCCCAGATGTAACCCATCGCAGCTCAGTATCCAAGTGGGTTCCCTAGTTAGGAGAACAGGGACTGTCTCCAACATGAACTCAACAGCTGGCTCTTTGACCTCCTCCCCCCTCACCCGAGGGAGGAGCAGCCTTGCCAGGCCCCAGAGGAGGACATTGTAGCCAGCGCTGAAGAGATCTGATAAGCTAGGAGCAGATGGAAGGGTAGGAGGACCTCCCCTATCAGTAGACTTAGAGAGGGGCAGGGAGGGAATGAGAGAGGGGGCTACAGCTGGGATATAAAGTAAACAAACTGTAATTAATACAAAAAATAATAAAAATTAAAAAACTTTGCTGGGTACAGTAGTCTAAAATGACATCTGTGGTCTCTTAGTATCTGTGAGATACTAAGGCCCAGGACCTTCTTGCTTTTAAAGTCTCTGTTGAAAAGTCAAGTGTAATTCTGATAGGTCTGTCTTTATATGTTACTTGGGCTTTTTTCTTTACAGTTTTAAATATTCTTTCTTTGTTCTATACATTTGATAATGGTGTGGTTGGAGGATTTATTTGGGGGGGCAATCTATTGGGTGTTCTGTAAGCTTCATGTATGTTTATAAACATCTCTTTCTTTAGGTTGTGGAAATTTTCTTCTATGATTTTATTGAAAATATTTTCTGTGCCTTGGAGCTGGAAGTCTTCTCCTTCTATCCCTATTATTCTTAGATTTGGTCTTTTCAAAATGTCCCGGATGTTCTTGGATGTTTGATGTCAGGGACTTTTTAAATTTAACATTTTCTTTGACAGATGTATCAATATCTTCAATAATATCTTCTACACCTGAAATTCTCTCTTCCATCTCTTGTATTCTGTTGGTGATACCTGAATCTGTAGTTTCTGTTCTCTTTCCTAAGTTTTCCATCCCCAGAATTCCTTCAGTTTGTGTTTTCTTTATTGCTTCTATTTCCGTTTTTAGGTCTTGGGACAATTTTGTTCATTCCTTCACTTGTTTGATTTTATTTTCCTATATTTCATTAAGGGATTTATTTATGTCCTTCACCTGTTTGATTGAAATTTCCTGTATTTCTTCAAGGGATGCACTCATATCCTCTTTTAAAGCTTCTGTCATCTTTATAAGGTTGGATTTGCTTCAGCTATGTCAAGGTTTCTAGGGCTTGCAGTAGTGGATGACCTGGGTGATGCCATTTGGCCCCGGCTCTCGTTGATTGTGTTCTTATGCTGGCCTTTAGCCATCTGGTTGGCCCTGGTCTTGAATGGATGTTTCCAATGCTGACAAGAGACCTCAGGGAGGCAGGCAGAGCCTTGAGCCTAATAGTGGGGCACAGGAAATAGCAGGCTGCTCACTTCTGCTGGCTGGGTGTTTCTGGGGACGTGCAGGCAGGGATGATCCTCTGCTGGCTGTGTCCCAGGTAGAAGCAACAGGCAGGAGGAAGGCTGGGCTGGATCTAACCTGGCTGTTCCTGGGGACCCACAGGCCTGAATGTTCCTGGGACAGTGGGCCTCCTTTAGGGGGAAAGTGATGAAGCTAGGTGGGGAGTGGGTAGCATGCAGCTCACCATGACTGGCTGTGTCCCCAGCAGGCAGGGGAAAGGCTGGGCAGGGTTTAGCCTGGCTGTTCATGAGTATTACAATAATGAAGAATGTGATTCCTCAAGACCCAGCTATACCACTCTTAGGCATATATCCAAAAGATGCGCAAGTACACAACAAGGACATTTGCTCAACCATGTTCGTGGCTGCTTTATTTGTAATAGCCAGAACCTGGAAACAACCCAGATGTCCCTCA
>CM053758.1:9796752-9812765 GCA_028658305.1 Pachyuromys duprasi
GGTGGACTTGGAGGGGGCGGGGAAGAAGGAGATGAGGGAGGGAATGGGAGGGTAGGAGGGAATGGGGGAGGGGGCTACGCCTGGGATTCAAAGTACCTAACCTGTGATTGAGATAAAAATAAATAAATTAAAAAAATAATGAAGAATATGCCACATTTTTTAAAATTAAACAAAAAGGTAGGAATGTTAGCAAACAGGTGGTCTAACTAGCCTTCCTTTCAGGGGCCAAGCAACCTCTGATGTCATCACCTGCTGGCACCAAGTGCTCACATGGTGTGTGCCAGATAAAAAAGACCCCACCAGCCTATTACACTCTTTCTCAGCTTCTCTCTGTCTCTCTTTCTCTTTTTCTCTGTGTCATGGGCACCCTCCCCTCTTCTCCCCCTTCCCCTTTTCCCACAATAAACCTTTATACCAAATATGTTGCAGTAGCATATTCATTATTATTATTATTATTATTATTATTATTATTATTATAACACTGGTGATGTGAAACTTGGGGGAGAGGGAGTCTCCTGGTGGTATCTGGGCACTTTGGGATCCCTTCTACTGCTCTACCACTGGCAACAGATTTGCTTTCTGCTCCACGGGTTACTAGCTGCTTCAACCAACACCAACAATTGGTGAGTTAAATGTATCGATCAGTCACTTCCCAGAATGAGGACTCATTCTACCAGCACGTTTTTTTTTTTTTTTCTCATGACCTTTTGGCTTTTCAGAATCTTAGATGACCATGTCTGCTTCTGCTTTTTAACACTAGTCCATGTCTGCATAAACAACGGTTTACCAGAACAGCTCATGTCTTCTCATTTTGGTCTCTTCTGGTTTCTTCAGGATGCTGGGACCCCAGGCCTGAGGATTACCTTACCTCATCCATCAGAACCATGTCCTTGTATACCTAGCTTCTAAATTTATCAAATGTGGCCTCAATATACTGCTCAAGTCGTCAGGGGAATTGCCAAACCCTGTTTCACTCCCGTCTGGTCACTCTGCCGCTCTGTTTGCAGTGGGTCACAGCTGGACAGGAACCCACCTGCTCCCACCAGCGCCTGCTCTGAGTAACCCCCAAGGTCTCTGAGAAGATTTGCACATGATGACAGATGGCTTCAACCCTGGATTGTAGTATGCTATCCATTGGGAAGACTGCCCCCATTGCCCTGCCTGTTGCTAGCGCCCAGCCTGAACTGTGGACAAGCTGGACACTAAGAGAGTTATTGTCCCACATTGGGGAAAATGAGGTAAAGTCAGTCTCTCCCGTGTTGTTCCTCCACAGAAAAACTTCTGTGTTTAATGGCCAGACTGCCTCTGCCTGCATTGACATGGAGACCCCAGAAACTTGGGACAACTGTCTACATGGTGGACTATAGACTGACTAGTAATCTCTGTCATTTTGATTGGTACATAGATTCATTCAGATTACAATTTATCCTTCTCCAGTCTCTAATCACATTTATGGCTAAGCCAGTGTTAGCTTGACAGCTAAGGAAGAGACAGGGTTCAGATTCATACCCCTACTAGTCAATTCACTACCTAGTTAAAACTGCTAACTACTAGATCTCTTATTTAAAAGGCTACCTCGTGTAGCAAGCCTTATTTAAACAGCTTGAGCAAATGTCCTTATTGTATACTTAAGCACCTTTTGGATATATGCTTAGGAGTGGTATAGCTGGATCATGAGGTAGCTTTTTAAACAAGGCATACCTGGGATGAAGCCTATTTGGCTTGCTTGCATACCTCATGTTAAAAGATTAGCAGGCTTCAGATGCCTTCTCAGTCCTCCTTGAGATGCTGCCATTAGATCTAGATACAGTCTACCTTGTTACCAGGCTCAGAAAAACAGGTCTCAGATGTAACAACTATTCCTCTAGCTAAAGGACAGTGACTGCTCCCAGCACTCTCACATATACCTCATGTTAAATAATTGAAAAAGAAAGACGTAAAGCTTACGTAAGGCTTTGGGGCACAGAAGCTTAAGTTGTGAGTAACTAAGAAATTATTTTAGAGTCAAAGACAGTGTTTTAAGGTTAACAAAGACAAGGGAAAGCCTAGATGATTATAAGAAGGTGACGTAAGGTATCAAAAAATGTTTTAAATGCTTCATATTTCTTCCTGTTACTATGCTACTGTTGCATTAATACTGTTCAGAGCTTTGACATTAATAACTCATTGGAACTTTAATTTATTAATCTAATTCTGGTAAATAAAAAAAGAAAGAAAAGAAAAATAAGCAAACAAAAAAAGCCATTCTACCGTATAATCCACTATCATGGTTCCAAGCTCAATATTCCAAATTTCCTTGGTTTGTTTTTTAAATATGCACTTACATATGTTTCTCATTGTGCTAGATTTATACATATCCAGTTTTATGGAGAAAGGGAAGAAGACCCTCTTTCATAATGTATAGTCATACTAAAAATCAAGATCAAGTGAGCTATTGCTCCTTCTACTTCCCGGAAGGCTTCTGCCATCCCTGAGCTCACCTTTACGAGTGTTCATGACATTAATCCAAAATTATTTCCCAAGCCTCTACTCTACTATAACAAAAGATGTGTTTTTCTTTTCTTTTTTTAAACTTTATTTTTTAATTGATTATAATTTAAGCATTTTGTTTTTTATTCTTTTTATTTTTTATATTAATTACAGTTTATTCATTTTGTATCCCAGCTGTAGCCCCCTCCATCATTCCCTCCCAATCCCACCCTCCCTCCCTCATCTCCTTCCATGGACCTCCCCAAGTCCACTGATAGGGGAAGTCCTCCTTCCCTTCCATCTGACCCTAGCCTATCAGGTCTCATCAGGACTGGCTAAATTTTCTTCCTCTGTGGCCTGGAAAGGCTGCTACCCCCTCAGGGGGAGGTGTTCAAAGAGCCAGCCACTGAATTCATGTCAGAGACAGCCCCTGTTCCCTTTACTAGGGTACCCACTTGGACACTGAATTGCCATTGGCAGCACGTGTGCAGGCATTCTAGGTTATCTCCATGCATGGTCCTTGGTTGGAGTATCAGTCTCAGAAAAGAACCCTGAGACCAGATTTCTTGGTTCTGTTGCTCTCCTTGTGGAGCTCCTGTCCCCTCCAGGTCTTTCTATCTCCCCCTACTTTCATAAGATTCCCTGCACTCTGCCCAAAGTTTGGCTATGAGTCTCAGCATCTGCTTTAATATCCTGTAGGTAGAGTCTTTCAGAGGCCTCTGTGGTAGGCTCCTGTCCCATTCCCTGTTTTCTCCCTCTTTTGATGTCCATCTGTTTGCTTTTCTGAATGAGGATTGATCATCTTACCCAGGGTCCTCCTTCTTACCTAGCTTCTTGTACAGATTTTACTATGTTTATCCTATATTATATGTCTAATATCCACTTATAAGTGAGTAAATAATATGTGTGTCTTTCTGCTTCTGAAATACCTCCTTCAGGATGATCTTTTCAAGTTCCCACCTTTTGCCTACAAATATCATTCATGATTTCCTTGTTTTTAATTGCTAAGTAGTATTCCACTGTGTAAATGTACCACAATTTCTGCACCCATTCCTCTGTTGAGGGACATCTGGGTTGTTTCCAGATTCTGGTTATTATGAATAAAGCTGCTGTGAACAGCTTGAGCAAATGTCCTTGTTGTATACTTGAGCATCTTTTGGATATATGCTAGGAGTGGTATAGCTGGATCATGAGATAGGACTATTCCTAATTGTCTGAGAAAGCACCAGATTGATTTCCAAAATGATTCTGCAAGTTTACATTCCCATTAGCAATGGACGAGGGTTCCCCTTTCTCCACATTCTCTCCAGCATGTGTTGTGGCTTGAGTGTTTGTTCTTAGCCATTCTGATGGGTGAAATGTGAACATTTCCCTGATGACTAAGGACATTGATCATATCTTTAAGTGTTTCTCTGCCATTTGATATTCCTCTATTGAGAATTCTCTGTTTTGCTCTGTACCCCATTTTTAATTGGATTACTTGATTTGTTGCATATCGTCTATGAAGAGTGTTGACTCCTTCCTTTCCAATTTTTATCCCCTTGATCTCCTTTAGTTGTCTTATTGCTCTAGCTAAGACTTCAAGTACTATGTTGAAGAGATACAGAGAGAGTGATCAGCCTTGCCTTGTCCCTGATTTCAGTGGGATTTTTTTAAGTTTCTCTCCATTGAGTTTGATGTTGACTATAGGCTTGCTGTATATTGTCTTTACTATGTTTAGGTATGTGCTGTGTTTCCCTGATCTCTCTAAGACTTTAAACATGAATGGGTGTTGGATTTTGTCAAATGCTTTTTCGGCATCTAAGGAGATGACTGTGTGGTATTTCTCCTTCAGTTTGTTTATATGGTGGATTACATTGATGGATTTCCATATATTGTACCACCCCTGCATGCCTGGGATGAAGCCTACTTGGCTATGTTAGATAAAATTTTTTATGTGTTCTTGGTCACTTTGCAAATATTTTATTGAGTATTTTTTCATGAATGTTCATAAGAGAGATAGATCTGAAGTTCTCTTTTTGGTTGAGTCTTTGTGAAGTTTAGGTATCAAGGTGACTGTGGTCTCATAAAATGAGTTTGGTAATGTTCCTTCTGTTACTATTTTGTGGAACAGTTTGAAGAGAATTGGACTTAGCTCTTCTTTGACGGTCTGGTAGAATTCTGCACTGAAACTATCTGGCCCTGGGATCTTTTTGGAAGGGAGATTTTGATGATTGCTTCTATTTCCTTTGGGCAATTTAGGACTATTTAATCTATTTACCTGATCTTGATTTAATTTTGGTAAATGGCATCTATCAAGAAAATTGTCCATTTCATTTAGATTTCCAAATTTTGTAGCATATAGGATTTTGTAGGAAGACCTAATGGTTGTTTGGATTTCCTCAGTTTCTGTCATTATGTCCTCCTTTTTATTTCTGATTTTGCTGATTTGGATAGGTTTCTTTGCCTTTTAGTTGGTTTGGCTAATGGTTTGTCTATCTTGCTGATTTTCTCAAAGACTCAGCTCTTGGTCTCAGCAATTGATTCTTTGAATTGTTTTCTTTGTTTCTCATTCATTGATTTCAGCTCTGAGTTTGGTTCTTTGCAATCACCTATTCCTCTTTGGTGTGTCTGTTTCTTTTTTTTCCCCTAGGGCTAAAAAAAAAGCCCTAGGTGTGCCATTAACTTGCTTGTATGAGATGTCTCAAACTTATTTCTAGAGGCACTTAGTGCAATGAACTTTCTTCTTAGAACTGCTTTCATTGTATCCCATAAGTTTTGATAAATTGTGCCTTCATTTTCATTGAATTTTAGGAAGTTTCTAATTGATTTTTTTCATTTGTTCCCTGACCTAGCTGTCGTTGAATAGAGAGTTGTTTAGTTTTCATGTGTATGTAGGCTTTTTTGTTATTTCTGTTGTTGAGGTCTAGTTTTAGGCCATGGTGGTCTGATAGGATACAAGGGTATATTTCAATTTTCTTGTATCTGTTGAGGCTTGTGTTGTGCCCAACTATATGGTCAATTTTTCAGAAGGTCCATGAGGTGCTGAAAAGAAGGTATAGTCTTTTGAGTTTTGGTAAAAAGTTCTGTAGATATTTATTAGGTCCATTTGATTTAGGACCTCTATACGTGTCATTATTACCCTATTTACTTCTCTCTAGATGATCTGTCCCTTGGTGAGAGTGGAGTGTTGGGATTGATATGTGATTTTGGCTTTAATAATGTTTCATTTATAAATGCAGGTGCTCTTGTATTGGGGGCATAGATGTTCAGGATTGTGCTGTCCTCCTGGTGGATTTTTCCTTTGATGTGAGTGAAGTGTTCCTTTTCATCTTTTTTGATTAATTTTGGTTGAAAGTCTATTTTATTAGATATTAGGATAGCTACTGAAGCTTGTTTTCTGGGTCTGTTTGCTTGAAAAACATTTTTCCAGCCCTTTAATCTGAGGTAGTATTTATCTTTGTTGCAGAGGTGTGTTTCTTGGATGCAGCAGAATGTTGGATCCTATTTCCACAATCATTCTGTTAGTCTGTTTCTTTTTATTGGAGAGTTGAGTCCATTGATGTTGATAGATAATAGTGACCAATGAATGTTAGTTCCTTTTATTGTGGAGTTGGTGGTCTTACTATGTTTCTATGCTTCTTTTCCTTTAATATTTTTGTTGTGAACTTATCTACATCTGCTGGGGCCTGCCGGTTCTTGAGTTGGGAGTGAGAACTGAAACAAACAAACAAACAAAAACAAGACACTACACATGGGATCTGTTCGAGATGGCTGCCAGGAGAGACTGTCACACCAGTTTATTCCACAGCCCCTTTTTATAGTCAGAGCAACGCACTTCCATGCAATGAAGTTCTTGTTTACTTCAACCACCTATCTGTGTGATCCTCACACAAACAAAAGGAGGTGAACTTGGTAAAACATCCTGTCTATCCCTGTCTCCAGGTGAATGCCAGGGTGAAAACATATTTTTTGCTGAGAGCTCAATAACAAAGCAGCCTGACAAACAAGGGGCTCTCCACAGGTCTCCTGTTTTTATATTTTTAAAATTGACCATAACTTAAGAGCTATGGAGCAAATGATTATGGCTGTCTTAGGTTTTCTCTCTCGAAAGATACATTCTACCTATCATTGGTACATGCATTCTGTCATTCATGCCTTGTCTTATGCTGACTATTCTTCAGAGAGATCTTAACCATCTTTGACTACCAACTTATGCTAGGTAGACACTGGGGTTTAATCTTATTCAGATCAGCTTTAACATTCTAAAAGGTCTTGATGAAAGTTTTAATTATCACTGGTAGGAGACATGTTACTAATAAGCATAATAAGTCAAGTCCTATAACACTTCATAAAAGTGACTTAAAAGATGACTCCTTATCAGCATACCAAGCATTCACAGGAACCATGGAAAGCTTAGAAATACAGTTTCCTAGTTTATATTAATGGCAAAAAACAATAAAGTTTTAATCTTGCATTAAAATGTTAACATTTCCAAACAACAAAGGATAAAAAGGATATACATAGGTAATTATAGGGCCTCCCAAGATTTTCTGTAGTAAGCTTCCAAATATATGTCTGCTAAAACCAGATTCAGACCAAAGTCTCATAGTCAGTCTCTCTTTTTCCCATTCTTCCTGATTTTGTTGAGAATTGTCCTGATTTCCAGATCAGTCAAGTCCAGTCACATTGTATCTAAAAAGTTTCTCTGCACAACATCTTCTCCCAAAAGCAGAATGAATCAAAGGTGGGTCAGGAGCATAAGCCCAGCACAGCTCTTCATTGACCATCAGGACAGAATTCACTATGGTCAGCAGCGGGAACATCCTCCTTCTGGGGAACATCTGGAAATCTCACCAGCCTTTCTGGGATATAACTGGCTCCTTCTGGGTTCTGCAGAAAAACAGAAACATGCCCTCTTCCACATATTAATACAGGATCAGAGCCCTGCCATGTTTCAGTAATCAGATCTTACCATTTCACTTGGGCATAATAATCTTTGGTATTAGGGTACCATAATCAATCAGCTGCGAAACGTCCTTGTATATCCACATTCAAAAAATTTTAAAATAAAGCATGATTTAGATTTGGGGATATGACTCATCCTTTTTTATTTTTGTAATTGGTTCTTAAGACATCCATGGGCATGCTCCACAATTCCTTGACCTTGAGGATTATATGGAATAACTGTTTTATGACTTATATTCATCAGCATGCAAAAAACACTGAAAAGCTTGACTAATATACGCAATAACATTATCAGTCTTCATATTGGAAGTAATACCAATGGTAGCAAAACATTTTAAGCAATGACTAATAACTCCTGCTAAAGTAGTTGCCATGACAAATCCTGAAAAAGTATCAATTGTTATGTGAACACATTTTAGTTTTCCAAATTCTGGGATATGAGTAACATCCATTTGTTATTTAGAATGGTTCCAACCCTAGGTTTTAAGTAAGTTAACTTTACAGATTGTAAACATACCCAATGATCAATAATATATAACCAAGACATATTTGCCTCTATTTTTTTTGTTTATCTTCTCTCTATATGCCTTTACCTGTGCCTCTGTTTGGTTGTATTTGCCTGTATTTCTTTGAGAGCTTTGTTTGTTTCCTCTTTATGTGACTCTAATAACTATATAAACATAGGTTTGAGATCATTTTCCTGCATTTCCAAAGAATTAAAATGTCCATTGATTTTTGGGGTTGCTGGTGAAGCCATGATGGTGTGATTTTTGTTGGATGTGTTCTTATGCTGACCTCTAGCCATCTGCTTATCCATACCCCTTGCTGTTTGTTTCTGGAGTCTGTACTTCAGACTGGGTCCATTTGTCTATGGTATCTGGAATATTTTTCAGGAAAATGAGAGAGCACCACTGGTTGGAGTGTGGATGTTGATGTTTCAGCTGTAGCTAAGGGAGGAAGTTTGCAGGTGCATGTGTGCAAGTGTGTGAATGTGTGTGGAAATATGAAGGACAGGATGCTAGAGCATTTAGATGCCTGGAAAGGTAGAGCATCAGTGCATGTGGGGTGCTGTTGCTGTTCACAGCACAATGCACATGCACAAGTGCCCTGAATGCTTCACTGGCCCACAGGCCTTGCATACTGTCCTCCAGGTATTCAGATCTGTCTGGGTTGCACCATATTGGCTCCAGGAATTGTTTGCCTGGACTCCACTGGGAGACCCACAGAACAGGGGTATCAGTGTTGAGAACTCCATCCCAAGGATCTGTATATTTCCCAGAGTGGGGGTGTGGCTGGGAGGCATCTGATGTCTGGCTGCTAGCATAGAAGGACCCTGGATCTGGGGCTCTGCACACACTCAATTGAAGGCGCACATACTCACTTACAGGCCTAATCAGAAAGCACAGGGTTTCTCCCTGTTCTCTATGCTCAGATTTGTGCCCAGAGGCAAATGAAAGTGTAGGACTGTCAACTCAGTGGTGTCTACTGTTCGGCCACAGGGCAGGGAGGCCCATACCTGGGGCAGTTACCGAAGCATCTCAGTCACCAAGCATGGAGGCTCCTGCTTAGAGCAGCCACCTCTGCTCTCTCAATCACTGAGTACTTCCTAGGACAGTCACCACTGTGCCTGTATTGTCTCTGCCTCTGCCATCTCAGTCACTGAGCAACGAGGCCTGTGCTTGGGGCAAGGTGGAATGCAGGGGGATAAAATATTCACTACTCTCGAGCCCCAGAGACATCCATGGGTAACAAGGATCCAAACTGGCCCAGCTCATGGGTTGTCCCCTCTCACCCAGGAAGCCTCAATGTTGATGTTCTGGCTTTAGCTGCCCTCCACTCGCCGAATTCAGAGTTTCAGATTCTGTGACCCTCAGATATGGTGTGCGCTGGTCGCTGCCATTTTGGACCACCCTGTTTTTCTTTCTTACAGTGTGTATTTCACTTTTACAAACAATGGTGATGCTAACATACATAAACTTATGTTCTTTGTGAACATTAATAAGCACTCATGTAAGCTACCAGAAATGTAAGCATGAATCCACCCTTCATGTCAGATAAGTACTACCAATCAATAGCCTAAGTTTCCCACCTATTGCCTATTTCAGAGGGTGGGATTCCCCTCCTTTTCCCTAGTTTTGGGACTCCCTTTTGCCAACTACCAAAACTATGGGTCCAAAAGTTTCTAATACACACCTAAAGAAGAAGTTAAGTACACCTACTTAACTTTATCTTCTGCATATATGTGTGTGCATGTGTGTTTGTGTGTCCCAGTATCTTGTCAAGTCCAGATGTTTCCTACATCCATGACAGTGCCAAAATTGCTACCCACTGGTGCTCTAGTCTAACCTCTCAGATAGCGTCAACTCGACTTGCATTTTCTTTCCTATCTGCAGATGTTTGCACAGATCCTGGATAGCAGTAAAACATCCAGCTCTCCCAGGACATCACAGTCCCCCCACCATTTTTAGGGTCCCCAAAGATGTCATTGCCCTCAAGTCAGAAGGAAGCAGCCATTTTGAACACAATGTTCTCATTCCCACCTCACCATACCTTCCTAAGTTTGTCACTTTTTAATTAAACAAAAAGGGAAGAATGTTAGCTTACAGGTGGTTCCACTAGCCTGCCTTCCAGGGCCAAGCAAGCTCTGACATCATCACCTGCTGCCACCAGGTGCCCATCTGTTGTATGCCAGATAAAAAGAACCCTGCCAGCCTCTTTCTCTCTCTCTCACTCTCCGGTTTTTTTGTTTTTTGTTTTTTTTACTCTGGCTCTCTGGCTCTTTTTCTCTCTTTTTCTTGGTCATGCCTCTCTCCCCTTCTGTTAGCATTTAAGCAGCCTTCTTCTGGGTTGCCTAGTAACATGTGATATTGTCATATGTTGCCCTCCAGGTAGACATACCTGGACGGCCAGTGCAGTAGCACAGAAGCTATAAAAGAACCAACATTCCACTTTGTATCTCTCTTGCTCTCTTGTTCTTTTACTCTCTTCCCATCTTGCTGTCTCATTCCTCTGTCAAAGTGCTCCTTTCCCCCCATCATGTATCTCTCTCTTTCTCTCTCCATCTCCATCCAATAGACATATAATATCCGTTGTGTGCATCATCATTTCACCTCTCCCCTTTCCCTCAATAAACCTCCTTTATACTAATAGTGCAGTGGCATATTCATCACTGGGGAGCCACAGGGATACACTTTCCTGAGCTGGCAGGCCTCCTCCAGAGGAAACATGATTGAGCTGGGTGGGGTTGCTGTGCATTGTGCAGCTCACCTCTGCTGCCTGTGTTCCCTGGCTAGCAAAAGAAAGGCTCAGTATAATTTTTAATAATACTATTGATGATCAAAAGCACAGAACTCTTAGTTTGTTGAATATGCTTACATAGTTAATAAATGCAAACCATCCATAAATACAACAGATAAAACTATAAAAGAAACATCCTAGCTTTGCTCTGTTATAGAGTGATTTCTTCCAAGATAAAGCATTCCATTTTAGAGGCAAGCACCTTAAAATTCAGGATGTTCTAAGAAGAGGTATGATCCTCTGTTCTTCAGGGAAGTTCCTTCAAACTCAGAAGAAAAAAAAATTAGAAAAAAAAAAAAAACCTCAAAAGCTTCAGGAAGTTCCTAAAACTCACCAGATGCATGAAGTTCCTCACTTCCCAAGTGTATATATGCAGTACTGACTACTGAGAGATAATTTCAGACCAGCTGATCTGCCTGAAAGAGGCTCTGATCAGCTGAACTGCCTTGAAGAGGCAGAAGCCAACTGAGCTATCTGTAAAGGACAACTTTCAACCCATCGAGCTGCCTGTAGGTTGTAAATGAACTTCAGAGTTGCAGCTTTTGTGAGCCATCACCACCTATGCTGTGTTGGGCTTTGAGGATGCAGCTGTTTTTACGTCATTTCTTCTTCTAAGGTAGCTCTTCAGCCATACTCCTGTAAATAACCTCAATAAACTTGTTGATTTATGTAATTCTTTCTTTTGTATGTTGTCAGTTCTCTATTTCAAGACAGTAACCATTTGCCCATGTCTGCCCAGATACAATGCCATACAAAAGGTCCTTACTAGCAAAGGTATTTTGCTTACTGCAAAGGTATAGTACTTACTGCACTAGTATTCTGTGTGTAAACTTTCAATTCTTCTAAATAAAAGGCTTGCTTTCTATCCTGCTGTCACTGCTTATCAGTTCTTCAACCAATGAGCTCAAGAATAGAGACAGGAAAGAATCTGTCCTTATTGGTGGACTTTTTCTTTGCAAATGGAGATGTGTGTGGTGGATGGAGAAGGGCTGAAAGTAGCAGAGACAAAAAAAAAAACGCTGATGATTTTAAAGTTACTTTACTTATAAGACAAGCAATTTGTTGGCATTGAGTTATTTGCTGAACTTCATATCGTGCCAATGAAACAGGTCCTGTTTTATTTGTTTATTCATTTATTTTGTAGTCAGGTGGGCAGTATCAATGTGTCACAGAGTTCACAAACAATATGTGGGAGTTTGTTCCCGTTTCTACTCCTGCAGGTTCCCAGGATCACACTCCTAAAGCTTGGCACCAAACACCTTTACTGCCGAGCCATCTTGCCAACCCCTCAATTTCTGATGATTTCTCATGTTTTTTAAAGCACAGGTTCTGACTTTTAATGCCCTCTATGTAATAGTTTGCTTCAAATCAATGTTCTCCTGTCATTGTTATTTAATAGAAGGGAAAGAACAAGACAGGCATCAAAAATGGGAAAAATCCACAACTTAGTTTCGTTCTTTAATATGAAGCCATCTCCAGTCCACCCTGTAACTAAAGAACAGGATATCATTGTTATTTGCCTGGTCATCGTCAATTTCATCTGGTGTCTATAACAACATTTCAAATGACAAAGGTTTTTGAAGTATTCTCTTGTTAACCCAGGAATGTCAATCAACAAGTATTAGCTACACAATGGGAAGTTATGGTTTGCAGATAAGGAAATACAAAGGGCAGTCCCCAGCTATTTAACACCAGCATTTACATCCCTTGCCTCTTAGCCAATATTTTCCTGACCCTCAGAAGCATCTAGACAAAGGATACATGAACCATACTCTCAAAGTGAGGTTTAACTGCCTTTTCTTGTCATTCTGATATCTAAAACAATTCCTGGAGTTTGCTTGTTTGTTTGTTTGTTCCTTGAATTTTTTCATTTTTGTTTGGGTTTGTTTGTTTTGGCAATAGTGATCAAGAGCCACTTTCATGCAATGCAGGCCTTTTACCATTTAGCCATCCCGAGCCCAGCTCTTTGTTCCTGAACCAGACAGAAGGCTGAGAACACAAAGCTGCCCCCAAGGAAGCAGGAAACTGAAGGTGATGCCAAAAGTCACAGCTCTGCAGGGGAAACAGCTGGGACCTTCAATTAGAGCCCAGCCATAACCAGACTCCCTCACCTCCTCTTAGGTTCCAACTGCCTGTGGCTAAGGTGTCTTTTAGTCTTTTTGATGGGCAGCTTTTAAAAAGTCAGGGAGAGGGGCCGTGTAAGGTCACAACTTGACAGCCTGAGGCCCTCCACAAAACAGCCTCAGGCAAGAATCTATCCTGTTCTGTAACCCTTTAAAAGGTACACCAAGGCCCTCAAAGCACCCTGCAGGGGTGGGGATGTAGCTTTATAGGAAAACACCTAAACACCTAGAACAAAGCTCTAGGTTCCTCCACCCATTTGAAAATAGGACTGAGAACCCTGCCAACACAGTGGCTGAAAGGTCTCAGGGGAGGGAAGGGTGCCAGGGAACATTGAGATACATTGTGCAAATGGAGTTTATTAGCAGAATTATTAACACCATGGACAGACAGACAGATAGACAAGAGCATGGTGGGGACTCTGAAGTGATTTCATGTCTCACATGTCTCATGTCTTTCAGAGGATGGAGGAGGTTTCACAGCACAAACCTACAGTCATGTTCTCTGATTCCCAGGCAGGAAGCAAGAAAGAGATGGAGAGGATGCTCTGTGGCCAGCCACACCCCTTTGATGTAAACTCACTTTCCCTGTACGTCCATTAGAACAAGATTCAGAGATGGGGCTGGAGAGATGGCTCAGTGGTTAAGAGCACTGTCTGCTCTTCCAAAGGACCTGGGTTCAATTCCCAGCACCCACATGGCAGCTCACAACTGTCTGTCTGTAACAACAATTCCAAGGGATCTGACACCTTCACACTAATGCACATAAAAGAAAAATGAAATAAGTTATTTAAAAAAAAAAGACTCAGAGACAATGTCTCAGCGGGGTGCCTGTTAGTATCTGTGTGAGAAAATGGACTGCTACAAGGTGGTATGGCCTAAGCATCAGCTGGATTCTGGCATGATGTTTCTACATTGTTGTGTTCTTTAGACTCATATCCCCCACACTGCCACTGCTTTGTTGAGTACCTCCTTTATAGTCAGCACATCCCAAAGGCACGACACCCCTATAAGAATGTTCTATTTTGATTTTGCGGAGAGATCCAAGATGGCTGCCAGGAGAGGACATCATGTCTGAGGAGTAGGACAGCAGAAAGAACACAGCGACCAGGAGACTGAACTCTGGGACCTAAAACACCAGCATTTGTGATTGCCAGGTGAGCGGAACTCCTACGGTGGGAAATCAAGGGGGAAAATCCTAGGGACACCCAGTTATTCCCCAGAAAAATCTCCCGGTGACCAGCAGTACACAGCTCTGATCTGAACGAGCAGCCGCGTTGGGCACCGCCTGGGCACCCGCAGCCCCAATACCAGACTGGGTCTCACAGCCTCTGGGCCAGATGGAGGAGGAACCGCATACCGTTTTGATTGACCTGCACACTGCGGGTCCGCCAATAACCACCTCAGTCCATGTGTGAGTCCATGGGCGACTCAGAGAAAGACCCGGTGGGCATACACCAGGCACACACCAATCGCTTCCGCTGGAAACCAACTCAGTCCCTGTGTGTGCGCATGTGGGTACACGAACCAGACTGAGAGGGCCTAGGAGACCGTTTTGACTGGCCTGCACACTGCGGGGCGCACACTGCTCAGGCCCGCCAGTGACCACCTCAGTCCATGTGTGTGTGTGTGTGTGTGTGTGTGTCCACAGGCAGTTCTGCTTCTACCGGTGGGCATTCGGCAGGTGCACACCAATCGCGTCCGCCGGAAACACCTCAGACTAGAAGGGCCTAGGAAACAGTTTTAACCAGCCTGCGTGCACAGGTCCGCCAGCCACCACCTCAGTCCGTGTGTTGTCCACGGGCCGGTCTGAGAAGGCCTTGGGCACCATTTCAGACAGGCCTGCACACAGCGGATGCACACTGCTCGGCAACGCCTGCAACCAATCCAGAACCACTGTGTATGCCCCAAATATCATCTCAGACCATGGTGCACAGCCCCTGGCCCAGAAGGGGGCGCCAAGTCTCTAGTCCAGGGGACAGCCCTTAGCAGCAAGCCCAAGGCAGAGCGCAGAGCCCCCAGCTGACATCTCAAAATGGGACACTCAGCATCTAGCACAGAGAGAGGAGCAAAGCTTTCAGACCAGAAGGGTGGCCAGCCTGCAGTGCTCACAGCTTCTAGCACAGAGCACGAAGCCGGGCACACAGAGCCCACAACAGAGTTCAACTGAGACAACACACACACTAACAAACCACCAGAACTCCCTGATCTTCTTGAAGAATACTCCTGACACAAGAGATTAACAGTTCCAGTCTGATGTTCAGCCTTAAAGCACAAACAGCTCCTTGATTATATATAAACAAATGCCCAGAAATCGGCAAAAGAACTCACCCAACAAAAATCAGGACAAAATGGCCCCACCAGAAACACCCATAAGCAGTGGAGATTTTAATTCAGCGGAGACACAGGAAAATTATCTTGAAGCTATGATTATGCAAATATTGGAGGAAGAAAAAGAGGAAATGAACAAGGCCCTCAAAGAAATGGAGAAGAATTTAACTGCCCTTATAGAGGAACAATTAAAGATAAACAGAGAGGAAACACCCAATATAGGAGACACAGACAATCAGTTGAAGGAAACCGTACAAAGCATGAAAACGGAATTAGAAACTATGAAAAAGACACAAAGGGAGAAGAACCTGGAACTGGAGAACTTAGAGAAAAGATCAGGAACCACAAAGGTAAGCATCAACAATAGAATACAAGAGATGGAAGAGAGAATCTCAGGAGCTGAGGATACACTGGCTGTAATGGACTCCTCACTCAAGGAAAAAAGAAAATTGGAAAGTCCCAAGCACAAAACATTCAAGAAATTAAGGATGCCATCAAAAGACAAAACCTAAGAATAATTGGAATAGATGAAAAAGAAGACTCCAGGCTCAAAGGACCGGAAAATATTTTTAAGAAAATCATAGAAGAAAATTTTCCCAACTTAAAAAAAGAAATGTCCATCAACATACAAGAAGCCTACAGAACACCAAATAGACTAGAGCAGAAAAGAAATACCTCTCATCACATCATAGTCAAAACACTAAACCTGCAAAACAAAGAAAAAATATTAAAGGCAGCAAGGGAAAAGGGTCAAGTAACATATGAAGGTAGACCAATCAGAATCACACCAGACTTCTCATCAGAAACTATGAAAGCCAGAAGGGCCTGGGCAGAAGTCATGCAGTCCTT
>CM053758.1:9813265-9830636 GCA_028658305.1 Pachyuromys duprasi
TTGGTGGACTTGAAGGGGGCGGGGAGGAGATGAGGGAGGGTTGGGGAGGGTGGGAGGGATTGAGGGAGGGGGCTTCGCATGGGATGCAAAAAACCTAACCTGTGATTGATATAAAAATAAATAAATTTATTTAAAAAAAAGAATGTTCTATATTTAGAAATGGAAAGCTACCTAGACATAGCACCCTCATCCAGACATACAAGCACCTGCCATCTTCTCCTCTTTGCCCTGTGCCTCTAGTAAATCTTCTGAGATTACCTTGTCAAGGGAATCCTTTTCTGACATTACTTTCTGGAAGCTCTTATTTTCTCATCTAGACATTTAGAATGCTGGAGTGTCATGACTGTGGTGTTTGTTTTTATATAATTGTCAAAATTCTTTATTACACAGAGGGTGTTGGGAAAACTTTGACCTGAATAACCAACAGGCATGAAATGAATAACCAATCAACAGCATTTGATACATTTATTGAAGTTAGGTGGATTTGGCCAACTTGACACAGCTAGAGTCATCTGGGAAGACAGAACCTCAATTGAGAAAATGTCTTTGATAGATTGGTCTACAGGCAAGTCTGTGGGGTTATCTTCTTGATTAATACTTGATGTGGGAAGGCCTAGCCCACTGTGGTTGGTAACATCCCTGGGAAGGTGGTTTTTGCTTGCATGAAAATAAATAAATAAAATAAAATATAAAAACAGGTTGAACAAGCAGTAAGTAGCAAGCCAGTAAACAGCAGTGGTTCTCTACAGTCTCTGCTGAAGCCTTCTGCCTCCAGGTTCCTGCTTTAGCCTCCCTCAATAATGGATTATAGCCTATAAATTAAAATTAAACCTTTTATTATCCCAAGTTGTTCTTGCTCAATGTTTTTTTATCATAGAAACAGAGAACAAAATGATATGATACAAATATTATACACTGCACAACAGCTATAGTACAACATTTATTATGGGAAAGAAGAGACAGATAGTGTGAAAGAGTGTATTAGGGAGGGAGACAGAGAGACAGGCAAAGAATTCAAGAGGAGAGAGAGAGGTGGGGGAGAGAAGAATATACAGAGGAGGGAGAAAGAGAATCAGAAGGACAGGCAGAGAGAAGAGGAGAGCAATGTGGCAGGCTGCTTCATTTATCTGATGGGTGGCAGGTGATGAAGTCAGGCTGCTAAGCAACCTAGAGGAAGGCTGCCTACATGCTAACACAACATAGGATATATGAAGAGAGAGAGAGATTTGTTTTTGTTTGTTTGTTTGTTTGTTGTATGAATGTATGTATTTGTGTGTGTGGTTGTTTTGTTTTTATCATACCCATGATTAATAGAATCCTATTTCTAGAGGCTGGTTTAAAAGCCATCAAAAAGTGAAGACAAACTCAGTTTATTTATGCTTCTGATTAAACCTTTGTTTCACAAGGACTGAGCTATGACCCACCTGTAACCTGTAACAAATAGTTCTGTAATGCCTGCTCCAGGAATTGCAATCCTGCCTTTGTTTCAAAAAGTGAATAACCATCTTGCAACCCTATCTTTATTTTAAATTGTTGTTATGGTTGCCTTGCTATGACTACCTATTTTTACTACCATCTTCCAATCATGTACTTGTTTCAGTAGGTTGTGATGACTATCTTGTTATGCTTATATTTTGCTCCTGTAACACCTCCTATTTTGCCCACCAATCCCCCATTTAGAAACCCCTTACTCTTGAGCTATAAAAACCTTGTCTTCCTCACATCTAATGTTGACCTCTCCAACCCCACCTTAGGAAGAGGCAGCCTGTGCACATGAATAAAAAATAGCTTGCTTTAATTGTTTGCTTTAATTAATTTGGCCATGATGATTTGGGTTAGTGGTCTTTCTCCTCCCCTCTTTGGAATTAACAATTCCAAATCCTTTATTAATGACCGCTTTGGTTAGAATGCAGGAATTCTTACCAAAAAACTCTGTTTAGCCAATTCCAAAGAGCTGTGTCAGGTTTGTCCTTGCATAGCAACATGGAAACAACAGATTGTCAAGCTTACTCTATCACTGTTTCCTTAGGGAGCTAGAGAGCTGAACCTCTAAGAGACCAAAGAATTTAAAATTAGATGTTTTTTTTAGGGGGGGGGATCCAATTAAAGTTTAAAGCACAAGCCTGAATGAAGGCCAGCCAGGTGGAAACATGTCCAGACACCTGCAGTGAGGAACCAGCTTTACTGTATTCTCTTCCTGCCCACTAGACATACAGTTGCTAGTAAACTGGTCCAGATGGCCTGGCTGGAACCACTTAAAGAGATATCATCTCCTGGCAACCCACCCAGATGGCCAAGCCAGAACCATTTAAGGTCTTGGTGCCTAAAGTAAACCAATCATTTCAAAAGTCAATTTTCCTTACCCAGTCATGTAATGCCAAGGCTTTGAGCCACCCCTGCTTGTGGTTTTGCCCCTTAAAAACCTTGTTCCCCTAGACTGCCTTGCCACATTCCTCTCTGTTTCCACAGGGAGCTTGGGACCTGGGCTCAAGCTAGTATCCAATAAACCCTCATGTGTTTTGCAGTGGAGCCGATTCCTGGTGCTCTTTGGGGGTCTCACAAACTGGGCATAACATTTGGGGACTTGTCCAGAATCCCCAAGACTCCAGGACTTGACCCAGAGGGTCTTGTGCCAGCCAGTAAGTGACTAAGTGTCTCTGTGCAGTGTCCATGTGTGTGTCTACTTTCTGTCCTCTATTCAGAAAAATCCTCAAGGTGTCCTTATCTGTGAAGGCAGCAAGATGTGATTATAGGAAGATGTGTCAGACAATCAAAGCAGCCTAAGTCAAAGAGAAATTTCTGGCTTCATCAGTTTTTTGGCAGGCACGCGAGTGGAGTCTCGCCTTTAGGAGTTGGTTCAGAATCACCCACTGCTCCAGGCTTCTGTGGCAGGGAAACCAGATTGGGAATCTGAAGATCCATGGGTCTGACACTTAGTCGCAATATGGCTTCACAGCCAGTCAATTTGTGTCTGTCTTTCTGTTTTGTTCCTTGTGTTTAGAAACCTCATTGGGGCAGATGTACCTGTCCCAGAGGAGGAACCTGTTTCCATTTTGCCTTTCCCACCATGAGCCAAAGCCAAGCGCTTGGTTTTATTTTGTTTTGTTTTGTTTTGTTTTTTGCTTTCAGTCACGGAGCAGCTACTTTGCACACATTTATCTGCCTGTTTTGTTCCTTGTGTTTGTGAATCTTTGTTTGTATTGGACTGTGGGACTGTGATGAAGTCTATGGGACAGACATCCTCTAATCCCTTCTTGTTCCTTGAATATGTTTAAAGGTTAAATTCAAACTCTTGTTTAGAACATATATATGTGTGTGTGTGTGTGTGTTTGTAAGATCTATAGAAGCACAGATGTTTTAAATAGCAACCATGTGGCTTATCATGCCATGTGATATGACTCTGCCTTCTGGAAATTGGCACGTGGTGTGAGGCAGAACAAAGGAAAAGAAGGATTACAGAACCTGTTAGTCGTAATAAATTCTGTTTATCATTCTATTTCCTTTTAGACTAAGACAAGTATCATTTTAAATTGGTATTGATTTTAGAGATTGGATTGTTTTCACTGGTAAAATTTGGTTTTGACTTTTAAAATTATGGTTATGCTTTGTGATTTCATTCCTTAAAGGGGTACTTTATTTTTAATATTGCAAAAAGCAGATTTATTCTAAAAGTATGTTTAAGGCTATAAAACATTTAAACTTTATCAAGAACTTGAAATAGTTTCTCAGCCCTTTGGGGGAGGACAAAAGACTTTGTTATTCATTTTATTAATTTTACCAAATGAAGCCAAGCCATATTGTTTGAGCCAATTAAGAAAATTACAGTTTTTACAGTATATTATGTCAGTATGGTAAAAACATATGGAATGATTTATTAAAGAAATGATGAGAAGGATTTTGATAGAAGTTTTTATGTTGTCTGAAAAGCAAGAAACTGGGATAGTAAAGAAAAAATGGCTTATCTAAAGTAAAAATGTCTGGTTAAATCAGAAGAACAGAGCTAGGAACAGCCTAACCTGATGGCATATAGAATGTTATTGAAGGTCAGAGTATGTATAGAAAGCCAAAGGACATATGAACTGTATTTTCTTTGGTTTTTCATACCTGCAAATATGATTTGAGAAAACAGCTGTAAAATATGCTGTTCTTCATTTAAATGCAAAATATTTTCTTATGCTCTTTAAAGAGGGAAGAAGACTGCAGCTTGATGTTAGCCTAGGGTTATACAGGGTTTTATTAAAGTCATTGTTACAATTATATGAAACATATGACTGACTGCCGGTTCCTGAGTGAATGGATTAATGCTGTTTCTTTCTAGCTGATAGGTTTGGTATGGCCAGAATAGTTCAATTACAGTTTTTAAAATGTTCTGTACTGTTCTGTTATGGAGTTGGTTCTAAAACTTATTTGATTACTTGGTTACAGGAAATTATAAATGTTCCACAGTGCTTGCTATCCCATGGGAGGTAGCAATACCATCAGCAACACATATTGGCTATGTTTTAAATTGCCAGCCTTGGCCTGTAACAATACATGGCTAGCTGCTATGTTGGTTCAGGAATAAAGAGGGTGTAACTATGACTTCACTGCCATCTTTGTTGTGGGCTACCAGCTATGTTTAGTTCCCCATTCACTGCTAAATGCAACTTCTATCCTTTAAGCTCTTTGCTGTTCAGCTTAATACAATGTGGTAGGATCAGCAAGCTTTGATTGCCCCTCTATGAACTGTATCTGATTGGAAGTTTTGCTTTGATTTTTTAGTTCAGAAAGATATTTAAAGTTATGCTAGTGACTGCAGTTGGTTACAAGATTGAGCTTTACAGTCTTTTGTTTATGTTTTTAAGGCTAAGCCTACGATAGGCAACTATGAAGTTTGCCTATGTATATCTACTTGAAATAGATATGGAATATGCCAGAATTAGGGATTACGGCATTCTGTTTTATAGGATGCAGTTTAGAGCAGATAAAGGCAAAAAAAAAAAAAAAAGTAACTCAGATATGCTGGCCCTCAACCTTGTCAGAGGTCTGAAGAATATGACATTTAATGTGTATAAGCTTATAAAGACAGAGAGTCCCAAAATCTTGGCAATCACTCCCCAAAGTCTCGGAGAAGATTTGGCCATAATGACAGATGACTTCAACTCTGGATCGTGGTATGCTAACCACTGGGTAAGACTGTCCCAAATGGTCCACCACTAGGGCCCAACCTAAACTGTGGACAAAGCTGTGGACACTTGGACAGTCATTGTTTCATGTTGCTGAAGGCAAGGTGATGCCATTCTATCATGTTCTTTTTCCACAGAAACAGTCTCTCACCTTCTGTGCCTGAATGGCCAGAATGACTCTGCTCATGATGTCATGAGACCACAGAAGCCAGGGACAACTGCCTAGGTGGTGGACTGACTAGTCATCTCTGTCATTTTGATTGGTACATAGATTGGTACATTTATTTAGCTTATAAGTTATCTTCCTCAGGTCTCTGATCACATTGATGGCTAAGCTAATGGTAGCTTTGCAGCTAAAGAGCAGACAATTAGATCCATTATTATGTCATTGTTAAATTCATTAGCTAGTTAGAACTACTAGGTACTAGATCATTTATTTAGAAAAGCAAAAAGGTTTGCCTTGCTCACAGGTTTCATGTTAATTGCCTGAGTCTTATGGTAAATAATGTAATAAAAAGATGTAAATTTTATGTAAGTTCAGAGGATATGAAAGTTTAATTTATGAGGTTATAAAAATTGTTTGGGGTCTAGGAAAATATTTCAAAGTTGGTAAATGCAAGGAAGATTGTGGGGTCTAAGTACGTGTTTTAAAGTATGTGAATATAACTTGTAATTAAATAAGAAAATTTAAGGCATATTGATATTTCAAATTTCTCCTCCTCTATGCTATGATTGTGCTTATTTTGTTATAATATTTCAGAAATTCAGAGTTATGACATTGATTAATAGAGTTCTGAGAAGCTGATGGAGCACTGACTGCTTATTATTCAGTCACAAGCTTGAGATTTTAATTTCCTTTTGATTGTCTACTGGACATAGACTTAAAGGTGCATCTCATCATGCTAAAAACATCTGTCTAATGTGTATATATGACCCAAATGCCACAGCTTTTACTAGGTCTTCATGGCATGAGTCTATATCTGCTGTCTTATAGACGACTGTTAACTGCTTTTTCTAAAGTATGGATCTGAATACGATGGTGATATTAATATACTTCCTTTTATAAACTAAAATTCATATGACTGTCAGGAAACCCAAAAGTCATGATGCCTGGATCTGGCATAGCTCAAATGGATCCCAGATGAGTTTTTCCCTTCGTCTTGGGATTCCTCACTTTTGCCATTTAGTAGACAAATTTTAACTTCTATCTCTAGTCTGAATTTTTTTCAGTATATTTTCACCTCGTTGATTCTATTCAGGGATCAACTATGGACTGAAACGTGAAATCTGGACCTGCTAAAAGTTAAAGTAAACCAGTCTAGCCTATGTGATGGCTCCATCTCTCTTCAGCTGGATCAGAAGTTAGATAGTGTCCCATTGCCCAGCCTTTGCCTGGCATTTCAGCCTTCCTGGCCCCTGATGCCAACGGTCCTATTATCAGCACTGAAGCAATTTCAGAAGAAGAGACCCTTGGTCCCAATCCCACTTGGCAGGCTGAAATGCTAAGTCAAAATGGGCTCCCTGACATTAGCTATTATCTTGGGGACCTGTTTAGCCAGAGCAGCAACTAGACAAAAAGCCTGAAGAGACACTAGCAAGAGAGGATTGCAGAGGATGGTTTAAATCCTGGTATAATAGTTCTCCTTGTCTTACTACCCTTATATCAACCCTGATGGGACTCCCTACTCATTTTGATTTGTACCTTTGGGCAATGTATCTTAAATTGCTTGATGGCTTCCATGAAAGAATATTTGGAAGCAATACAATTCATGGTACTCAGATCCCATTGTGGAAAGGTAAATCTGGAGGATACCAGGAGTCATAGATGGAAGACCCAAGATTGGGTCTTCAAATGATCACAGGAAGGGGGAAATGAGAGACCAAAGAATTAAAAATTAGTGGGATTGGGGGGCGGGGGGAAGTATTGAAGTAAGAGTTTAAAGCACAAGCCTGAATGAAGGCCAGCCAGGTGGAGACATGTCCAGACACCTACAGGGAGAAACCAGCTTACTGCATTCTTTTCCTGCTCACTAGAGATACAGTTGCTAGGAAACTGGTCCAGATGGCCTGAATGGAACCATTTAAAGAGATACCATCTCCTGGCAACCCACCCAGATGGCCAGGCCAGAACCATTTAAAGTCTTGGTGCCTAAAGTAAACCAATCATTTCAAAAGTCAATTTCTCTTACCCAATCATGTAACTCTGAGGCTTGGAGCCCCCTTCTTGTGGTTTTGCCCTTCAGAAATCCTGTTCTCCTAGATCACCCCACCACATTTCCTCTCTGTTTCCACAGGGAGCTTGTGACCTGGGTTCAAGCTAGTATCCAATAAACCCTCATGTGTTTTGCAGCAGAGTCAATTCCTGGTCTCACCTCTGGTTTGGGGGGGAGGGAAGTCTCACAAACTAGGTATAACACTATCTTAGTCTACATTTCTTCTGCTTTTTATAGAGATACATATTGGAAATCTTTTCTTTTGTCTTCTACTATAAAGAGCTAACAAAACCAGCATAAGAATAATAACAAGCAGACTTGGTACTTAGCATCATTGATGGAAGGGCAGCAGGGAAGAAGGATGTGGTAGAATCCTTGAAGGGGATGCTCCTACTGCCATCCAGAAAGACAGGTCTGGTGATGTCATACCTGAGAATATCGTTTTAGAAACTAGAAATTCAGACTATGATGTGAAATTTCTCTATTTTGAAGTGGTTTTTAATAATCTGATTTTTTTTAAACTAATGTCATATCTGAAGGTTTCTCTATCAAGCCTGATCATGGCAAGCATGGCACATTTCCCTTACCTTTCTCTTGCTAAACAGTTAGCTTACATTTCCTTCTTTCTTTTTCCTTCTTCCTTCCTTCCTTCTTTCCTTTCTTTTCTTCTTTCTTTTTTGATGTTTTTAAAATTAATTAATTCAATTTATATCTCTGTAATAGGCCCCTCCCTTCTCTTCTCCCATTCCCAGCCTCCCTCCTGCATCCCCTCTCCCGTATTCCTCAGAATAAGGGAATTCCCTACCCAGACATCCCTATTTATCTATTCACATGAGGACCGAGTTTATGGTCTCCCCTGTGGCCTTCTAGAGAAGTCCCATCAGGGGAAAATAATCGAAAGCAGGCAATGGAGTCTGTGTCAGAGATATCCCCCACTCTCCTACCTAGTGGGCCCACATGAAGCCTAAGATGTCCATTGGGCTTATCGTCTTAGGGTCTTCTTAGATTACATTTCTAAAGCTAGCCCCCAAGCTCTATTTTCTTATTTGGCCACTTCCCTTATGCCTGACTAAAACTCCAAGGTTTAGCTATCAAAACATCTTGGGTTTTGATAGCCAACAATCAATATTCATTATATGGCTCACTGGCAAGCCTGTCCAATCAGGGCTTACCAACTCACCCTAGCACATACTTCCCCCTTTTCTAGTTAAGAACCTACTTCTTCAAAGACATCTATAGTTGTCTTTGTCTGAACCAGAGGCAGCCCCTCAGCCCCTGCCCCCTGCTTATCCCTCTCGGGTAATAAATCTCCTTTGAGAATTTTGTGTTTGGGTGTGTTTAGGTAACCATGTGCATTCAAACCAAATTCTGTTTAAATACTAGGTCTGATCTATGAGTGCCAGAGTGTGACTGCTACAACAAAATAAAGGATGCTCCATGTTAGCCTCTATGGTGGGACTATTACCACAAGAGATCCTGGGCTTGTCCCAGGAAACAAACTATGAAATTAAAGGGTGATGAATTGCATCTGACACACGCTAAGTTCCCAGCTATAAACACCAATACTTTGTCAAAATCTGTTTGTTACTTCTCTATCCCTCCATCACTCTCCTTAATGACAAAAATAATTAACACATTCATATAAATGCACATAAAGAGAGAGAGCTTCAATTTATCCACCTATTTCAGGGTCATCCCTGTTATCAATATATGACAAGTTAATGGGTCTTAATTAAGAAAGCAGCAGTGAAGTAATTTAGGAAACTGAAAGATAATCATGAGGCCTGGCAGTTACAGCATGTTTTGTGCACTATAGAAGATAACAGATTTGTTTCCCATGGAATCTCAGATTCGTCATTTTGAAACCACCTGCTCTGGGTGGTACAGACACATCATCTTGTCTTTGTAAAAAGTACCTGGGTTTGGTGGAAGCTTCCAAAATGACAGCAGTAATGCATTATGGGAACAAGGCAAAAGTATGAGAGAACCAGACCAGACAGTATTTGCAGGCCTAATTAGTACAGGACATTGTTCATGACCCTGGAATCTATCCTTAAGCCAAAGGTCAATGCAGAACCACACACCAGGGCCAGTATCAACCTATTGCCTTCTTTGCCTTTCCTTTCAGTAAGATTCTAAGGGCTCATTGGCAACATAGACAAACTCCAAATCATCAAACCTTCTGTATTAGTTGCCTTTTTCTTGTTGCTGTGACCAAATACTGTGACAGAAACAACTTAAGAGAGGAAACATTGATTTTTACTCAATGCCTCAGAGTATTCAGTCCATAGGTGAACTTAGAGGGAACATCTAGGCAGGAGGATACTACTGCAGAGGCAAATAATCCTAAATATAACAGAAAAGACATGTGCAGAAGCCTTACCAGTTAGAGGCCAGGGATGATATTTCTAAAGAGGGTCCTATTTCCTCTAACTGGATAAAACACAGTAAAGTTTTCACCCCCTGACAAAACATCATCACTGTGGACAGAGCACATGTATAGCATATGAGCCTACAGGGGAGCATCTTACATCCAAACCATAACAGGTACCTCCCTAATTTTTGTAATCTCTCGCTTTCTGACCCAACTGAGCACAGGCTTATATCCTCCCTTTTCTCTCACTCTTCCATGAGCGTGCCCAGCCACCTCTCCAGTTCCTAACTAGCACAATTCTCCTTATCATGTCACTACTTCCTTCCTCTATTTATCTCCGAAGGGACTAAAGAGTTCATTTCAGACATATTTTCCATTCCCAGATCTTTCCTGTCCTTGTTTATGAACTGTCCCTGTCCCCTTTCTAAAACAGTGTCTGTCTAGATCACGAAAGAATGAGTCCTCTGCCACTCTATCTTCTCTAAAACCTTCAACTACTGCAATGTCTACAGTAGAAACTGAAAGCTGAAAATCTGACAAAAACATCTTTCTCTTGTGTTTGGCCTATATTCCTGGGAGATCTGCTGTTTTCTGAAGGGAAATAGGGGAGGATCTGGGGCAGAGGAAAGGGCCGGGAGGAGGTGAGAAGTAATGAATTAGGTGAGAAAAGAATATAAATAAATAAATAAATAAATAAATAAATAAATAAATAAATAAGCTCCTCCCCTCCCACAACCTACATCTTTTCTTTGCTTAATCTGGCATTCATCTAATGTTGAATTCATTTTGTGGAAAGATTCATGTTAAAATCTAGATTCACCACTAGTCAGAGTCCATGTTTCTGGGTGGCCACACTGAGATAGAACTATCCAGTCAGGTAATATGTGTGACTCACCAGGGCCAAGTCCCTGCCACTCATAGTTACTCCAGCTTTATTTGTTTGCTATAGTATCTATGGCATTAGAGTTTGCAAGCCACAGAGAATTTGAGAACTAAGATTGAAAGGTGGTTCAGAAAGATTTTCAGCAAAATGTATAGGTAGGAAGGAAAACAACTTGTAACTTACTCAGGACTGAACAGGTTCCGAGTCAACCTGACAAGTTCATCTGGAGAGAAGGGAAAGGACCAATGGCAGAGGATGCGGGCTAATAGACATCACAGCTCTGAGTAGGCTTCTTATAAATGAAGACCTCACAGTTGAGTCAGAGCTGGGCTTACTTTATACTTGATATAACAACTTCCGTCTCAGCGAGGCCTTTTCAAAAATCTCTCCTAGGAGAAATAAGGAAGAAGAGGTCATCTGCAACCTTCTCTGCTGTGCATTGAGCATCTTAATGTCTGTGCTTGAACCCTTGAGGACATTAAACCAGAATAGATTCCCAAACCTCGCTCTTAAATACTCTTAGAGCTCAATCCTTACTCTGAAGCTAAATAATCTCTGTAGCATAGACTGTGGGCCAAAGAGTACAGTGGTCTCTGACCACTGCTTTGAGGTCTCCAGCTGTGACTGTAAAATCCTTACTGTCCATATGATCTGGCTTTAGGAACACAAGTGTTTAATTTCTGATACATACACAGGCTTCCCTGTCTGTGTATAGCTCCAAGCTATCTGCCGAGGGACTTCCAGTCCACCTGGCCAACTCCTTAAGGTGCTTCTTGCTTCTTAAGGTTGCTGGTTGCCAAGGCTCAGAAGCAGAAGACTGGAGTTGGCATTACACAGAACAGATGTTAGCATGCTCCACTTTCAAGAGACAGAAAGTCCTTTACACATGATTTCCTGAGGTCAGCCTAGCCACTAGGTACCCACCTCTCCCAGGGTCCCTCAGTGGTCTGGCAAAGTATTAGAGTAACAAGTGAAAAATAGAGATTTGAAGAAAAAAAAGTTTCAAACTACAGCAAGACACATTCCAGGTAGACAGTATTGCTATAAAACCCACATTATTTCTCCAGTCTTTGTCTTAGGTGTCTATTTTCATAAACACTGCCTCTGTTCTGACTATTTTTGATCGGTAGTTTACTCTGCTTTGAACTTTGAACTTATGCAATATGCTCTGTAAAAATGGTTTAAACTTTTTTAATATAACCAAAAGCCATCATCTTTATTTTTCTTCCCAGTTAGTAATTTGATGCCCTCACTAAAAGAAAGGGCATTAATTTTTGGTTCTCAAAGAAAAGTGCCTTGAGCAACTTCCAGCTATGGCGGGTTCTTTATTACTCAGAACCAATGGGTGACAAACTTATATACCAGAGGCCAGGGACCATCACTGCCCATCCAAAGCACAAATACAGCAGGTGTTTGTTATAATTGCCTCTAGATTCCCTGCCATGGTCAGTTGAAAGTCAAACCCATAAATGCTGGCTGACTACAATAAAATTGGAGTGCACAGACAGTTTTGCATCACTGCCTGGTGAAGATATACTGACTGGGTAGATGAAATGAGGCAAAAGTACGAAGAGGAGACATTTCTGGAATAGCAATGAACAAACTGTCAGTGAATGTTGCTTTTTTTTTTAAGCTGATGTTGTATTTTCATTCTAAGACCAAAGAAGGTGATAAAGCTGTGAGGAAGGGGATCTGTCAACTCACAGAAACATCTTTTACTTTGATCTTTCTGAAAACAAAAAAAAAAGCCAGCAAAAGCCATGCTTTGGTTTTTATGTTGTTGTTACTGAACCCTCACTGTAGATATTTCCTCAGCTTCTACGGGTCATTTTCGTGCTTTATAGTCCCTGAGGCAAGTACACATGAGGTATCCATTTTTGAACTTGGAAAGATGCTGATTTTCTCCCCAAGACCTTGGATGTAGCTCAGCAAGTACCATTATTCCTAATAGATCATATAGAGTCCCAGGAGAGACACTGATGCCAAATTACAACCACATATGAACAGGACAGGTAAATGGCCAGGATAATAGCAAGGTAATATTTGAAGAGAATATGTACCAGGCCCAATCTGAAGATGTTTGAATATAATAATGCATTTATTCTCCTCAACAACTTGAAGGGTAGATGCCTTACAGATGAGAAGTCTATGGAACAGAAAGGCAAAGAAAGTCATTAGCCAGAAGTCACACAGCAGAAGTTAGAATGCAGACAGCCTGGCTGCTGAGCCTGTGCTGTTGGTCACAATGCTGCTTACCCTGTAATATAGGCTATAGGTGTTATAGTTTCCAGAAGGGTCCCAACAGGCAAAGATTGTCAGGTATAAGATGATGCTGCATTATGGAGACTATGGCCAATAGACAGACATGTACTTGGACTTGAGGAAGCTACTGTATTCTAATGTAAAGGGAAAGCCAAACACAGTATTGTCGTCTTCCTTAAGACAAAGGAAATTGGTTGGTCTGTGAAGCCCTCCAGCTTTTAAGTTAGCAACTTAGTCAAAAAATCACAATGTGTGAACCAAGCCAGGCCCAGCTGCACTTGTTTTGTGGGAAGCTAGTTTTATTACCATCATCACTGGACAAAAAAACTCAATTCCATTCTGCAAGGACCAATATTGGCTCAGGACCCCCAAAACTATGTCTTAGCAAAAAGGAGATCAATTTGACATAGGGAGACAAAGGGCAGGGAATAAGAGACAAAGACAGGAGCTAAAGGAAAAGAGAAGGTGAAAAGGAGCAAGGTGAGGGAGACAAAGTACTGTTTGCATAGAGAGGAGACAGAGACAGATGTGGCACATAAGCAAACGGCAGTTTATAAAGGTAAAGGGGGGGACTCTTTGTTAAAACGAGGTGTTTCATTTTAATTGAGCATATTAATTAACTGGGCCAAAGGGGGGTCTTTTGACTGATATGTTGATAGCTGGACCTAGTAGTCAGCCTCAGGAGAAGGAAATGGCCAGTGAGGGAACAGACCTTGGTGCCGGCAAGCTTTAGGCATGCAGTCTAATGGCTTTTAGCAAGGTAGAGGGAAAGGGGGGAATGGAAAGACCTGCCACTCTTGAGCTGGCCAGAGTCCCTTCACATCACACCTTTTTGGGAACAGAAGTGCTGGTCACTGCTTTGGCCCATAAAGGGTGTTACTCAATGCCTGGTGCACAGTTGGTGGATTGTGGGGAGTTGGACTTGGTACCCTTAGAGGTTCAGCCAAAGGGAGCCAAATGTTAGAAATTTAAGCCAAAAATGAGTAGGAATAGAATGGTGGTGATGATAGCTGTCATATGAGTTTTGAGAACTGGACAAATGTCCATGCTGATAGATACTTGGTAGCACACTGAGAGAGCCTCAAGGCTGTGTTCCAGCCCTTCAGCCATCTCAATTCTAATACAAAGTGTATACAGAGAAGATAACCATAAGCTTCCTCCCTTCATTTTTAGTGGTAAGATCCCCTCTATACCCCAAGCAGACCTCAAACTCTTCATCATCCTACTTTGGCCTTCAGAGTGCTGGGACTGTAGGGATACTCATCAGATCTAGCCTGGGCTTCAATAGAGAGTTTGTTGGTATTTCTTTGTTGAGCAGAGTAGTGCGTGGGTTATACCTCAAATACCCACAAACTATGCCCATCAGTTATGTCAGTGAGGGTAACAGAGTTGTGTCCACTGCTCAGGTGAGGATGCTGTGCACAAGGCTGTGACCAGACGAGGGAATGTGGACACGAGGGAACTGCAAAGCTCAGAGTGTAGTAAGCAAGGTAGGCCTATATTCTTTCTTTTATTCTTTTTCTTATTCTCTTTCCTCCCTCCCCTCTTCCACACCCTCCTTCCGGAGAACAGAGGTACTGAACCACTTTAGGCTCCATGTGTTTTAAGTAAATATTAAGAAGGGAAAAAAAGAGATGCATTCACTTTGGTTTCTACATCACCTAAATTTATATTCTTCCAGAGGCTCTTCAGCTTGTCTAGAAGAGCATTTAAGTGTCTTTTATCTGGCCCCTGTCTTGAAACTCAGCCACTTTGATGTGGAACATACTTTAATTCAGATTATTCCAATTTACAATAAAAATACCTGAGATTTTTATAACCAATATTGTCAGGGCAAGGGATATAATTCCCAAGAACATGAGCTTCTGGCATTCTGTGAACAAAGCCCCAAAGGCAGGTTAGCAGAGGGCAGAGTATGCCCGAAAGAAGCAAAACAAACAAACAAACAAACAAACAAACAAAAAAGCAGACAGGCTAAAGATTGCTCACTGGAGAGAAGAGAGATATGGGCACCATACCTACCCACTTAGAGCCACATTCCTCTAACAGTCTTTAGCCAGCTACACTCCAGCTTCTATAGAGGCAGAAACTAGTCTCTTCTCCATCAGACTCTACCAAAGACTAACAGAATCAGGAATTCAGGGATTTGTATTTTTCATGATTAAATGCCCGTAAATATGATGCTATCAAAATGGGGAGGTGTGGTCAGGTGTGGTGGTGTACACCTATAATCCTAGTACTCAGGAGGTACATTCAGATAAACCTTTGTACCGTCAAGACCAGCCTGGCCTACATATTGAGTACTAGGACAACCATGGCTACATAAAGAAGTTCTGTCTCAAAACAGCAAAACAATAACAATAATCACAATAATAATAATAATTTTTAAAATAAAAGATAAATAAATGGTTGAGAACTTGAGGATGAGAAAGAACCAAGTTCAAGTCCCCATTTATCTCAGTAGAAGAACAAAGCATTCCTGAATCATCACTTTATTTTTTGTCTTTTTGCAGTATTAGAAACATAGGCCTGCAACTGTATTGCTATGCCACTTCCTCACCCTTGGAATGTGGTTTGGTTTTTTGTTTTTTTTTAAATACATCTGTGGAAGAAATGACTAACAGGTGACAATGATGTAACAGGTATTCCATAATCTTAGCAGTCACTGCGAAATACTTAGTAAAATGGACTACTTGGCAGTCTTTGATAAAGAAAACTGTCTGTCTCCAGTAACTTTCAGGGGCAGATATGTGAGCACAGAAAAAAATATGACCCAGATTCTCTAATGCATTAATATGGCATGACCCAGGTAAGAAGCTCACTCACTCAGAGGGTGTCTTCAAGACTGTTGGAGGGAAGAGTGCAACTGGCCTCTAGTGTGCACCGTAGCCCTACTCCTGGCCTTTCATCATCCAGTCCCTGGCCTTCATAGATGTGATGATGGAAGCATGACAGTCATTCATATTGAGTTGCATGGCCTAGCTGCAACTTTGGTCCCTCACAGAAAAACTTCTTGGCATCTATAATATTGGCAGTAACACCTGCTTGGAAGCCTCACATATCTATTTGATCATAAAGTAACAGTAAAGGTATAAAGCCCTTTTAAAGTTTAACATCTCACAAATGCAAGCTTGTTGTAGATTCTTTTACTATTTTTAAATAACACTTGTATTAGGTCAATTAGTTTCCAAATAGCTTGTATTGGAAGTTCAGCAGTGGGCCTTCTCACAGCAAGAGAGAGGTCTCATACAAGGACTGAGTGTGACTGGAAAATGCCATGCCTGGCTTATCCCACCTCTCAGATCACCCCCATGTCACCCATAACATGCCTGATTTCGTTTTCCCTCCCATTAGACAGATGCTACAAGTTCAAAACCATCACATCATTTATGCCTGGTGAAGTAATAGGGTTTAGCACACAAGATAAGGCATGCCTGGATCATTCCCAACACCATTTAGCAAACAAGCCCCCATTCTGATTTTGACTACTTCCTACTATCTCAAAAGTACACAAGGTTACGTTTGTCTCTGCGAATTACATCGCAGCCTTGCATTAGGGTGTGAGCTTGTGGGCTCAGGAGAAACACCTGGCTGCATGTCCAGACATAACCCCCCACAAAGACAATCAGCCCACCCCCTTTATACCACCTCTCCTCAGACCCACTTGGAAGTAACTAGAAGTGAACAGCTCTATAAAGTTCCCTACCAAGTGTGAATCTCAAAGTTCTTGCTTCATGAGAGTGTCAAGGCAGCTGACAAGTAAGAAACCATATGTCTGCTCTCATCTCCAAGGGGTCTGGGAAAGCAGATATTAACAATAATGACCTGTAGGAACTGTCCTCTGCAGATCATTCTTACTAAGCTCTCATTTATAAACTGCTCACTGCCCACCTCATCTAAATACATGGAAAACAATTTTCTCTTATTTCTTGTTCTTTCTGCTCAGTTGTTGCTGAACAGAGAACCTTATACCAGCAGTAGCCTTTAGACACTGCACAGGCAGGCAGCAGTCCCCTATACCACTCCTCTATACATGTATATGCACGATCGAACCACAGGCCAGGGGGTGGAGGTGTGCTGGCTCACTTTTTGTCAACTTGTCACAGCTAGAGTCGCCTGGGAAAACCTCAGTTGAGAAAATTAGTCCATCTGGTTGGCTTATAGGTGAGTCTGTGGGGGCATTGTTTTGATTGATGATTGGTGTAGGAAAGCCAAGGGTCACCCCTGAGCACGTGGTTCTGAGTTGTATAAGAAAGCGGACTGGAGTAATTTAAGGGTCGGATCCAAGATGGCTGCCACGAGAGAACACTGTGTCTGAGGAGTAGGAGAGCAGAAACAACGCAGCGACCAGGAGACTGAACTCTGGGACCTAAACGCCAGCATTGTGAGTGCCAGGTGAGCGGAACTCCTACGGTGAGAAAATCAAGTGGGAAAACCCTAGGGACACCCAGTTATTACCTGGAGAAATTTCCCT
>CM053758.1:9831136-9854952 GCA_028658305.1 Pachyuromys duprasi
AAAAAAAAAAAAAAAAAAAAAAAAAAAAAAAAAAAAAAAAAAAAGAAAGCGGACTGAGCAAGCCATGAGGTGAAAGCCAATAAACACCATTCCTCTACAGCCTCTGCTCTAACTCCAATCTCCAAATTCCTCCCTTGAGTTTCTGCCCTGATTTCCCTTCATGATGAACTGTTAGCTGAAAGAGCAAATATTTCCTCCCCAAGTTGCTTTCAGTCATGGAGTTTATCACAACAATGAAAATATAAGACAGGGGACCTTGCACGTTTGCTTCAGTCCTGAGGTTAGAATATGAGGAATAATAACAGGCAACTAGAGACCTTTTATGTCCTCCTTTTCTCCACAACTCACCACAAACCCTTTGTGCTCTTTCCTTCTTTCTTTCCAAAATATAATGATAAAAGCAGGCATCTCCGTGTGTGTTCAAGGCACACTTCTGAGCACATAATGAAAATGATCTCTAAATGATATCTCTATTACGAGCTCTCATATATAGTGAGGTAAGAGAGCCTAAAAAACCATACGTAATTTGGCCAAGATCATACAGTAAATGTGAAGGTCTGTATCTGAACCCTTGTCTGTAATGGTAGTTTGGGATTCTTCAAAAATATGCTTTTGTTTTAGCCCCAGGTGTGGAATATGAGGCTGCTTCAGACTTTCCACAGTGGCAGACTATTTGCCTCATTCAGGTATGAGAAGAGAGCCAGCTGTGGATAGTTTAATTCTGATGACTCACAGAGGGAATAAATGCCAGAGCCCAGAGATAGGGCACTTGAAGGAAGAAGATGCTTGTTGCTCCCCGTGCTGCTCCTGGTTGCTGTTGTTGCTGTTTAATGAGAAGAAGTTGGAGATATCTTGAAACAAACATTAAACTTGCCCCAAGGAACTCAACAACTCTAAACAACAGGGAGTAGTCTAAAGAGAACTATGTCCCCTCTTCCCACTAACCTTCTTTCTCTTCTACCTTGTGTTGGGAGGTTGGAAGGCATTGTGGTGGAGAAGGGAGGTAGAGGTATAAGAAACCCAAATAAAATAGATATAAAAAATTAATACTAACACTTGTCATTATGTCTTGGGAGAGAGGAATAATTATGGCCTCCTCCATGTATTCTTCTCATTCACTCCCACCGCCATGATGTTCCTCCCACACCAGGAACTGATCAATGACGGCTGAGAGAAAGCAAACAAAACTTTCTTCTTTTAAGTTGTTTATGGCAGAAATCCTGTCACAAAAGTAACAAAAACAAGCATGGGAACAAACAAGATATCACCGAAATCCTACTTGCAGTGGCCAACTTCCTCCAGCTAAGTCTACCTTGTAAAGTTTCCACAACTTAAAACAGCACCGTCAGCAGGGAACCAAAACCCTGAGCACAGGGGCCCAGAAGGGACCCTTCAGTGCCAAGTTGTGACAGAGGCTTCTGCAGACACTGCTTACCCGTGTGCTTACAATAAGGAAAGCACAGGGTACTAAATAAAGAGCATTTGGGGCTTATCAACCTCTCAATATTGCTGCAATAAAGTTATTAGTCGGGGGTTGGTGAGATGGCTCAGTGTTTAAAAGCATGTACTGTTCTTCCCAAGGACATGAGTTTAGATCCTAGCATGAATTTCAGGTGGCTCACAACTACCTGTAACTCTAGCTCCAAGTTATCTGGTGTCCTCTCCTGGCCTCCTTGGGTACCTACATTCATCAGCACAAATCCCCACACATACACATAATCAAAAACAAAATAAATTTTTATTGTTGTTGTTGTCATTGTCATCATCTTCTGGATAGCTCAGGCTATTCTAGGGTAATAAGTTAACTGTGAAATGTCCAAAACTTCAAAATTTTCTGTGTTTATGGAGCAGGTCTGAAGCGGGAGAATCCTGAGTTCAAGGCAAACATGGCTTATATAGTAAGACTCTGTCTTCAGCAAAAATAATAATCCAAAAGTTGATTTTCTCTTCATGCAAATGGCAAGACCACGGTCAGGGGAGCACTTCACATAGAACTCATCATCTTTTACCACTTCACACTCATGTTCCTGCCATATTCACCCCCTGGTCACCACAGTAAAAAGGCTGAGGCATTCGAATTGTGAATCTGAGTATAAATGCTTTGGCATTTCTGCCTGCCATCCATTGGTAGAGACTGTCACTCAGAAAATACCTCAGCCATGTATGACCTGATTCAGTTACCTTTTCCCATCATCTCGTAACTCACATTAATAAACCAGGAATGCCTTTTCTAGACTCTCAGATGATACTCAATTTGATATGCTTTTATTTAGTGAGACCACACATACATCTTCTAATCACATGATGCCATTTTCTATAATCATGTTGCTCTAATATCAAATTTAAGATAAGAAACATACTTAATCAACATACCTATAAGAAATAAGGTCACTAAGCATCTTTGGGACACTATTGATAAAAGGGAAACAAACCCTCTGTCTATTTTCTAAAGGGAAAAAATTTACTATAGCCTACAGATGAGCATTTAATTGCTTTTGCTTTTTTATACTAGTAAGTCTTTTGGAGCTTATTATAATTTCAAATAAATATTTCTCAAAGCCCCAGGGCCATCAGTACATAATAACATCTGAAAGATCTCTTGGCTATGGTATTCTCAATAGAATAAAGAGGCTGTCCATTGTGTCAATCATCTCTGTATTAAAGCAATGAATTTGCCCATTAAGTGGCACAAGCCAACTTGTTTCATCAGCCTAACTGTCCATTTTAACAAAGATTCTGTCACTTCATTATGTAAATGGACAGATAGCTCAAAGTCTATTCCCTTTAACCTGAACATCTTAGACATCTTAAAAAAAATTGTGTCACCCCGGTCCTATGTCTTCCCTTAAGGAGACTAAATACAATGTTTTCTTGTTACTGCTGTTGTAAATGTGGAGGCTTTGAATGGTTTTATGATGTTGTAGTAAAGGTCCTACTGTGGGAGATACACACATTAAAAAAAAGCCAGATATTTTTTAAGCCTGCAAAAATGGTGAAACTGAGTATCTTATTTAACAATAAAATACAAAATGTTCCGTTTGTTTGTAATTTCCCTGAGGTCAGTTGTTTCTTGGGATGAAACCACAACTCTACCATAATAAGCAGTATCCAGTCTATTGGGCAATATGGCCAGTCTTTGTGTGGAGAAGCCCAGGGACTTTGCTTCTGTTTTCTTGTTCTAACCAAACCCCTCCTAGCGATAGGCTGGAAGAAGGGATAGAGTTGGGGAGGGGGCAATGGTTAGAAGAGGTGACCTTTTAGATCATTTCAGATTCTATAATGAATATAAAAAGTAATCAGAATGAGATATCTGGAGATTCAATCTTTTAGAAAGAGTTCTAATTCCCTTATGAGGGGTGCTATTATTAATTTGGTCAATTAAAAACTTTGAAAGCAATGTCTAGCACTTTTTTTAAACTTCTCTCAAGAGTGCAGCCCACAACCTAGAAAAGTGAATTTCTATAGCATTTACAGTGAAGAAAGGTCATTTTTAAGATGTACTTGACAAAAGATTGTAATTTTCAACAAGTCATTTTAATGAGCAGTGGAGTTTTCATTTTTAGAAAAAAGCAGTTCACACTTGAGTGAGTTTGAAATGAATTTAGAAAGAGCCTGTTTTACCTGTTATGTCATTCCCAGGTTGTTCCGTGTCTCCTACACTTCCACTCTCCTGGGGACACTCCAAAGCTTCCAGTAGCTAAGCCTGCTCTTCCTGATTCTCATCCCCTAAACATTGGATCATGGGTTGCTTCTGTTCTCTGGCTGATACACAGAACTTGTGGCATGGGGCCTCTCCCACACTCAAAGCAAAGAGGGTGGCAGGTTGAGGAGTACAGTGTGGGACTGACTCCCACAAATTCTTGCCCTTTCCACCTTCTATGTTTTATGGCAACTCCAAGAGATCAGTTAAGGAGCTTTGGGATACCAGGACCATAGTGTCTGGAGGACATAGTGTTAGCGCTCTCTGACCTGTCCCACCCTGAGAGACTGACTTCACTGGCCTGGGCATCACTTGACCACTACATTTATTTTAAGCTCACCAGTTATTCTAACACCAGCCAGATCTGTGAACTAGAGTTACCTTTCAGAAGATAAGGAAGGGTTATTAGCAAGGAGAGAAAGGAAAGAAAGCTGAATTATCAAGAAATAAGGCTGCAGGTTGGGGGAAATGAAGTCTATGGGGCATTGGGCTTGCTTATAGTAGCACTAAATCCTTGAAAGCTATGGTAAGTCAAAGAAGATTAGAAGCACAGGGCAAGTTGACTCTGTTACTATGTTTATGAAGCTAAAATAAATTTTATGAAAGAGCTTGGAGTGTGTCACAGTGAAAGAGTAATTCCCTAATTTGTTGGTCCAATCCACAGTACTGAAACAAAGCAAAGCAAAACAAAACAAAACAAAACAACAAAAACAACCAACAAACAAAACTTCACTGAAGCTTATGGACCATGTGCACTTCAGTGAGACTGTCAGAGGCTCCAGAGAAAAGCTAATGCCACTTAGAAAAAGCATTGTCAACTCAAACTCCTTGAGTCACCCTTCAGATAATCAAGGGCTATAAATCCACAGCTCTGTTTGGGAACCACCTGGTTCAGTTCATAGTCTGCCCCTCACAGGTCTCATTCTGTCAGTGTCCACCTTTCCCCAACCAACTAGACAGTCATTTTGGAGAGCCATGCTTTGTTACAAATATACAAACACCTTGTCTCTATCCTGACACTCTCAAAGCTTATTCAGTGTTCTAACACGTATTGCTTGTTTCCCTAAATGTGGGCATGGCACAATGGGATTGTGATTGGGTGAACTTAGTAAAGCTTGCCCCCAGCTCATACATGATGATGTCGGATCTGCTGTCAGTAGCCCTCATCTCCTTCCTTGATTATAAACATGGAAAGGCATAGAAAGATTCCCAGCTCAGCCTTTAGCTAAGAGCCCAAAGGAGGAACAAAAAGGAAACGTCCAAGCTGGACCTGGATGATGCTTCCCTGGACAGCCTGAACTGGGTAATGAAACCTGTTTCCAGGAGATGGGGAGAAGGAAGAAAAAGAGGGGGAATGCAGGGAGGAGTAAGTACATGGGAGAGAAGAAGAGGAGGAGAGCCTCAACCCCCACTCCCACATTCCTTATATCCACAAAACCCACACTCCACATTCAACACCTAACACTGCACACCATTTTTCTACCCTCTCCTGCCTCTCCCCTACCACTACCCCATGGCCTCCACATTTCCCTACACATATGCCTCATACCCATGCAACATATAAATACCCCACATCTTATACCTCTAAACTCAACACTCTACTTCACGTTCACATGTCCTCTTCCCCCCCCCAAACATCTTGCCACTCCTCTGCACCTACCCCACAGTTCCCAAATTTTCATACACACTCAAGCCACACCCAACACCGTACAACTCCACACCCAACATCCCCATCTCATCCTATCCCTTAATTCTCCATTTCCCTACCCCTGTCCCACCACTCCTTTACTCCCCCACACACACTTAAATCCCAACACCCACATACACGGCATTCCTATGCTCTCCAACCCACCACCCTCAACTACAACAGTGAACAGTGAATCCCCAACAACTCCCCAACCCTAAGCATCCCAAACTCTGCAATCCCCACTTCCACACCCTTACATCCTGAACTTCCACACCACCCATGCACCTCTACCTCAATACTCCTCCACACAATATACCTCTTTACTCTACCGCTACACTTTAAATCCCACATTTTCAACCTATCCTTCTACCTTTTTTCCTACCCTCATATCCCTCATATTTCCTACATCACACTTTCTGATATCCCCACAGCCCCAGGATCTTCCATTTCACCATCCACTTCCCACTTCCTGTGCCTATAGAAAACAAATATTTCCACGGATGTTTTTCAGTCCTTGGGTCATTTTATTGTAGGGATAACTTTCCTTTTGTCTTAGGAAAGGATTTCCCACAGTTCAGCATCCCTGATTGTTCTTAGATAGTAACTCTGCCTTCCAGAGAACAGCCTGGCATGCCACTACCCTGGGCAAATCACACTGTAGAAGACCCGTATCCCAAACACAACCAGTCATCCTCTGGTTCAGCCCTTGATCAGGTCATCATTCAGTATTGCTTCTCTCTAGGTGTGTAATAAGACCAAGCACCACAGCAGAGTTAGGGTCTTAGAGCTGTCAGTGTAACAGCAAGGGCTCGAACAAGACATATGGAAGGACAGAAGTACATACCTTGAGGATGCTTCAGAGGCAAATGATGCAAGTCTGGAGCTCTATACATCTTTGCCATGGGTGGAGCACACTTAGGTGTCCTGACTCCTGGGGTAAAGTTCCACCCTATAAGCACCTTGAGGCCATGCCTTTCTCCAGCCCACTCCTGACTGACTCTGGCCCCACTATGTGTATGTTGTGGAGGATAACTCTGAGCTGGGTGTCAACTGTGTCTCTGGGAAAGTAAAAGGGCATCACAGGAACTCAGTGGGTTGGGCCAGCCTCATGCCTCTTCCTGTAGCATATCTATTCAGTCATTCACTTAATTCCATAGAAACAGCTCACTACATTGTCTTAAACTGCTTTATGGGCCTGAAGGCCCTTTAATGCTCACTAAACATTTAGCAATCTTATTTTCCACTCTCTCTCTGGAAAAATATTGGACATAAAGATTGTCACTGTTAACTGTTGTCCTCAAGTAAGTCCCACGTTTCCCAGAAAGATAAATGTCACATTATTGTTGCAAATGGACCACATAATGCTTGCAAAGCTCTAAGGAGAAGTCTATGGTAAAATGGTTACAGCTCCCTCCCATGTCTTATCACTAAGGACTTGGGGGAGGGGTGCTGGGAAAAGTGCAAGAGCAAATGTTGGCAGATCCCTCAGTCCTGCTCAACAGACTGAACAACAAGGAGCAGAAGTGTGGCAAGCAGAGACTCTACTCACATCAACAGTAAGCAACAAGGGGCTGCCTGTGCTGAACTTTCATAGCCTCAGGCAGTATAGAAAAGTATGGGTCTCACTCCAAAAGTACTTACAGTCTTGGAAAGTATTTTTCATCCATCTTCAGACTTCATTGTACATATATACACACACGGGAACAAACACACACATATATATTTATGGTTTTTTTATTGTGTTTTCTGGGGTTTCTCTGTACAGTCCTGATTGCCCTGGACTCTTTAGACCAGGCCAGCCTCAAACTCAGAAATCTGCCTGCCTCTGCCTTCTGAGTGCTAAGATTAAAGCTGTATACTACCATACCTGGCTGATTTATTTATTTTTAAGACATGGTCTCACTTTGTAGGGCAAGCTGGCCCTATACCTGCAAACCTCCTGCCTCAGTGTCCTGTGTTCCAAGCATATATCACTAGATTGTGTCTACTATTAAGAGGAAGCACTGCAAGGAGGAAGGTATGGATCAGGCTGAGCACTGTATGCCCACTGGTTCTTATCAAGTTGGCATAAGCTAGAATCATCTGGGAAGATGGCCTATAGTCAAGCCTATCCTGAATTTCCTAGATTGATGATTCATGTGAGAGGCTCCAACCCACTGTGCATAGTGCTAACCCTGGACAAGTGGCCTGGGTTGTATAACAAAGCACCCATAGAGTGCAAACCAGTGAGCAACACTCCCCCATGGCCTCTGCTTAAGTTCATGACTCCAGATTGCTGCCCTGTCCTAACTTTCTCATAACTGGCTTATGATGTGCATGTATATAATGAAATAAAGTTAAATCTCTAAGACAGAGATTTATCCAGAAAGATTCTAGGATAATCAGGATATAAGAGTGTGCATGGGCAATGGATAATGGAGACCAGAAAATACAAGCAAAGCCTCCAAGGAAAAGTCTTGGGCCCATTTCTACACAGGATGATGAAGGCCTGGACAAAAACACTGTCCAATGACTGTCCATAAACAATGATGATGACTGATAGTGGTGATAATGATGGTAAAAATATGGCGATAAGAAGACAAAGACTTGGAGAGTTCAAAGTTTAATCCTGAAAGTATGTTTCTTTACAAAGATGGGCATGACAAAAGATGGGTTTACAAAAAAAAAAAAAAAGATGGATTTACAGATCAAGTCACTCTTTTTAGGATTGATTGTTAAGAGACAAATACTGGTGTCTGGAAGGCTGTGAGAAAGAAGAAAATAGAAAGCCCAGAGCTCTGTCTCTCTCTGTATAATTTGGCGTCATCCTTGCTACTGTTCTCTACCTGTTCCTTTCCATTAAGGGTGAAAGAATGGAAGTCAGTCTGATTCTTGCATCTGTTGCACTCAACAGTGGAAACTGTCAATCTCCTCACTTTTGGGCAAAGAGTACTTAAAAATGCATTTTGTCCAGATGTGGTAGTGCTTGTTGTTAAAACCAGTACTCAGGATGCAGAAGCAGGCAGATCTCTGAGTTTGAGGCCAGCTTGGTATACAGAGCTAGTTCTGTTCCAGGACAGCAAAAACTACACAGAGAAAGCCTGTATCAAGAGAACAAAACAAAACAAAAAGAAAAGAAAGAAGGAAGCAAGCAAGCATTTAGGTCACAGTTGTTCTCAACCTTCCTAATGCTTCTACCCTTTAATACAATTCCTCTTGTTGTGATGACCCCCAAGTATAATTTTTTTTCTAAATTGCCAATGCATAACTGTAATTTGCCACTGTTATGAATCATAATATAAATATCTGTGTTTTCCAATGATCTTAGACCATGCCTGTGAAAGGGTAGTTCAACCCTTCAAAGGTGTCATAACCCAGGGGCTGAGAACTACTGATTTAGGAGAAACTGAGGTGGTTACAAAACACTACTTACATATGTGTGAAGAGGAAACTAACTCAGAGTTGGTGGATTAAATTCCCTTTTGATCATACAAGATGCACTTTTAATTAATAGAGAGGATCTTTGGTTTCAAAAGAGAAAATACTGAGGGCAAATGATTAATTTAAGTATTCTTTCTTGTTGCTTCCTCTAAAAAACCTTAAATAAGAGAAATAACACATACACACATGTACACACATAGGCACATGCACACACCCTTGCCTACATACAAACTGAAAGGTAGTGATAGTCAATTTCTAGCCGGCCATGTTTTATTTAATGAGACCTAGTTCGCTTGCCATTATGAGGAAGAGCTTTTAATTCCACCAGGTAGCTACTCAGCCCTCAGCAGGCTGTGTGGATTCCTTAATGAGCATTTAGCAAAAGTGGTTCAAACTCGAAGTACCAAAAGGCAAATAATAATTTAGGAGTTTACAGCGCTTCTGCTATTCAGACCATCCCTGTCTTGAGTCACCAGGATCTGTGAGGGGTTCATGTAGACTGCATTGCACATGTAATTAGCCTGATAGTCTCAGCTCACCCAGCCCCCATGTCTGGTGGTGAACCAGCTATAATTGGCCATTCTTCGTCTTCATGTGGAATTATTCAACAAGCAGACTGTCCTATTCTATTTGTCCTGTAAACATGCATATTTATCAAAAGCTTTTGCAATTCTGACACCTTATATTTTAAGACACTATCTATTTGTAAGCAATCAGACTTCATGAATATTAGACTTTGGCATTAATTTCACTAGTTTAGCTTTTTTTTCTTGGCAAGAAAAGGTTAGGATGCTGCTAAAAAGCAGCAGGACACCCTGGGTATAAAGTGGCCTTTTCAGTTGCTTGTCTTTGCCTCACTTCTTTGTGCAAGATCAGGGCTCCAGTTACCACCTGTTAGTATTTATTTAAAAACAGTTATATGAAAGAGTTTATTCAGGGGAAGGGAAGCAGAAGAGAGTTAGGGCCTGAGTGTGCCATGAGGGCAGAGAGACAGAAAGAGAGAGAGACAGAGATGGAGGAAGGGGGCACCCCAACAGAGAAACAAAAGCAGAGAAAGCAAGAGAGAGACAAAGTGATAGGTCAGTCCTTTTATAGCTCATATGCAACTGAACTGCGCCCTGCCATGCACCTGGCAGGCAACATATGATGACATCATAGGTTACTAGGCAACCCAGAAGCAGACTGCCTATGCAGTAACATTCCTTCATTTTTCTATAATTTAAGAAAAGAGATGAGGGTATTGGACTGCTTCTCATGTAAGGCAAGTTTTAGTGTAAGTTTACTGGAAGCAGCTCCCAATCACCGTGCAAAGGCAGGGAGGGAGGGAGAGAAAAGGGAAGAAGGAGAGAGAGAGAGAGAGAGAGAGAGAGAGAGAGAGAGAGAGAGAGAGAGAGAGCCAAAATGTCCAGATTACATGGTAAGGAGGAGGGAAACCACTGCCTTGGAAAGTTCAGGGTAGAGGGTGGAGTTGCCAGTCATGCCCAGCAGCCTATAGGAAATAAGGAATTCTCGGAGAACCTAGAGCTATTCGTCCTGGGCCTGAAACACACCATTTTAGCCTTTTGTTGATAATAAATGGATAAAGGGCAAAAAAAATAAGTCATCATTGGCTACTTCCTGTTGACACTGGTGTGGCAATAAGGAGACCTAATGGCTGAAATGTTGGCCAAGTCCAGGAAGAGCAGGGTGTTCCATTTGCTGTCCAGGATCTGAGAACATCAGCAGCGGGGAGGTAAAGCGCAAGTCTGGCTTGATGCAGTCTGCAAGGTTAGACTGGAGCGCCTTAGCACTGTCTTGGGTGTAGGAAACACTTGGCAGGAACATATATATGGGCAGAAGACAAAGTTAGGTAGGCTAAGGAGAAAATTCCTTTTGGGTATACATTTGAAACTTTTTCAGAGAGCTGGCAGAGAGGAAAGGTTTGTATCCAAGAAAAAAAAAATAACTAGAACATAGGGAAACTCCATTTACCCAATCACTGGCAGTAATTAAAAAGGTTTTGCTTTGGATCCATCATCTAAGGGATACTGAGGTCAAGTTTGACTGCAGAGGCATGTAAGTTTAGAGGCTCTTAAAGTAGCTGCCCAGGAAGGCCATCCAAGAGCTGGACAATCTCTTGGCAAAGTTTACTGGCCAGGATGAGGTCCAGGATATCTGTTGAGTTTCACCCAACCTTCAACCTTGTGAGTAGCCAGCTAGCTTTTTATTCTTTCAGCTCTCTCTATAACCACACCCATGTATCAGGCACACAGCCAAGTGTTACAAGTACAAAGGCTGATTTATTAGGTGAGGTCTCATGCCATGCATTCACTCATCCATTCTATAAGCATTATTGGTCTCTACTAGGTAATTGATGTTTCAGCTCAGGGTTCATAAAATAGATCCAGCTAGCATCTCCTTGGGTGGATATGGGGCTCTCTGTGCACTTCTGTTCTTGATTCTTAGTTACCAACTACAAGTAATATGAAATGGAGGCACTACTTAAAACAAGAAAAAAAGGAGCAATCATCTCATCAGGGATTCTAGGGAAGGATATTCCAAGGAAGTGAGCAGAGAGGTGAAGGTTCAGAGACACAGTAAAGAGTTGGAATAGCATTGCAGGCAGCAGAGACAATGCATATAAAAACACTGGTTTAGAAGGAATTTAACATAGTCACAGAAAAACTTCCAGAAGCCTAGGAAGTTGCCGCAAAATTTTCAAAGAAAGGAGGACAAGATGTAGGATGTCAATGCAAGAGGATGCTTAACATAAATTTGAAAGTATCCCATAGGAGTTCATCACTAGAACCCAGGGAGTGTGAGTCTGGATGGAAAATATTTTTTTTTATTTATTAACTTGTAAATGAACTGACTTATAACACCTTTCCATAATGTTATCTAATACTAGGGATGACGGCCCTCATAGCCCCAGTGTTTCCACACTTCAGCCCAGTAGATGTGAGTTCCACATTCATTCATTGCCTTGCCATTGTGATGCCTATTAGGGTCAGCTTTACAATGTATTAATAAAGAAGCACGTGTTTGTTACTCTATTGCCCTTTTAATATGTTGATAATTGTATTTGATGCAATTTTTTAGTTCTGAGTATTTTACCTCTTGCATTTATGGACAACATTCAGAGAACAATTTTGTTGTTTTTGCTTAAAGGACCCCTCAGTTAACACTCCTCAAATGCAGCTTGCAATCCACAGAAAGTAGTTTGTTACCAGGATGGGCTGAACTATGAATTGAGATTCTCAGGGACCCTGAGAAAACACAAGAGACCATCCTTGTTCAATTTGGGAGGGACCCTAACCAAGGTAGCTAGAGGAGGTCTTCTCAGAGTTGATTCTTGCCTTGTGAGGGCAAAAGTGGACCAAGTACAGAGACTGCCATCTCCCCACACCTGCCTTAAGCCTGTGCCTGAACTGCTTTGCTCCAGAAAGCCAGCCCTCACCACTCCCACTATTGTGTCTATCACCATGGAGACTAGCATGCAGGGCTGAACTGAAACAGACAGAAGTCAGTTCTCTTTCCCTGTGATTTATTTATTTATGATGTCTTATTAGTTTACTCTCTCCTCAGCCTCTGTTCATTCATCCATTTATTCATTGCTTTCTTCTGCCTTTCTCTCCCCCTTCTCATTCCTACTCTCCCTTTCCTTGATTTTTTTAAGTATTCCTTTCTGCTTCTCCCATTTCTCCCTCTTCTCATCACCTAATTTCTTCAGCCTCAGTTCACTTCTCCTTTATTCTTCTGTTTTTATCCCTTAGGAATTTGAAACCTGTCATGAAGACCCAGAAAACTAGACAGCAGAATATGTAAGTACTAGTTAAGACTTCCCTCTGCCTAATTTTAAAGAAGAAAAGAACAAAAACCAAACCAAACAAAAACCAAACTACTCAAAGAGTTCAGAAGCCACAGACTCATAAATTGGGCTTTTCGCATCCCTATTCCCAGTCCTAATACATATGACCCTGGGCCCAGCAAGGACTATCTAGGGTGAGAGATAGACAAAAGTGTCTTGCAACAAACAAAGCCAAGTTCCCAAAATAGAGTTTAGAGGGACTTCTCTTCCTGCTAGTAGCCTAAAAGGTGTCCATGTAGGAGAGGTGGCAACTCCTCTGCCCGTACTTCTCTGGTCCACATCTGTCCCTCTCTTCAATGTCTGGTACATTTTACATACATCTATAAGCATCATAGCAGGGCTTTCTGATATTTACCATTCCCTTAGCTATGGCTTGCATGAACAGAAAGCCTGGCAGTAAGTCAAAAGCTGTCCCCTTCTGGTTTGCTTCATAGAAGTTTGGAGGAAGAAAACTTCTGCCCATAGAAATAAGATGGGGGTGGGGGTGGAATGGAAATAAAAGGAATTGAGTGAAGAGCTAATGATATGGATGGAGGAATAGTCAGAAGGCTAAGTGCCACAGAATCTAGGAACATAGGGGGAAAAAAACTGAGCTGAGCAGCAGGTTGGAGAACCCATGCTTGCTCAGAAGAAAAGCAGTCACTCTGAACCTGATAAAAAGACAGATCCAAGGTGGCCAGTCTTCCATATTTTTGCAAAGAGACCTGAAATCTGATTTTCTTTTCCATGTGAAATCTGATTGTTAAACATTGGAGATAAATTCACTTGCTAGCTATGTTCACACAGGACTGGATATGGCATAGGGCCCCACAGTCATCCTCAGTAGCTTCAAAACGCCCGAATGGGACCCAGCACACACATTTAGCACTGAGACACACAAATGCATCTCCTTCTTAGGAAAGAGTCACCCGGCTTCAGACCTATTTTCAGACATGAGTTGTTAAATGAGCTGGAAAGGAAAGGAATAAAACCCATTATGAGCTCTTTAAGAAAGCAGCTCGAATTCATGGGTTATTTGCTATTGATTATTGAAACATACACCATTGTTCCTGCCTGTGTCTGGCTTTAAAGCCTGTCTGACTGCAGAGTTTTTAATGCATTCAGAAGCATGCCAATCACTCCTTCACCACTCCTCATAATCAGGACAAATGACCTTGCTGTGCATGCAAATGGGATATGAGGATCTAAAATGCTCTCCTGAGGAGAATAAATTACACATTATACTCGCCATATTTGAGTTTTGTCACAAAATAGCTTGGGAGTCCATAAAAAAATAAATAAATAACCACCTCCCCAAACTTGTATTGCCATCTATCTTGAACCTCCAGAAGTAAGGGGCAAACAGTTTGGATAAGAACTGAGTGTGCTATTGGGCCACACATTATTCGTCACACATATTGAAGCCCCCCAGGCCACTCGATGACCTGTAGGTGTGTTACTACAAATATATTTGCATATTATACATGTTTACTTACAATCCCTTTTCTCCATTGCCAAACACCATCTTATGAAAACGCAAAGTGCTGCTAATCATATTAATCTGGGCAAACACAATAAACTCAGTTTGTTTCAGTATCCACCCCTCTCACTTCTGCTTCTTTTCCTTCAAACACTTGCCCTTAAAAAAACAACAACAAAAATCTTGTTTCTTTCCAGACAGAAAAATGTGCTCTCCAGAGTGCCTGCCAGAGCAGTGGCCTTTGTTCTTCAGCCTTCCCAGCACCCTTCTGGGAATTCCCTCTAGGACAGAACTCTTCTGAACTCACCCCACCCCCAGCCACTCAGGATCTTGTCAGGTAAGCCTTGCTGGCTTGAAACACATGATCTTGTGCAGGATTCTGCTGGATAAGGTTGGAGTTAATCATCTCAGGACAGCCAATTATCATACAGTTCAGTCTATGATAATAGACTGTGTTTTCTCAGCGGGGCTTCTAAGGGTCTCCCCTGATCTGGGTGATTCCAGGTCTTGTAAGGAGGTTGCATAGCCATCAGGGCAGATTACAGGCTAGACCCTTCCCTGATAATGAAACTGCTCTAGCAAGCATCCAGCAATTCCTAGAAATGCCCCACCCTGCTAAGGATCTTAGGCCAGCAGTGACTTTATACTTGGAGATCCCGCCCCCTCCCCGACTCCCTGACCCTAGCGAATCAAACAACATTCATCCTCGAAATCCTTACCTTCCTTGATTTCACACTAACAATGGCTCATGCTTTCTCACTTCAAGAGTCAGAAGGGAGGATTGCCACTGAACACCTGAATTGGGTTGCCTGTTCAGGCAACTACCTGCCTGCCACCATCAGTTCCGGTACCTCCCGAGCCTTGTGCTGCTAACTGCGGTGGGCTTCAGTCATTCACGAGCCCACAGCACTGCCTCGGCAGCCAGCCATTCACCTGCATCTCACCAGATCTACCTTCTGGTCAGTCTCTGGCCTTTGCCATGCTCAGCACAGCAGCTCAGTGAAGAGCTATAACACTTTAGAATAGCCATAGGCTTTGGGGTGCCCGAGTTTCCATTGCCCCTGGTAACCTCATTCAAAAAGAACTACACTGTAATACTCTTCGGAAAACCCTTTCCACACCCTGGCTTATCACACTTGAGTCTGGTCCTCAAGTGCCAGGATCTAGGCCCCTGTTGAACAGAGAATGACAATCTTGGATCACAAGTATATATCACCATGTTGAACTAACAGTAGAAGTGAAGATTTTTGTTGTTGCTTTTAGATTGTCCTTCTTCTTTCCTCCTGGCACTGGAGATGGTGCCCAAGTTTTACATGCCCATTGCTGATATGTAATCTTCTGATTCTAACTTCTAACATTTTTAATTTTCCTGCTTACTATGCCTCTTTATTCATCGTTTCCACAATAAATGTTGCTTCTTTATATTAAATAAAATTATCAAGTTTTCTTCAGTCCTGTCTTTTCCAAATTACTTCTTCCTAGCCTTCCCAGATTGGTAACTCAATCTGTTTAAATGAGAGATCCAAGGAGGGGTAGAGAGAAGGGGGAAAAGGACAGGGAATGGTAAACAGGTATAGTGGCCCTGCATTTTCACAGTGCTGGGACTGAGAGTGAGTTATGGAATTTTGCAATTTTGTTGTTGTTGTTTCTCAGCACTTTACATGTTATTCCAGTTTCCCTATGTGGGAAATAAGAGACTAGTGAGAATGAAGCCATTTTTAAAGTATAATTCTGCAGAATGGGGCCACCAGCATTTAAAAAAAAACTGGTATGTTTATTTTAAAGTCTCCTGATTACAAGACATTCCTGTCCCCTTTCCCATAGGCTGAGAAATGCCCCTTCTTACATTCCCCCATCTCATTGGTTTAGTTCACAAAGCCTTATCTAATGAAAAATTTGGGGGTTGCGGTTGTCTCCTTTTCTGATTACGAGCTCAGACTTGTAGCTTTTATAAGCTCAGAGCTAGCTGCCAGCTAAATAAGAAATTGACCTAGCCCCTCATATGTAATTCTGATGAACTCAAAGTTCAGCTCACAATTAAAATGTGCATTAATGATCTATTGCATACAAGCAAAAAACAGAGTGTATGCCAAAACCTTACATTCTAAAATTTTATTCAAGAAACAAGAATGTAGAAACAGTGAAGTCAGTGAGAGAACAAATAAATAGTAATAGGTGCAGTTCTAAGGCGGTCTCAAAACCCTGCACATTACCCAGGCACTGAGGCATTGCCAGAGGCTGGACTCTGAAATCTGCGTTAACGCCACAAGGGTAGGTCGTGTGACCCAGCTTCTCCTGTAGCCGCCACAAGAGAATAAGCCACTGGCTGTCAGTGTTGCTTGCCACCACGCACAGGAACTCTGACTAGTGCACTGGCAGTGGCAGCAGAGACAGCTGCCAGAGTTCCAGGACACACAAAGCAGTTTATGTTATTATCGTTGCTGGAACTGCCTGCGCAGCCTGATAATCAGCTTTGTCTTTTCTTTGTTGCTTTGTTGGTTTTTATTTTTCTTATTTGCTTGTTTGTTTATTTGTTTGGGGGACAGGCTTTTGCTGTGGAGGCCAGGCTGGCCTCAAACTCATGATCCTCTATCTCAGCCCATGCTGGGATTACAGAAGTATATAATTATGTATGCTTGGCTAAATGTATTTGGATCTTATAAAAGTTTATTTTAAAGCATCTCATTAAGTTTAAAAATCTCTTCTTTTGGCCTTTTGTTATGAGATGCCATTCCAGCTTCTTTACAAAGCAGATCCAAGAGCTGGGTGGTGGTGGCACCACCCAGATGGTTTTTAATCTCAGCACTTGGAAGAGATAGAAGTCAGCCTGGTCTAAAAAAGAAAAAAACAAAACAAAAAAACTAAAGCAGATCTAAATTGTGCATACTAACATCAAAAACTTCATAAGTTACAGGGTCCTCAATGCCAGACCAGTCTCATGAACAGGGATGATGTAAAGCCCAGTGGAGGTGTTCAAACGGCAACAAGATAAGTGTTCACACCCAAACTCACAACTGTCCTTCTTGTGCTTTCCATTTCTTGATTGTGGTCTATATCCCATATTTTATTAATATAATAAGCCAGAAAATGTAAATAACTGCTTCGCTGAGTTCTGCTAGCCACACTAGCAAATTTGTCAAACTCAAAGAAGTTATGGAGCTGAAGAAGAGGAAGAGAAGAAGGTGGTTGGTGAAGACTTATGCTCAGGGAACTCAGGACAGAAGTTTACAGCACTGACTGCAAACTGTACTTTGCTGGGAAGATGCTGAATGTTAGTATTTAGGCAGCCTGCTTCTGGATTGCCTAACAACCTACGATGCCATCTTCCGCCTGCCAAGCAAGTGCAGTTGGGCTGTACAGGAGCTATAAATGGACCCCTGCCTCTTACCTTGTTTTCTTCCTCTTCCTCTCGCTTGCTTTCTCTCCTTTCTGTGTCGGGGCATCCCTTTCCCTCCCCCATCATGTCTCTTTCTCTTTCCGTTTCCTCTGTCTTTCTCCACTTCCACCCAATAAATCTCTTTCATATAATATCTGTTGTGTGTGTGACATCATTTTAAAAATAAGTACCAACATCCAGGAATCCATACTACACTGATTGGGATGTCACTCAGGGGATGGTCTTAGACTTTTCAAAGCCTCCACCTACCCTGGAGATTCTAAAGTGGATAGAAGGGCAAGAAGTACTATCCAGGGCAACCTCAAATGCAAAATTTGATGTTCTGAAATTAGGGAACTTTCTTTTCTTGCAACTTATCATAAGCATTTTAAAAGATAAGAAAGATGAGTGGAAACATAAAAGACATGAGACCCCGAATCTAAACAAAACGGCCTAGACACAGGTGGAAAATACTAGGCTATGTTGTTCCTTAGGAAAAGGGAACTGTACATTAGGTTTTTAAAAAGATTTATTTATTTATTATTATTTATATAGTATTCTGCCTGCATGTTGGCCTGCTTGCATGAAAAGGCACCAGATCTCATTACAGTTATGAGCCACTGGGTGGTTGCTGGGAATTGAACTCAGAACCTTTGCAAGAATGCCTCTTAACCTCTGAGCTATCTCTCCAGCCCTCTACATTAAGTTTTTAAGACATTATTGTATAAGACATTATTAAGGTTAAATGTAATATTTCACTCTAAGAATTCTCAGTTAATTTCGTGTTCAGGGAGGCTGAGGCTCCTGTGAGTTTCAAAGAAAAAAAAAAAGAAGATGGAAGAGCCCTCCTATCCAGTCTGATTTGCAAACAGGCAGTGGGCCTCAACCAGGCAGACAGCTTTGAGAGGTTCAAATGTGCTCCCAGACAGCCCATTAAAGAAGTTATTATTAGGTGGAGTTTGGAATTGAATTGGTGAGATGGGCTGAATATGAATTCTATGAAGACTCTCTCTGGATCTGACTTTGCAGCCTAACCCAAGCACCACAACCCCCATCTCTGTGAGGAGACCTCTACCTGTGGCTGTGAGGTCCCATCCAGCAGGGGCTTCCTGCTTCCTGCTGGCTCCCAAGTACCTCCCCATCCCCACCCCCAGCCCTGGTTTGATTTGCTTTCAACTTGAAAACTTTGAAAGTGGAGAAGCCTGTTCACTCCCAAGTATTTATCAAACCCATTTCCCAGAGGAAGCATATGGGAGATGGTATCCACTCTCCCGTACTCTGCAGAACCCATTCTCCCACTCAGTCCTCTGTGTCCAAGATCCTCTTTCCTTTAGTACACAGGGTTCTTCTCCTTAGAACCGAAGATACCAGGTAAAAGTCCTACTGAAGTGAAATCTTGCCTCCTGAAAACTTGGGGACCACTACAAATTCAGATGAGACACTAGAGACTTCTGTCTGAACTCACAATTCAGACCTTCACTCTGCACTTGGAAACTGAAAAGATTCCGATGGCAAGTGACACTATGCCTTACGCTAGCTCTGTGGTAGCCAGAGTGCCTGTCAACACGATTCCACAGCCGATCCCTCACTGTAGTTCACAAGGAAACAAAATTCTCCCAGAGCTCTACTCAAAGGGATGCTGGGCAGTGTGTCAGGAATTACAGCCAAGTCATTATCAAGGTGTCATATGGCAGGCATATTGGTAAAGTCAGGCTCAGTAGACTTGATAGGCTTCTCTGGTGCAATTCTTCTCTTATTTCAATATATTGGACCACATACCTTTTGTTCAGACACCTATTCATGTCGAGTGGGTTTTGCATCCTTCAAATTTTTCTGGGAAATGTCAGTTTGGTTTTTCCACAAAACCAAATGTCTGGTGCTGAGACATAAGCTTGTGGCACCACTAACAGGTAAGGCAATTTAGTGCAAATAAGAGGGGAGAATCACATTCCTTCCCAGGGACACATTTTCACTCCAACTGCTTAAAAACTATTCTAGTACACACTTTACTAGGATAAAGCACCTCACGGAAGTTAGATGGAACTTCATTGCCATCTACTGGACGATTTCTGAATGGCACCAGACTGCTAGATGGAGCTTTTGTGTGTTCCCAGAATAACCATACAGATTGAGGATTAATCTTTGTTGTTAACTTGACTGAATTAAGAAACACTTGGGGACTGCATGTGGGTGGCACATGCCTTTAATCCCAACACTCCTGAGGCAGAGGAAGGTGGATTTCTCTAAGTTCAAGGCCAGACTGGTCTACAAGGCCAGTCCAGGACAGTAAGGGCTTGTTACACAGAGAAAACCTATCTCAAAATAAAAAAAAACAAGGAAAACCAATCAACCAACCAACAAAAACAATAAACACATGGAGCAGTTCAGGGTAGTAATCTAGTTGTGACTGAGGGTACATTTCAAGAGGCAAGTGGATGATCAGGACTCTGGTGGATTCACAACATGTTTGTTTGTTTTTTGAATGGTAAAGATAGGTGAAACCTAATTGGAGGAGGCAGATCACCCAGGCTGGGTTGTTTAGACTACGTAAGGAATAGCAAGTATGAGTCATAAAATATCATAGGAGTGTATTTAGGACAAGTAATTCAATCTTTTTTTTTTTTTATCTCTCCACTTAGTAAAACCTTCATTTACTCAAAGTCCCACTTCTGTTCTAGGAATTTGATAGTCTGGATCAGTGATCCTTTTTTCCCCTTAGAGCAGTGCTTCCTTTCCCTTCCTCCTTTACTTACTATGCATCAATTCTTTTCAAACTAGCTAAATTAATAAGATTGTGAAGCTAGATCCCAGCCAATGGGAATAATAAAACACACACACACACACACACACACACACAGAGAGAGAGAGAGAGAGAGAGAGAGAGAGAGAGAGAGAGAGAGAGAGAGAGAGAGTTCAAATGAAAAGACATTCACCACCTTCCTTAAAATGAAACCCAAGTTCCTGTCTAGGTGAGAACACAGCATCTTAAGCAAGAGTGAAGTCTGTGTTTTCTAGACACTTCAGTTGGAGTAGGGGTCTCTTTCTTTGATACCCTGAACTTTCTTCTAACAGCTATATATCTCTGAGGACACTTGCTGTACCTTTCTGTCTGCCATACACTCCTACTTCCATAAGGTTTTGTCCAAGTGGTTAACCATTTATGCCCTGAACCCTTTGAAACAGTCAGCCGAAGAAAATCCTTCCACTTTACGTTAGTGTCTGGTGTGATTTACTATTTTTGTGGACACTTGTGTATGGCTGCAAGAGTTTATGTGTGTCCTGAACCTGAAGGAAGCTTTGGAGAATAGGAGAATTTATTGGATTACCTTAGAACTGGAGTCACAGGTAGTTGTGAAACACCTTGTGAGTGCTGCAAACTGAACCTGTGTCTTCTGCAAGAGCAGTGACCACCTGCTTAACTACAGGCTGCCATTTCCTTCCCCATACTCACTGGCACTCCAATTGCTCTGTGCATTTATTTTTCATCCCTCTCTTCTCAAGAGAATGCAGTGTCTCTGAGGTACATAAGGACCTATGTATCTTATTATCTATCCCTAACAAAGGCCAGACCAGTGCTATGCCACTTGCCTATCCTTGGAAGACTTTGCCAAATGAGTAAGGTGTCTCTCTGCTTGTATGTCATGAACTACTGTTTCCATGAACACTTACACACAATCTTTCACCACAAATGGGTCCCTAGAGATCATAAATAGTGTGACCCTGAGATCCAACACTTATATTAGTTACTTTGCTGTTAATCAAATACCTGAGAAAAAACACATAGAGAAAGTATTCATTTTGACCCAGAGAGTGGTCAGTTGGTGCCATACATTTAGGAAGAAGTTTGTGACAGCAGGAACATGTAGCAAAGAGGTCATACTCCCTTAATGGCTATCCAGGAATCTGAGAAAGAAACAGGAATGGTTCAGGGATATGGGAATTGTCCAGGGATATATTTCCAAGTACTCACCCCCAGTATGTTACTTCATCTAGCTTGACAGCAGTCACTAAAGTGTCTAGAACCTGCTAAGATAGCATAGCCAGCTGGGAGCCAATCACTCTCAGAGGGCAGATATTCATATGCAAATCAAAGGAACAGAGGCTGGCAGCAATTAATTGTTCTCCTGAGAATTTGAAGAAAGAATCAGCATATATATTCCACAGAAAATATAGCTGCACCTGTTCTGTCCAATAAACTCCCCTTACTGCCATGACTTAGACTGAGCACATGCTGAGTAGGCCATAGCTTCATCCAGATGAAAGGCCAGTAGGGATAAATTGTCACTGCCAGAGCCTGAGCTAGTGATGGAGAGATGACAACTAGATACTGTAAACAGATGGACTTTGCCTGATCACTACACAAAAGTCTGATTTTCATTTTTCATCTTCAGCATCTACTAAATAGTAAGAGGTCACAAGCCAGTAGTCACCCAAATGTTGAATCAGCCCACCCACATTTTTTTAAACAAAATGAAAGAAGAAAAAATTATTGTTTTGGCTGGACAATGTTGGAGAAAAGAAAGAAAGGAAGGCAAGTAGGAAAGAAAGGAGTAAAGAGAATAAGAGAAGAAAGAAGGAAGGAGGAAGGAGGGAAGGAGAAAGCCAGAAAATGAGCCAGCAGTAGAGAGGCATTAAATAAAAATGTTCAACTTCTCTTTTAAAAAAACATGAGATCCAAGATGGCTGCCGCGAGAGAACACTGTGTCTGAGAAGTAGGACAGCAGAAACAACACACCGACCAGGAGACTGAACTCTGGGACCTAAAACGCCAGCATTTGTGATTGCCAGGTGAGCGGAACTCCTACAGTGAGAAAAATCAAGTGGGAAAACCCTAGGGACACCCAGTTATTACCTGGAAAAATCTCCCGGTGACCAGCGGTGCACAGCTCTGATCTGAACGAGCAGCCACGCTGGGCGCCCGCACCCGCCATAATAGACTGGATCACACAGTCTCGTGGGCAGTCTCAGGAGGAACCGGGCACCATTTTCACTGAACTACACACTACGAGCGCACACTTCACCCGGGTTCTGCTTCAATCCGCGGGTGTGCTACAGGCTCAGACCAATCGCTGGAACCACCCCAGACTGAGAGGGTTGGGGGACCTTTTAGACCAGTCTGCACACTGCGGGGCGCGCGCCGCACGCTTCTGCCAGCAAAAACTCAGTCAGTGTGTGAGTCCTGCAGCGGGTCTGGGAGGTACCTGAGTTCTGCCTCAACCCATGGGTGTGCGTCAGGCGCATACCAATTGCCTGAACCACCACAGACTGAGAGGATCCAGGGACCATCTTGACCAGACTGCACCCTGAGGGCGAACGCTGCACACATCTGCCAGCAAAAACCTCAGTCCTTGTGTGTGTCCACAGGCCAAACAGAAAAGGCCTCAGGCACCATTTCATACAAGCCTGCATACAGCGGATGGACACCAACCCAAACCCACTGTGTGTGCCCCAAATATCATCTCAGACCGTGGTGCACAGCCCCTGGCACAGAAGGAGGCGCCAAATCTCCATTCCAGGGAAGAGCTCTTAGCAGCAAGCCCAGAGCAGAGCTCACAGCCCCAGCGGACATCTCAAACCTGGACACTCAGACTCAGGCACAGAGTGAGGAGTAAAGACTCCAGACCAGAGGGGTGACCAGCCTGCAGTGCTCACAGCTTCTAGCACATACCACGAAGCCGGGCACACAGAGCCCACAACAGAGTTCAACTGAGGCAACACACACACTAACAAACCACCGGAACTCCGTGATCTTCTTGAAGAATACTCCTGACAAAAGGGATTGACAGTTTCGGACTGAAGTACAGCCTTAAAGCACAAACAGCTCCCTGATTTTATATAAACAAATGCCCAGAAATCGGCAAAAGAACTCACCCAACAAAAATCAGGACACCATGGCCCCACCAGAAACACCCATAAGCAGTGGAGATTTTAATTCAGAGGAGACACAGGAAAATTATATTAAAGCTTTGATTATTCAGATATTGGAGGAACAGGAGGAGAGACAAAAAGAGGAAATGAACAAGGCCCTCAAAGAAATGGAGAAGAAATTAACTGCCCACATACAGGAACAATCAAAGATAGACAGAGAGGAAACAACCAAAATAGGAGACACAGTCAATCAGATGAAGGAAATGATACAAAGCATGAAAACAGAATTAGAATCTATAAAGAAGACACAAAGGGAGAAGAACCTGGAACTGTAGAACTTAGAGAAAAGATCAGGAACCACAAAGGTAAGCATCACCAATAGAATACAAGACATGGAAGAGAGAATATCAGGAGCTGAGGATACGCTGGCTGTAATGGACTCCTCACTCAAGGAAAATA
>CM053758.1:9862512-9977124 GCA_028658305.1 Pachyuromys duprasi
GTTACCTAAGTGTATGTATGCTTGCAGGATCTAGAAGGACACACTGAGCTGCTTGTGACTGGGTGACTTAGCTCTTTGATTCTTGTGTTTTGTTTCCTGTAATGCACATATTAATAAAAAAATTCTTTTAAAAGCTTAAAAAAAAAAAGCAGGCTGAGAAAGCCATGAGTAACACAGCAGTAAGCAGTACTCCACCAGGGCCTCTGTATCAGTCCTTGCCTTCAAGTTTCTACCCTGCTTGAATTCCTGCTCTGAATTCTTTGGATGGTGAATTATTATATGGAAGTAAAAGTGAAATAAGCTCTTCTCTATCCAAATTGCTATTTATCATGGGTTTCATCATAGCAATAAAAACTCTAGAAGACAAAGGCTATATGAATTCTGTTCTTTGCTAATAATATAGTCTAAAAGGAAAACACTACAGAATGCATATTGGCCCACTATAACAATGGCATAATAATTTGTTCCAAATGAATAAGAAGGACAAATATTCTAGATATCTCATTAAGGCAAGTGCTAAAAGTTTAAAGATGAACACTTAAATTCATGAGATTACCATTTTGGTAAAGTTGGTTTTGAGTCCAGAGGCCTAGGACATTAAAATTACTAAAGTTATTAACAAGCTATTTCTTAGTGATGGCACCTTTTATTATTAAGAACAAAGGATACCAATTGGGCATCTCTTCAACTTGTGGAATAATAAAGTTGTATTAATGGGTACATAATTTGGTACTATCACTATGGAAGTTAGGATAAAAATTCTCCCAAAAACTAAAAATAGCATTACCATATAATTCAGCTATAGCATTCCTGGCTACATAACCAAAGACTACAAACCAGCATAATAGAAAGACTTAAATACCCGTGTTTATGGCAGTGCTGTTCACAATTGCCAAGACATAGAATGAGCCCTGATTCTATCAAAAGCTGAATGGATAAAGATATGGTATATATACACAATGGAATTGTATTCACCTGTAAAGAAGAAATGATATTTGTAAAAAAAAAAAATGGAAGGGACTTGAGATAATTACTAACAAAAAAAGATAAACTCAGAAAGACATGTTTCCTTTTGTATGTGGAAATGTGTGTGTATGTGTGTGCATGTGCATGTTCACAGTATATAAAAGTAGCAAGAGCACTATGAGTAGGGAGGAAGAGGTCCAAAGTGGGCCTTGGAACAAGAGAATACAATACACGACATAAAAACAAAATGAGGGAACCTTGGGAGGGTGAAGGAAGCTCCCAAGAAGAGTAGAAGTATTGGGGAAAGCAGTAGAGGGCATATGAGAACAAAGTCTAATGATATACGCAAGGAATGTCAGAACCAAACACTTTTCTTTATATGCTAATCAAAATATTAATATTAATAACTCCTAAAACTAATTCTTAGCCACAAGTATTAGTATATCCTTGTAGTCTGAGCAGTTAGAGGCAGAGGCCAGAGGATTATCACATATTTGAGGTCAACTTGTTACATAATGCATTCCAGTATATTTGGAGTTAAATGGCAAAACCCTATTTCAGAAACAAACAATAAAAATAAAATAAAAACAACAAATACATAATTAAAGTAAAAATCATCACCAATGTAATCTTTATGCAAAAAATTATCAGGTGGAGTTGTGACAGAAATGACGCTATTGCAAAGAGGCTCTCAGTTTGGCTACTCAACTATCCAAATGTACCCCGAACTAATCCCAGAAATTTCATGTTGGGAGAAGGAAAAGTCACCAGCCAGAGAGGGAACTTGTTTCCCTGAAAGACAGTTTAAAGAGTTCTAGCAAACTGTCAGTACCTTACAGAATGAAACACCTGTCACTATTACCCAATGATAAGCTGATGGGATAAGCAATTGGGGAGACCCTAGAAGTGCTAGGAAAGTATAAAGTAGCAGAATGTGGTGATTCACACCTGTCATCCCATCACTTCAGAAACTGAATCAGGAGGACTGAAAGTTTGAGGCCAGTCTGGGCTATATGAAGGAAGGAAGGAAGAAAGAAAGAAAGAAAGAAAGAAAGAAAGAAAGAAAGAAAGAAAGAAAGAAAGAAAGAAAGAAAGAAAGAAAGGAAGGAAGGAAGAAAGGGAAAGAGAGTTAAAAAACAGAAGTTGAGGATCAGCATAGGAGAGTGAGAATGATGATCTGGCTGGATAATAAGAAGAAATATCAATGAAAAAAAGTGTCAAAGAAATTAATATATGGGATCATATTAAGTGTTCATCAACAGATGAATAGATAAACCACATGTGCCAAATATGACTAATAGAGTATTATTCAGCCATAAAGAAGAACAAAAGCATGCCATCTGCAGGGCCTTGGCAGGATAGGAATTGGGGTATGATCTAGCCAAGAAGTAGAAAAGCAGTGAGGAGTGATAGAAGATAATTCTACTATCAGTGACAGCATGGTAGGCCCTTGAAGGGAGTGAAAGAGAGCCTTCGCTTCAAAGCAAAAGAAGTTGCATTAGGAGCTAGAGCCCTGAAGTGTACAGCTGCTTTTAAGGCCATAGAGGAGCTGTGTTAGAAGAGAGAGCCACTAGGAATTGCTTTCAAATCCTGAAACAAAGGGAGGATTTGACTTTTAGAAGTTTCCAGAGTTAATAGTAACTCATAGATACACAAGAAACATCACATAATAAATTAAATAATAGCTATGTCATCTCTAGAGGGTGAGGAGAAGTTCCATGATTTAGCCTGCCCATGCCTATGTGTCTCTGACATGGATTTGGACATTAGCTTATCTTGAAGCTGCAAGACTACAAAACAGCAGGTTTTTATTTTGGGAAGACAGGCAGCAAGCTAGAGGGTCTGTAATCTACCATTATGCTAATTTCAAAAAGTATTTTTAAAACTAATTCAATTTTTCAAATGGTAGTAAGAGAGTTCTACTTTTTACAAAATGAAGATGTGGCCAAGTGTTCGGTGCTGTTGAGACCTAACAGGGTAAATCATAACATGTATATACGGAAGACAGCAACTGATGACCTTGACGATAAATAGCTCTGCAGAGTGAGGCAGAGAGAAGGCCAACTGAAGAGGGGAAGGCAGGAACAGGTGCTCTGCACAGAGTTTCCACAGCTTTGCAGTAGGAAGACTGCTGTACTTTGTGATAACTCTGTCTGCTTCCTAATAGGGCCCTACTAATGCTTCCCTCCTGCTAACAGCTCACCTTCCACTCACTCACGAATGCTTTTGGTTGCAACTCTTCAAAGTGGGTCAGGGACACAGTAACATCTCATTTAGCATAGACTCTGTTCAAAAAGCAGATGGGGCTTGTTTGTCTCAGACAGATGTCCTGTGCTGGAAAAGGAGGCAGCAAGTGTAGAGCTTAAGCCAGTTTGTACAAAACAGAGTCAGAACTACATACTGGCTCCTCCTGTGGCCTGTACTCATGGGAACTTGGTATAAACCATTGAGCCTCTGACCACTCTGTGTCCAAAATATAGACAGACATGTTTGTATCTTTCAAAGGCCAGAATTTATTAAATAATAATATATTCATGAGGTATAGCCATCTCAAAGGTAGTAGCTTGTTAGATATTCTCAGTTTCCTTGATAATTTTAGCCAAGACAAACACAGATTCTTTATTTCTATCTTAATTGCTATATTAACTTGCAGACCACATATGACATACCACATTGTAAATCTATCTATCCATCCACCCACCTACCTCCATATATACATGTATACATACATACATACATACATACATACATACATACATATATAATACTTGTCTATCTATGCAGGTCACAGAGTGATTACAAAAGATTAAAGAAGCAAAGAGTTTCAAAGGAGCCTAAGAAGCTAAAGCCAAACTGATAGGTATGTAAGAGTCTCTGTAGTGATTAGATAATGAGCCTAAACTGAGCCATACAGAAGATGTTCCGATTACAGGCCATATTAGGTCACAGACTTGAGAGGGAAGCTGTAGAGTTGAATCTAGCTTCCGAAGTAGTCAGATCCAGGTTCAGAAGGATCAGGTCCAGGGGAAGGGATGGAAGGACAACAGCTCCAGATCAACAATGGGGACTAGGCCAAGATAAAGCTCTAGGGATGGTTAGAAGTTGACACAGCCCCAGGTGGTCAACTGACAGGTCAGTAGGGACTATTACCCTCTCTTTACTAAGTGTCCACCTCTTTATGAGGTCCATTTGAGGATGTTATCTTTTTTATTTATTTACCTTTATTTTATGCACATTGCCATATTTCCTCCATGTATGCCTATGTGAAAGTGTCAGATCTTGGAGTTACAGAGAGTTGAGAGCTGCCATGTGGTTGCTGGGATTTGAACCCAAGTCTCCTGAAAGAGCAGTCAGTGCTCTTAATTGATGAGCCATCTTGCCAGGCCCAAGGATGTTATTTTTTATCCTTGGTCTCAGATGTCTAACAAAGTATGGGGCCTAGTTTCCCTGATGCTTTTCTAATACATTGCTCTAACAATCTCAATTTACCCCAATCAATTTATAATATAGTACCATTTCTACTCCCGTGAATTTATCAGTCTGTGCTGCGCCAGTGTGTCACACAGTCCAGTATTGTTCACATATCCTCAGGATGCACAGTTATCTTGTATTATCAAAATGGAGGCAAAAGCTGCTTATAGAATGGAGTTTCTCATAGCAAAGCAAAGTCTGAAAACAAAGACAAAGACAAGAACATCACTGCTTCACACAACATAACGTAGCTCTAAGAATGGCACAGTCTAATCTCAACACATTTGTTTTCTTCATGGTTTACTAGTCATTAGACCTGTAGCTTACTCATCATCAATGTACAAAGCATGCACCTCTAGATAGTAGCAGCTACTTGTCTCTGAGGACTTTGCTACACTAAAATACAAACCACTCACTGAAACATGCTGGGAGTGTGATACTGCCCTCATACTGTCAGCTCGGTCATAAAACTGACGATGCCAGGCCTGTGTTGCTCTTTAAAGTAAATTATTTTTGTAGCATTTCCCCCCTGCTACCCTGGACACACTAAGGCTCAGTTAATCATTCCCATCTTTCATACATTCCCAGGAATCCAATGAGACCCAGGGTTGGTATACCTTGGTCTAATGAGAAGTTCTTATTCCTTAGGTTATTTTCTCCCTCTAACTGAAGCATGAAGACATCACAACCAGAGCTAGATGAATGGCCTCACCAAGAAAGAGGACTGGGTGCTTTAGTCCATGCTCTGCCAGCCTGGACAACAGCATCATGATTAACATAGCAGTAACTGGTGAGGGGTCTGGTTGTTCTGCCTACTGGACAGTTTGACTGGGTGACTTATGGCTTTATATTTTTAAATTGGCCTCACTAGCACTGGCTGATAAATCAACACACAAGCCATGAAATGGTTCATTATCCCAGTAATATGATTCATTTGCTGTGCCAAAAAATATAGGAGATGTCAGGAAATGTAAAAATATCTCACTTGAAGCCACTAGTGCCCATTCTTTTCACTGAGAAGCTAGATGAGAAAGTGTATTTGCCACAGAGGGCTAAGAGAATACTCAGCAGGTGGCTGATTCTCTCTAGCAGCCCTTGGCCTCCTAACGGAGAATGAAACCCCATCCTGACCAGGCAGGCTCCATGCCTCATTGAACTCTCTCATTCCCATGCTCACAGGACCCATTTTGCTGGGTCAGAAGTCTGGTATAAAATGCACTGCAGAGCACACCCTTGTCCAACCATACTTGAGTATAAAACCATAAATTACAGGGGATGGGATCAATGTGCAGTAGCAGGAAGAGGCCTGCCTTGGTTCCCAATCCCATTCGGAACTATTTAACTGTTTTTGTAAAGGTACTTGGTTTCAAGGAGTAAAAGTAAGGGTCAGCGGAGCTGAGAAAATATAGAAACTGAGATAAGGATAGAGTATTCTATGAGTATAACATTCACACTCCCTAAGGATTATAAGTAGAAGAAACTCAGTTCAACTCAGAAACACATATCTGTATCGTGCAATTTTCTATCTCTGCTGTAACTCCAGAGGCTAAGAAAAAGGTTCACACATTTAGAGAACTTAATAATAGTTGGGCAAATGGGCAGCTAACAAAAATTATTTGGTAGCTAGGAGATGTCTCAGTGGCTAAAATCACTGGCTGCTCTTGCACAGGGGTTTAATTCCCAGCTTCTATATGGCTGTGGGTTTGTGAAACCAGTTCCAGCAGACATCAGTCCCCTTTTTGGTTTCTATAGATACCAGGCATACGTGTAGTGCAGACATACATGCAGATAGATAACCCATACACATAAATATTTTTAAAAATCTCAAATAGATATGTGGTGTTTACTGGTAAGCGAAACAAAGTCGGAGAAACAAAGTCCATAGGTGGAGTTACAGTCTCTTACACTGTGTTTCAACAGGAGTCCTCCATCTTCTTTTCTCCACCTGCCTCTATGCTAGTGATCACATGTAAGGCCTTCATACATGCTTAGCAAATAAGACTGAGAACTAGGCCCAAACCTATGAGCTCTCTTTAAGGCAATTAATAACTGAGACATGTTTAGGCAGGAAGGACATTAAACAACAACAACAATAAAACAAATAAAAACTACTATGAAACTAGCTGAGTGTGATGGCCCAGCCTGTAATGCCAGCACTTGAGTCACATAGGCAAATCTTGAGTATCAAGCCACCCAGGATTGTTTTGTCTGAACATCAACAACAACAACCGAAGAAAAATAAAACAACAAAAAATAAGGCTCAAATGTGACATTGGGGCAGATTGTTTACATAACATGTGAAAGGTTCTCAATTTGATCTGTAGAATATTTAAAAGAAAGAAAGAAAGAAAAAGGCTATGTAAGGGCTGGAGAGATGGTTCAGAGGTTAAGAGCCTATGTTATTCTTGTAGAAAACCTGGGTATTGTTCTAAGAACTCACTGCCCAACATCTGTAACTTCAGTTTGAGAGACTCTTCAGACCTCTTTGGGCACCAGGAATGTATATGCTGTGCATACATTTAAACAGGCAAAATACTCATACACATAAAATTTAAAAATCTGAAAAAAACTTTTAAAAGACTAAGTAATCATCAGAGATTATCACCCAAAAATTTATACTACAATCTTGGGAGCCATGTTTGGTAGATATAGAAAGCCCAAGGTAGGTTTCAGCAAAGGATCGACAGAGCCAGCACAGCCTCCCTTTTAGATGAACCCAGAAGAGAGCCAGCCAGGGTGTGTGGAAATTTTGAATCGTTTTAATGACAGGGTCACATGTCTCTGTAGCCAAGACTCCATAATATGCCGAGGAGTCATGTTGAACTCTTGGACAGAATTCTGCTGTCCCCACTGCTTCAGCTCCCTTCTGTGGTGTCCCTGCCTATGAGCTTAGTAATGTACTGCTTGGCTTTTTGTATCCTCAGTGGCAAGTTGATACCACTGTGCTACCTTCATATATTACAATTAGAAAGAGTCTCTATTTAAAAAGCTGTGTGTGCTGTGGGCCAGTCACCTTATGTGTCCCTCCCGGTCATTACATTTCTGCACTGTATACTGGCCAGTGCCTGATAACTTATGTAATTGGTTTTGCCAGGAGAGCAAGGCAAATACCTGTTCCTCAGGCGTGCAAAGGCCTGGAGAGGAATGTTACCCTTAGGTGTCTTTTTAAACCATTGACCCACACTAGCCTGACCTAACTGAATATCTAATAACACGAAGAAAAAAGCCCAATTTCATATCTTGCCGCCAACTTAAGGAAAGGATAGATTTAAATTGCATGGTAAAAGTAATATTTTCACTATTTAAAACTGTAATAAAAATGTAACCATAATGGAAACTGCAAAAATATAATAACCCTCCAAACTAAAACATTTAACACACTAGAGATCATCAGTGTGATGCTACATTAATTAATTTTAATGTAGAACTCAGAATAAGGTATAAATTCTCTCATCTAAATCTAATTTAAGAGTACCTTTACCTCAGGAATAAAAAGAGTGCAAATCAGAAAATCTATTAATATATTCACCATATTAACAAGTCAGGAAATTATATAGTTGTCTCAACAGAGGAAATGAAAGCATTCAGTAACATTAACCTACCCACATAAGACATGTATTAGAGATTTAAAAGGCTAGGTGTAAAAGGCTTTCATAAAGATACTTCACTCTGAAGGCTGCAGAGGTACTCCAGCTGTTAAGACTACTGGCTATTCTTGTAGAGGATTAGGACCAGCAACCACATGTTGGTTCACAACCATTTGTAACTCCAGGGGATCTGAAGCCATTTTCTGGCCTTCACAGGCACCAGGCATGCACATGGTGTATAGACATACATGCAGACAAAACACCTGCACACCAAAAGTAAAATAAATATTTTTTAGTAAAAGACATTTCACTTAAATTATACAATCATTCCTGGCGGTGAGCCTCTAAAAGTGTTCGTCACAAAATCATGCTCAGCACAAAGTTGTTGTGTTTTATCTGTTTTCACTCCATATTTTATTCTCAACATTTAACCCTGTGGTAACTTCTAACCAGACCATAAAGTAGTCTCAACTTCCCAAATGGCTATATTTATTCTAGACCAAATTGAAATCTAGACGCGAGGAGGAACCAAGATGAGGGGCATGGGGAAACTGCCTTCACAACCTTCTGGGCTGTTTAAAAAATGAATAGATGCACTTATGGTGTGTAGTTTTGTTTTGTTTTCCTTCCTGAGCTACGTTAATAGAGGAGGAAATGGAGGTCCATCAGGGTGAGTTTCTACCTTGGCAATACTGGTTCTGGAGAAGTCTTTAAGTGTGGGTAGGGAGGGTGGGTGCTGTCCAATGTGCTGAACCTTAAGGCCATCCCTAGCCTCCCTCCACTAGCATTACGTACCCAATCACATGTAACAACCACAGTCCGTGGAGCCAGCCACAGGCGTGCACTCCTACAATCTCAGAACCCAAGAACCTGAGTCAAGAAGCCAGCCCTACTCACACTAGCCTGGCTATTGCTTCACTCGAACGGAAAGTTCTTGTTCATTTCTATTTTACTCATCTTGGTCTTTGAATATCACCTCTGCTTTGCTTCGCCATGACAAGGGGCAAAGGTGACAAGAGCTTTTGATCATTGTTTACAAACCTTCTCCTTTTCCTCATAATTCACCCCCCTCAGTCAAGTACTCTGTGAAAATCATAGTCAAAGTCAGCATTGTATTAATATTTTTTTTCTTCCTACCCAGTAATCTATAACATTTAACACTGAGCAGGCTGAATGATGCCCTTCAGTGTTATTTTGAGCTGCAGATATCTTTGATGGTACTTTTTCTTGTACTTTTCTACTATTAGAACAGTAATAGCAATCCTAACGCTGTCATCCTCTCAAACCTCTTACAGGAAGTGGCATCAGTGAAGGAACTTGAGTTTCTGCCAATGACATCTTTGTTAATTTTCTGAGCTGGGCCACAGATGTAGCCCTGGCTGCTTAATTACACATCACTAGTAATGAGGTCTCACCAATACCTGGGGAAGTTAAAATTGTCAGAGGGCAACAAACCATGACCTAGAGGCTGTGCATGGAGCCTTGTCCTCCCTGGATGTGACAGTCCTGGCATTTTCAATGAGAAGAAGGCATATCCTTCTTTTTCCCTTCTCAGGATTTATATCAGCTTTTAACCACTCATCTGCATCGTTTCAAACCAAGCCCAGAGCTGACTAAATGAAACAGGTTACATCTATCTGACATTCATCCTTCAGAACACTGTGCCAATAGTAAATAAGATTAAGTACATTCGTATTAGTAAGAAGACACTATACCCAAGACACTATAGGAGTATAACAAGACCATTCAGTAGTGTGCATAAATGACCACAGAAGAAAATTATATTGGGGTTGGGGATTTAGCTCAGTGGTAGAGCACTTGCCTAGCAAGCACAAGGCCCTGGGTTCGGTCCTCAGCTCTGGAAAAGAAAAAAAAAAAGAAAGAAAGAAAATTATATCTATCATCAGCCTGTTAAAGGAGGCACAGAGGCCATCTAGAGAACAGCAATGAGATTATAACTAGTAAGGAACTTTGGAAAGTGATGGAATGTTCCTTTTGTTGTACATTGTGCATGTGTGTAGTGATATTTTGGGGGTAGCCTTCCAGCATCCGTTGCAGTATCCATATACTCCCCCATTGTCTTAGTCTCTAGGTGGGATCACGTGATATCTGTATAAGCCAATTATGTTTGCTGACTACAATGATAAAGCCAGTTTTTTAGTAGGTTGGTGCTACCAGCAGAAGTCATCCCAGAAGGGCCATCCTACTGAGTTTGAATTGATAACATGATGAGAGTCAGGCCAGCTACCAGGATCTGAGATGAGAGAATCACAAGTTCAACCCTTGCCTGGAGTTCAGAATAAATTCAAGCCCAGGCTAAGATTTTGTTCTTCAAATTAAAAATAATAATAATAATAATAATAAAGGTACAGAAAGAGGAAGGCACAGAAATATAGGTCACTGATAAAACTGGTAAAGCAGCTGAGTACAAACACAAAACAATGTTGACTGAGGTTTCTTGTTCCCAGTAGTTTCCAAGAGTTAAGAAAAAAACCTGAGCCCTAAGGAGCCCCTTAAAGACCGCCTAAAGTAACATGTAACTGCTTATAATCCTAGTGCTCCTGAGGTAGAAGGATCCAAGCTGTGCTGCAGAGTGAGTTCTATGTCAGATTACATTATATAGTTAGACTTTGTCATCCCCCCTACACACACATACTCACAACAAAACAATTATAACCCCCTGATACCAACAGAATCTGTCAATGGCTCAGAGGATGGAGCCAGTCAATGCCAACTGTCCAGTATGCTGGCATTTCTGTCACTGGCTATGTCATAATTCTAAATTTCTTTTACAACAAAGGGAAACTCCTCCAAGAAGCCTTTTCCCCAGAGATTACCCAGAACAACTAGGCACCTTAGTGAGGATGCAAGGATAATAGGCCTATTCTAGTCTCAAGTTCATTAACATGAATCTCACTATCTCTATCTCTCTCCTATTGTTTGAAAGTGCCAAAAGGCCGGATAGTCCCTTCCTTGGATTCACACAAAGAGGATATAATCGATCGTAAAAGCTACTAATAAAGGGCTGGAGGAATAGGTCAATGGTTAAGAGCTAGGTTCCAGGGACCAAGCACCCACATGGTCTCTCACAATCATCTGTAATTCCAGTTCCAGACAGATCTGATAACCTCCTCTGGCTTCCATGGTTACTACATGTACATAGTATATAGACATGTGCAGGCAAACACTCATGTTCAGAAAATAAAAATAAACATTTAAAATCTAGTGATTGGTATGCTTATGATTTGTACAGGATAGCTAATGATGTGTATGCTTACAAATAACACAAAATGTGGAGTGTTGACAGAGCAAAGCATACAGTAAGAACAGTAGAACAGCTAACCTAGAGAAGTGCTGGCTCCAGGCAAAGCCCTGGCACAGAAGATATGATAGCCCTCTATGGAATTCTTTTCTCAGCTGGCTCTGGTTTTAGAGCAGAGTAAAAGGGAGAGTTAGGTATAAAGGCCTACATTGCCAGAAGAGTCAATTAAGAGACATGCTTTGGGTGCTGTTGTCTATGCTCTGTCTAGTTTTAGACACATGAGTTTAAAGGTGTCCTAGACCATGACTACAAAGGAAATTCACAGTGTCTGTTAGTGACTTGTCCCATTGCTGTGACAACGTCCTTGACCTCATGGAAAGAAGGGTTTGTTCTGGTTTATAAAGGGAAGGGAAGTCTATCATAGTGAGAAAGGCATGGCAATGAGAACTTGAGGCTGCTCTTCATATTGTATCCAGGGCCCGGAAGCTGAGTGTGTCTGGGATCCAAGGCCCAGGGATGTTGACTTTCATGTGCAGGGTGTATCTGTCTGCTAAAAATTAACCTAATCAGGACTATATAGATGACTCAAAACTTAGGAACCATTACTGCTTTTGTATCCACACTGGGGAGTTCACAATAATCTCTAACTCCTGATCCATGTTATCTGACACCTTTGCCTTCATAAGTGTCTGCATTCATGTACAAATATCCACAAAAAAATGTGCACACATGACTGAAAATAATGCTTTAATTTTTTTAATTTTAATCTCACCTAGGTAATCCCTGAAAGACTTCCTCAGAGGCTATGCTAATCTAGGTGATCCCTTCCTAGCATACTCAGAGGTTTGCTCCAGGCTGTCCTAGATCCTGTGCCATTGACAGTCCATATCAAGCACCATCACACTGTTGATGTAACTCTTTCCATGAACAGTGGCCGTGCTCTGAGCATGTTGGCCTGGTTCGCCCTGTCTACAGTTCATCTCCTTTGGTCCTTGAGAACTTGAAGCTCATAGTCATCCCTACTTCTGGAAGTTGATTACAGGTGCTGAAGGACTCACTAAGAGGCCCAAGGATGACAAACATGGCACTGACAGGATTTTCACTTTCCCCCATCCCTCTCCCTTGCTGAAAAATGGTAGATTACATTCCTAGCCCCCAGGGTTCATTCCCTTATTTGTCCACTGATGCATTCTTTAGACAAAACACCAAGGTCTGGCACTCAAATCCATTATCTGGCTAACATGTCCAATCAGGACTTAACAGCTCACTCTAGCACAGACCTACCCTTTTCCTTCTTAAAGCCCACTCCCTTAAAAAAAAAAAACTGAAAACAAACAAACAAACAAACAAAAAACCTGCTTGTTTGCTTGTTTTACATGATGCTACTGCTGCTGCTTGCCTTGCAGTGTTGTGCCCGAATTGTGATTCCCCAAAAGACCACCAGGAGCTGAGTCCGTTGCAAATTACATGAGGATTTTTTTATTATAAATAATTACAAGCTGCAGCTTGGGCTCACAGCCCCCACCACCGCCAAAGTGGTGAAGAGCCGAGAGCCCTGTGCTCAGGTTAGTTGGGTAATTTAAAGATTCTGGTTCCTCCCAGCATGCCTAAGGCAGGGGCAATTCCTACCTGGCAAGCATCTATTGGTTGAAACATTGCATTTTGAATTGATTGGCTATAGGAAGGTCCCCAAACCATTAATCTCTCCCTAGGGGGATGGGCCAGTTTCCTAGCAACTGTATCTCTAGTATGTGGGTAAAGAATGTGGTAAGGCGAGTTCTTCCACTCAGAGCACCACTGGACCTCCCCACCCAACTAGTTTAGGCCTCAAGCACTAAAAATAGACACCTTTAATCTCTTGGTCTCTCAGCAGCCCCCTATTCTGGTTACTATTTATTAATCAGAGTAATAAAACTTTTTTGAGCTGAGAATTTGGCGTCTTGGTGTGTCCTGTACTGTGCAAAAACAGAGAATGAACTGGTCCCAAACAGCATCCCAGCACAGGATGGATATCAAGCATCCAGGAAGATATGTGTACCCTTTCCCCATATCCTGCAGTCAGTGCCATCCTTGAATCTGATCTTTCCCACACTCTATGAACCAAAACAAACAACAACAAAACCAAACCAAACAAAAACTCTGTATTTTTCTGAGAGAATATATTACTAAGGTTACCCAGGAACAAACGGAAAATTTAAGCTGTCTGTCTTTCTAGAATCAACTATTCTTCTGTGCTTAGTGAGTAGTTTCTGTTCTAGTAGCACCTATATCCACTGATGGCCACTGTACAACCTTCCAAATGTGTTCAACTCTTGGTCTCTGGGTACCCTCTGCCTTTCCTCTCATTTCTCTGGCCACCTGTTCTTTTCTTCCTAGTAGCACTTCCTTGTCTTCTTAGAATAGTCAGGAATCATGTTGAGCTCTCTGCTCCTGTTCAGAGCCTCTGCCTGAGGTTTTCAAGTTATTACCTTCTCAGCCCCCCACCAGAAGGTATATTATTTTTAGGGGATCCAAGAAAGGGGTATTTCTAGGCACCTTGATGTAGTAGGAAGACTAGGATAGTGAGGCTGGAGGACCAGAGTGCTACACAGTAAGACCAGTCTCAAAGAGAGAGATTAAGTCTCAAACTATGTCTTGGGAAAGCCTACAGCCCTGTCATGACCCCAACTATCTCTAATGTGAAACTGCTCTAAAAGCCTATGTAAGAACTATAAAATGCTGTAAATGATCATGGGTCATCATTATTTCTGATAGCCCTTGATAGGGGAGGTCAGTTAGGAACCAGTCCTGGACAAGCAAGAGCCAAATATCAAAAGAAACAAAATGATGGATGTCCCACTCTTCTCTTCAAAACACTTCCATTTCAAAGCATGCTTTTAGAAGAGAAATTATTTATGTAAAAAGATATTTTAAACCCCTTTTAAAGATGGTGTTCCAAAACATTTCTAGTGGGAAAATTTTCCCTTGAGGACTATTTTGGGAGAATTAGAGCTTGGATTACTAGAAATTTGAGCTTGAAGGCCTTCAGGGACTCCTGTCAGCCATTTTAATTCTAATTAGCTACTCCAATTCTAAAGGATCTTTCTGTAAACTCTGCAAAACAAGATAAATATAGGAACTGAATTCCTTGTTTGCCCTTCCCCCACTTCTTGTTCCTTTCAGTCCTGGGAATTCTTGGAGTGTCATTAACTTGAATCACACAGTTTTCATATCATGAACTGCCACCCATTTTTGCTTACCTCCTCTAGGGGTACCCAGGCTTGTTGCACACTGGGCTGGACTGTAGAGAGTCAAGCTTAGCCAGGGCAGGTAGGTGAAATGCAGGATCTTCATCAGCAGTGAGTGTGTGTACAAGAAAACAGCCTTCTTGAGAGACTGCTTCAGTGAAACAGCTCATATAATTATGGGGAACAAAGGCTATTTAAACCTTTGGGAGTGGGTAGGGGTTATTTGGGTGAGTGTACAGTATTGGCCAGGGCCAAGGTGCTGGGAATACCTTATTTGCATGAAGAGGAGTTCCAGGTGCTTATGGGATGTGGCCTTATAAGGAGAGAGGAAGTTCAACCTTTAACTTGGCCACCAGGCTACAGGACCACCTCAAAGGTGGCAGAAGTAGAGGCTGTAAGGCTATGTGCACTAGGACACGCAGATCTAGGGCAAAGAGGGAACAGTCCTATATCTGCCTATCTCAAGATGAGATTTTGGATGTGCCTCAACCTCATTCTTGCTACATGCTGGCTCCCTGGTTGCTAAGATTTCTGAAACTACAACTAACCTAGCTGCCCTCCCCACAGTATGAGTGGAAGCTGAGGTATGGGAAAAATCGTGTCAAAAGCACAACCAGAAGTGGGTATGGTAGATCATAGCTCTCCATGGAGATGACAAGAAGACCTCAAATATTTCAGTCATCTACTATTTGACTCAGCTGAGCATGGACTGATGTCTCTGAAAGTGGTGCCAAAGGAAACCTCCTCACTTCACCCCTTTTAAACTGATTATTTCAGGTCCTATGTTACAGTGTTGAATGTCTTACTAACAAGAACAGTTTTTTTGTTTGGTTTGGCTTTTTGTTCTCACTTTGCAAGTAAGCAAACAACCTCAAGGTCTCAAGAGTCAAACATGTTAATCATTCAATTACCGCTTAATTACCATAAATTAGTGTGGGAGTACTTAGAGTTTTACAAGCCTCAACCTATTTGGTATCTCTTGATCTGGAACAAACTCCAAAAATATAAATGATGGTAAAGACTCTAGAATGACAATGCCATTACTTCACCCTTAACATGAATTTGTGTACTTCTGATGTATGAACCCAAATTAGTCCAAGTTCAAATGACTTAAAGTATATTGCTGTGGACACAGACCAAGTCTCTCTGTTGACTGAGGGCCTGGAGCCAATAGTCCCAAATGGCATTCTTTCAGATTAACTAAGGGGATGCAGCCCATCCTGTTTTTATTTATTGCTACTTTGCACAAAAGCCTTTTCAATCAAATCTAAAGAAACTGATGGAGGATTGCTGTTTCTTTCTAGTGTCTGAAGGCTTGTCTTCTAAATGGTCCAGTGGGCCAAATCTAGTCCTAAAAACATTACCTCAGCTCCTTGCCTTTACCTCTGTCAACCTGAAATCAATTCTTCAAGCAATTGATATTATTGCTTCCTGCCAGCTGTGGAGCAGGGGAACAAATGGGCTAAGAATACGTCATTCAACTTGGCTTACAGATCTCTCCTCTAATCTAAACTGAAGAACAAAGAAATAAATATTCGGTAACATAGACAGAATTTGGAAAAGAACTGGAGAATAAGCCAAGAGAATAAGCTGATGCCTGAGACAGGTACCCAGTCTTTAGCATCCTGCAGCATCAGCTTAATGTCACTGGGTCAGAAAGGACTTTCTAAAAATTTCCACTCAAATGAAAATCATTGATTCGTTAGCTTGAGAAACAGAAAAATTTAAATTGTACAAATAACATTGAACACAGAAAGCAAGAACTCCTGGATGGCAGGATGCTCCTACAAAGCACAGGCCAGGATGCATAAACTGAGGTTATATTATCTTAATGCTTCTCACAACTTGCACAAAGGACATGCATGTGTTCTAGACTGAACTTCACAGTCATTGAAGCAAGGAATATCATGCTTATGTCATCCTAGTGGCTAATTTCAATAAATCCACATAGAACCCATGGCAGTTCTGAGTTAAGCCTAACCTTTCTTCTTCATGCAAAATAGAGTAATCTTTATAAAATCAAATTTAATTATATCACTCTCTCATTTGGTCTGTGTAATGCCAATGATTAATGAGTTGTTCTTTGAGGACATCTCTCAACCAGTACTGCTGCCATTTCCCTACCATAATCACACAGTGCAGAACTCTGGCTTCTTAGAGAGCTTGGCATGCCCTAAGCATATATCCGCATATCAGGCCTGGGACTTTTAATTGTATGTATATGGGTTTTTCCCTGAATTTATGTCTATTCATCATGTGCCACAGAGTCCAGACCAGGGTGGTGGATTTCCTGAAAATTGAGTTATACATGGTTGTAAGTCACCATTTGGGTGTTGGAAATCTAACCCAGGTCATTGAGTTCTGTTTTTAACTGCCTAGCTATCTTCCATGCCCATCCTACCTCATTCCTGCCACCCATTTATTTTCGAGGTGGAGTTTTAAAGCCATACAGGCAATGCCTGGGGGAGGATTGTTATACCTCTCCTCTGATAATATTCTTTACCTATCTGCCCTAGTAAATGAACATGCTTAAAGATCTCAAGGATGCACTTCTTTTGTCTCCTGCTGGGAAGTCTTCCATCAGTCTGCTCCTACAACTATAGTTCTTAACACTGGCTGGACATAAGTATCACTTGAAGCCTTCTAAATCTACCAATGCCCAGGCTTCACCCATACTAAAGAACTCAAGGTGGCTAGAGAAGTCTAGATATCAATATCTTAAGACTTCCAGACAATTTAGTGAGCAGCCAGCATTGAAACAACACAACCTGGAAAGTATCTACCAAATAAAACAATAGTTCACCCATCAGTCTCAGAAATGGATGAGAAGAAAGGGCACTTTCCACAAACAGAAAAGAAAGAAAGGAAGAAAGAAAGAAAGACAGAAAGAAAGAGAAAAAAAGAAAAGAGAAAAATAAAGAAGACAGAAAGAAAGAAGGAGAGAGAGAAAGAAGAGGGGAGTTTCTCTCTCTGCCACTATACAGAAAAGTAAGGCATTGTTTCCTTGTATATCCCTGGGGGATAACAGCACCAACCTCTGTACCTGCTGACATCAGATCAAATTGCACTTGTGGTTAGTGTTGGAGACGAATTAAATAATGACGATTAGGCACACAATAGATCTTATATGAAAGAGGTTTATTAGATGATGATGAAGAGAGGAAGAGAGAAGGGAGAACAGGACATGATGGGGGAAGAGGGAGGGCGCCTCAACAGAGAAAAAGGAAAGGGCAAGAGGGAACAAGAGGCAAGAACAAGAGAGACCAAGAGAGGGGCCAGATGGCAGGTTGTTCCCTTTAAGGGGGAAGGTAAACACGCCTTCCAGGTGAGGACACATGATGATATCATAGGTTGCTAGGCAACCCAGGAGCAGGTTTCCTAAATACTAACATTCCTCCCTTTTTCTATAATTATAAAGAATGAGGGACTTGGGCTGCTTCTCATGTAAGGTAAGTTAAAGTATATAAATTTAGGTTCATTGGAAGCAGTTCTTGGTTGCCATGCAAGAGGTTAAGAGAGAGAGAAGAAATAATAGCAGCAAAATGGTCAGATAGATTACATGGTCAAGAGGAGGAAGAGAAGCCTCTGCCCTGGAAAATTTAGGGTAGAGGGTTGTCAGTAGAAAGTTGCCAGCCATGCAAGGCAGCAGGTAGGGACTGAGGAACGCTGGGAGAACCTGGAACTGCTTTCCTGATCCTGAAGCACACCATTCCAGCCTTTTGTTAATAATAATCGAATAACAGGGATAGATTCTCTTCTGGCTACTTCTTGCTAACACTGGGGGCACTGTAGGGAGGTCAAAAGCCTGAAATGCTGGCCAAGTCCAGGAAGAACAGGCTGCTTTGATGCTGTCCAGGGTCTGCAAGAACATCCATGGCTGGGAGGGAAAGTGCAGGTCCAGCTTGATGGAAGTCTGTGAGGTCAGGTTGAATACTTATGGTAGCTGCTTTGGCACTGTTGTGGATATTGGAAACATCTGTGTCTGACAGGATACTGAAACATATATATATAGGCAAAAGATAAAGTTAAGTAGGTTATGGAGAAAATCATTTAGGTGTACATTGAAAACTTTTGGGAGAGCAAACAGAGGTAGAAGGTTTGGATCAAAGAGACTTGAGCATGGGAACCTCAATTTACCTGAGGGAACCTTCATTTACCCAATCACTGGCAGTAATTAAAAAGGCTTTGCTCTGGATCTGTAATTGAAGTGAGGTTTGGTTACACTAGTGTGTAAAATTAGAGGCCCTTAAAGTGGACACTAGATGTAGAGACCTGAAATTCTCCAGAAGACATCCCAGAGGAGAATCTGGAGGAACAGATGAATGGACTATTTCCATTGGGAGGATAGGGGTCAGTGACCTGTCAAGGCATCCCAAGAGCAAGGATTGACCCAGTAGATATGGTCCTACCTGATCCAATATCTCATCAGCTTTTGACCAGAGACCAGGGGCACAGTTGCCTGAGGATGCACAGTTTACCTACTACTAGGATTTTTCTAGGAGAGCATGAGGGGAAGAAACTGTGCACATAGGGGAAAAATCTCTCCCAGCAGAAAGAGGAAGTCATAAATGGAGGTCAGCAGAAAGGGTCAACCGTAGCCAGTGAAGACTATGGCTGAGGGGAGGTCCCTCCATCTCAAAAGATAGTAGGAAGTTGCTGGACACTGAACAGTCAAGCTTCCCCTACCAAGAGAGGTGTTTTATGCTGATAAGTGAGGTGAACTCACCAATCTAGTGGCTGGCCAATGAGAAGAACTCACCAATCTAGCTAGTGTTGCATGCAGCAGATAGCAACCTGGTAACCAGGAAAGGGAAGTCCCAAAACCAGGGAAAGGGGAGGAATCTCACCTTCTGAGATAGGCAATAAGTACAGTCCTTATCTGGAGCCCAATTGACCTGAGAGGTAGATTCAGGTGGATTTCCTGCAGCTTACAAGACTTACTTTTAAGTTTTACAAGGGAGATAAAACTTTAGACATGTTAGCATCACATTTGTAATCTGCACTGAAATATACATTGTAGAAAAGGCAGTAACACACATATGTGTTAACAGCATAAGCATTCTTTAAGGTGAGCTCTGAAAAGGCAGGGACCCTTCATAAAAGAGACAAAAGCTCACTTGATTTTAACCTTTAGTATAAGTACACATTATGAAGATTTAAAATCTTGAGCTTGGAACCATGATAGTGGGTGATATAGTGGCATGTTTTTGTATTAGACTTAGATTAATAAATCAGAGCTCTATTAATAAAGGTCAATGCTCTGGACAGTCAATACAACAGTAGCATAGCAACAGGAGGAACTATTAAGCCTTTTTACCTATTTAGGATACCTTAAATCACCTTAGACCTTGCAACCTTTATAACTTCCATTTACTAACCTTAAAACATTTTCTTAGACATGTAAACATTTATAACTTGCATTTATTAACCTTAAGACACTTTCTTAGACTCTCAAACATGTATGACTTGCATTTGCCAATCTTAAGGCATTTTCTTAGACCCTCAAATAACATTTTTTGAGGGGAGGCCTTTGTATCTAGTTATTTACCATGAGACAGGTGAGACTGCTATGAACATTTATTGTCCTTTAGCTAAATAAAGGGATGGTAAAAGGTTTTATTTAGGCCTGTTTCTTAAGTCTGGCAATAAGGCATATTGTGTCTAGGCCTGACAATAGCAACTCTAAGACTTAGGCCTAAGGCGTGGTCTCCTGCATATGAAGAGAACTGAGAATGCATCTGAAGTCTCCCAACACAGGAGTTGGCAACATGTCTGTGGGACCCCATTGTGAGGCCAAAACAGACCTGCAATGTTACCCTGGGCTGGGCAAGGGTGGTAGAGGTCGCTGAATCAAGGAGCCATTTATTTGTCCTCCGCCAGGCCAAACTGCTGGAAGGCTCAAAGTGTCTTTGGCTCTTGTGCTGGTTAAGCCTCCATCGCTGGGCACAGAGGACAAGCCTGCATGGGAGCACTTTGACTTCCAGAGGCCAGTCTGCTGGCAGGCAGCTATGGCTTGTTGAGGCAGCAGTGGGACCAGCATCCCCTTTGGCTGCATTGGAAACAGTCACCTGGTGGAACTGACTTTTGGCTCTACCCCAGCGGGATGGGGCACTGCAGACCTCTTGTTTTTGTGCGGGAATGCCAACAGACTCAGAATAGCAGCCAAGGTCTGAAGCATAGTTATTGCCCTGGATGAGCCTATTGGGAAGGCTTTTTTATTATTTTTACCAACTCCTGTACGGTGACTCAAGGACCATCCCCAGCTGTTTATTAAAGATTACAGTAAGACCATGTTTGCATCTGCAGGACAATAAATATATGTTTGGACATCTATGAGATGACTATTAACTTGCATTCAGTAACCATTAAATATTAGGACTTCAGGTTTTGTCTGTTAAATTGGAGCCTTAAAAGTCATAAATATAATCTATTAAAGTGAAAGCACAACAGTTTTCTGTAGGATTTAGTATATAAAAAGTTTATAGCTTATAAAAGTCTAAGGCTATACTATAGATTAATATCACCATTTTTTAAAAATAAGCCAAGCATATTTTAACCTTTTGATAGTAAAGATATAGTATAATGACCAAATTTTAACATAAATAAATTCTCTAAAATTAATAGATCTTAATGTAGAATATTGGTAAAAACCTGTATGTAGTAACCAGCTTAAGTTATGATTTTAAAACCAATAATACAGTAGAACAGTGTAGAGCAATTTTAAAATATATTTGAATTTATTATAGCAAACCCATTAGCCAGAAAGCCTAGTGATAAATCCGGACCATAGGCAGCATATGGCAGGAAAAACAGCAACAGCATTTATTAATTTAGGAATTGAAAAAGACATAGGCTTTTAGATGTACATTCCAAACCAACTTACTTTGAATAGACATTTATAACTTTGAAATTTTATTGTTATATAAAATTTATTTTGCAGCAGGGTTGAGTTATAGATAGTAAAACGTAACTTTGAATTTTTATAATAATCCATACCAATTTAAAATGAGGTTTGTTGTTGTCCTAGTCTAAAAGGAGATAAAATAAATAGTTTCGATTAAGGAAGTCTTGTAAACCCAATGAGAAAATTATATAAATCATTAGATAAGGATTTAAAGCCATATATATATATATATATATATATATATATATATATATATATATATATAATATTCTGAAACAACCTGCTTTTGGGTTACCTAGCAACTTATGACATCATCTTGTATCGCCCAGCCAGGTGGCCACACCTGAGGCAGCACTTGGTTAGTGGTTACCTGACCTTAAAAGGGACAACCAGACAAGTGGTCTCTTTCTCTCTCTCTCTCTCTCTCTCTCTCTCTCCACTCTCCCTGCTTTCCCTCTCTTATACCCACCTTAATAAACCTCTTTCCTATAAAACCTGTTGTAAGCCTCCTTTTATTTATAAATTAATACTAACATTGGCGAGCCAGGCAGGAGGAGATCGCTCCTGGATTTGCCAGGACATCTCCTTCTGGACTTACTCAAATAGGACTAAAATGGCTTTAAAAGGTTTTCTCTGCTGCTCTCTCGGCTCTCCAGGCTACCTCTGCTTTTCCCATGCATCTGCTTACAACCGGCAAGGTGCGGCAGGCAGGAACAGTTTTGGGCAGCCACAGAGACCTCTGGCTCCAGTGCCAGAGCTGCTGGGACGCTCCCACTTCAGATAGACACAGCCTGCTTCTATCTAGGTGAGCACTCTTCCCTCTAGCTCCACAGATGGCTCTGATCCCCTCCCTCAGCAAGCTGTCCGGAGCTAAGCCGGCGTGCGCGGCTCTGGGGACTCCCGCTACAACCACGCTTGGGCTGGGCCGCGGAGCCTGCAGTGTTCTCATTGTGCTAAAATCAGCTTGAGGGGACTTGGGTATTAGGTAAAAAATTTCCCCAATGGATTAAACAAGATTTTAAACTTGCCACTGAATCTTAAACCTAGAGAGACCTCCGATGCCATGTTGCTTTTGGGCAAATTGGGCAGAACCATCCTTCACTATGGGCTTAACACTGTTTTTAATTAGCGCCATTTTTAATTAGGGCAAACAAGTTCCCACTCCCATGGGCTCGCCCTCTCCCACCAAAGCCACTTTGTTCCTAGCTCCGGGAATTCTACAAAACTCCAAGCTGCCCTTTTAAAACCCAGACTTCCAATCCTTCTGATCTTTTTCCAAGCTTTTAAATAGCAACAAATCTTTTCTTCCTAATTTCTGTATACTCTTATTTTAAATGCTTTAAATTTCTTATCTAATACTTTATATAATTTTCTCATGTTCATAAAGCTTCCTTAATAACTGTTTATTTTCTCTTTTAGACTAGACCACAACGACAAGCCTCATTTTAAATTGGTATACATTTTTATAAAAATTCAAAGTTATGTTTTACTATGTATGATTCAACCCTGCTTCAAAATAAATTTTATATGATAAAATTTCAAGGTTATAAATATCTATTCAAGTTAAGTTGGTTTAAGATATGTATCTAACTACTTATGTCTCTTTCAGTTCACAAATTCAGTTTGCAAATGTTGCAATTTTTCCTGCTATGATCCAGATTCACCAATAGGCTTTCTGGTTAATGGGTTTGCTATAATAAATTCAAATATAATTTTAAAATTGCTTTATACTGTTTTACTATATTGTTGGTTTTAAATTTATAGTTCAGGGGTTGTTATTAAGTACAAGTTGTTTACCAATATTCTAAATTAAGAGCTATTAATTTAAAAATTATATTTATATTAAGATTAGATCATTGTTCTATATCTCTAGTCTCAAGAGGTTAAAATATGCTTGGTCTTATAAGCTATAAACTTTTATATACTAAACCAAACAAAAAAACTCGTGCTCTTATTTTAATGGACTATATTTATAACTTTTAAGGTTCTAACTTAGCAAGGACAAAATCTAAAGTCCTAATATTTAATGGTTAACAAATACAAGTTAATGGTCATCTCATAGATATCCAAATATATATTTATAGTCCTACAAATAGAAACATAGTCTCACCTCAGTTTTTAATAAACAGCTGAGAATGGTCATTGAGTCATTCATATAAGAGTTGGTAAAAGCCTTCCTGAGAGGCTCTAGACCTTGGTTGCTACCAGGGGGCTGCTGGCATTCCCGCACAAAAGACAAGAGGTCTGCAGTGCTCCATCTCGTGGGGATGTAGCCAAAAGTCAGTTCTGCCACATTTCAACATTTCAAATCCAGCCAAAGGGGACACCGTTGCTGCCTCAACATAGCTGCCTGTCAGCAGACTGGCCTCTGGAAGTCAAAAGGCTCCCAAGCAGGCTTGTCCTCTGTGCCCAGCCATAGAGGTCAACCAGCACAAGGGCCACAGATACTTCTAGTCTTCTAGCTCTTTGGCCTGGCAGAGGACAAATGGCTCCTCGATTCAGCAACCTCCACCACTCTTGCCCAGCCCAGGGTAAAAGTACAGGTCTGTTTTGGCCTTACAATGAGGTCCCATGGACATATTGCCAACTTCTGTGTTGGGAGACTTCAGATGCCTTCTCAGTTTTATTCATATACAGGAGACCAGGCCTTAATCCTTAGTTCTAGAGTTGCTATTGTCAGGCCTAGACATACTATGCTCAAAAATAAGCCTAAATGTGAACTTTTACCATCCCTTTAGCTAAAGGACAATTGATGTTCATAGCAGTCTCAACTATGTCTCATGGTAAACAATTATACAAAGGGCCTAAAAAATTTTTTTTAATGGTCTGAGAAAATGTCTTAAGATTGGTAAAGACAAGTTATACATATCTGAGAGTTTTAAAAAGTGTCTTAAGGTTAATAAAGATAAGTTATACATATCTGAGAATTTTAAAAGTGTCTTAAGGTCGATAAACACAAGTTATACCTGTTTGAGAGCCTAAAAAGTGTGTCTTTAAGTTGGTAAATGCAAGTTATAAAGGTTACAAGGTCTAAGGTAATTTAAAATCTCCTAAACTGCTGGATGGTGTTTCCTGTTCCTATGCTACTGTTGACTGTCCGGAGTTGTGACCTTTATCAATAAAGCTCTAATTTATTAGTCTAACTCTAATACAAAAACATTCCACCCTGTCATATACTATTATGGTTCTAAGCTTAAGATTTTCTCCATAATATGTATGCTTATGCTGTTAAGATCAAGTGAGTTTTTGTTTTACTTCATGAAAGGCTTTTGCCTTTTCAGAGCTCACCTTTAGGAATGCTTGTGCTGTTAACACACATATATGTCTATTGCTTTTTCTACAATATATATTTCAGTACAGATTACAATTGTGATACTAACATGTCTAAAGTTTTATCTCCTTCTTAAAACTTAAAAGTAATTCTTGTAAGCTGCAAGAAGTCCACCTAAATCCACCTCTCAGGTCAATTGGACTCCAGATAAGTACTGTACTTACTGCCTATCTCGAAAGGTGGGATTTCTCCCCTTTCCCTGGTTCTGGGACTCCCTTTATTGGCTGCCAGACTGTTATTTACTGCATGCAACACTGGCTGGATTGGTGAGATCCCCTCATTGACAGCAACTACATTGATGAGTTCACCTCAGTTGTCAGCATAAAACACCTCTCTTGGTAGGAGAAGCTTGACCGTTGAGCTCCTGGCAACTTCATACTATCTTTTGAGATGGAGGGACCCCTCCAGCCATGTCTAGGGCTAACCCTCTGCTGACCTTCATTTTAGGACCTCACTTTTAATTTTAGGGTTCACTTTCCCTTGGGAGGTGCACTGCCACGTAGGTGGTGACTCACGTGGTTTCTCTCTCGCACTTGCTCACGGTGCTTGTGGGAAGTCCTAACGTTAGGCAACCACTGTGCCCTGGTTGTGCCCCCGGGGCATGTGCCCTGCCTCTCGGCAGGCTCCCCTTCTGACTAGAACAGCTGAAGAGCGTCTAGTCAAATAGGGCTTTGTTCCAAGTCATACCTCCTCTTTGGGACGCCTTAGAAAGGTTCCTGGATCTGCCTCCCAATAGGAAACGCCCAGATGCCTGTTCTCCAAATTCTCCCATGAGATGTCTTCTGGAGAATTTCAGGTCTCTACACCTAGTGCCTGCTAGCACTAGGGGCTCCAAGTTTACACCCTTCTGTAACCAAACCTCGCCTCAATGACAGATCTAGAGCAAAGCTTTCTTAGCTACTGCCAGCAATTGGGTAAATAAAGGTCCTCCCAGTTAAACGGAGATTCCCATGTTCAAGTCTCATTGATTCAAACCTTCCATCTCTGTTTGTTATCCCAAAAGTTTTCAGTGTACACCTAAATGATTTTCTCCATAACCTACTTAAGTTTATCTTTTGCCTATATATGTGTTTCAGTGTCCTGCCAGACACAGATGTTCCCCATAGCCACAACAGCGCCAAAGCAGCTACAAGTGTTCAACTCTGACCTCATAGACTTCCAACAAGCTGGACCTACACTTTCCCTCCCAGCCATGGATGTTCTCACAGATCCTGGACAGCATCAAAACAGCCTATTCTTCCTGGACTTGGCCAACATTTCAGCCTTTGACCCCTCCTTCCCTTCAGTGACTCCAGTGTCAGCAGAAAGTAGCCAGAAGAGAATCTACGCCCGTTATTCACTTATTATTAGCAAAAGGCTGAAATGGTGTGCTTCAGGACCAGGACAAGCAGTTCCAGGTTCTCTCAGCATTCCTCAATCCCTACTTGCTGCCTTGCATGGTTGGCAACTCTCTACTGACAACACTCTACCCTAAATTTTCCAGGGCAGAGGCTTCTCTTCCTCCTCTTGACCATGTAACCTGACTATTTTTGTTCCTATAAATTTTCTCTCTTGTAACCCCTTGCATGACAACCAAGAGCTGCTTCCAATGAACCTAGACTTTTATACTTTAACTTGCCTTACATAAAAGCATCCCAAGTTCCTCATTTTTAATTATAGAAAAGGGAGGAATGTTAGTATTCTGAAACAACCTGCTTCTGGGTTACCTAGCAACTTATGATATCATCTTGTATCACCCAGCCAGGTGGCCACACCTGGGGGACGTGGTTAGTGGTTACCTGACCTTAAAAGGGACAACCGGACACGTGTTCTCTCTCTTCCTTCCTCTCTTGGTCTCTTTCTCCCTCTCTCTCTCTATCAGGGCAGCCCCCCTTTCCTCTTCTCTCTCTTTCCCCCATTATGGCCCACTCTCCTTGCTCTCCCTTTCTTATATCCACCTTAATAAACCTCTTTCCTATAAAACCTGTTGTAAGCCTCCTTTTATTTATAAATTAATACATATATATACAGCAATCAGGAAGAAAATATTTTTTAAAGCTTGGAAATAGCACCTTCAGGTCAGAATACTGAGAACTAGTGCATAGAATGTGTAAGGCTTGGAGCTCTGCCTGAGTGGGGGAGGAGCGAGTGTGTGGCATGGCTTCTTTATTTAAAATCAACTTGGTGCCTTGCCACATGCGTGCGCGACTGTGGCTGCAGAGAGAGACCAGGTGCTTGCTTGTGGATGGCTGTACCGGCCTTGGTTTAAAACTCTCTGTGTGCGCATATCATGGAAGTCTGCTCAGGTGAAAAGACTATCTGCAAGCCAGCCACTAGCGGCAAGTGTTGTGTGGGAAATTTAAAATATTGCCTGTGGAAGCCTGAGGCAGCAGCGCAAATCTGTGTACCAGGTCCCCAGTAATTTCTTACCTAAAGCAGCGAGCCAATGATTTTCCCAAGCAGATTTAGTGAGCACTGGCAGGAAACAAGTCCAAGTGGCTCAGTAGCCACCTCTGTCGCTGCAGCCAGCGCAGGCAGTGGGACAGATTTGCCGTGCACAGTAGGACAGCTGAGGAAAAGTAAAGATTTTTAGGCATAGCTAGAGCAGAGAAGATCTGTTGTACCCATCCATTGTCCCCTAGAAGTCCAAGAAGGGTTTCTGGCTAAGCCAGGACACCCTCCCGGGTTTTGGCACCATTGTTGGGGATGAATTAAATAGTGAAGATTAGGCACACAACAGATCTTATATGAAAGAGGTTTATTAAATAGAGATGAAGAGAGAGAGAGAAGGGAGAGCAGGACACGATGGAGGAAAGTGAGGGGGCTCGCCCCGACAGAGAAAGGGGAGAGGGCCAGAAGGCAAGAGGCCAGGAGCAAGAGCGACCAAGAGAGGGACCACATGGCAGGCTGGTCCCTTTAAGGGGGAAAGTGACCATGCCTTCCAGGTGTGGACACATAATGACATCATAGGTTGCTAGGCAACCCAGGAACAGGTGTCCTAAATACTAACAGTTAGGGTAGGAGAGGGAGGCTGAGCTCTGGCTGAGCATGTTGATGCGATATTAACCAGATTCAACAGTTTTAACATAATCTCATATCCCACATCTTTTGTGATGACTCTAAAATGGCCATGACTCATATATCCTCTGTTACTGGCAGGTAGTTTTTGTCAACTTGACAAACTACAAATACCTGAAAACACAGAATCCTCAGATGAGGAAATGCCTCCTTCAGATTGTCCTATAAGCAGGTCTGGTTAGTGATTGATATGGAGGGGCCCAAACCATTGTGGGTGGTGTTATCCCTGGGCAGGTGGTCCTGGCCTGCATAAGAAAGATAGCTGACCAAATCACTAAGCAATATTCCTCCCATAGTCTCTGCTTCAATTCTTATCTCTAATTTCCTACCTTGAGTTCCTGTCTTCGCTTCTCTGAATGACATTATATAATATGTACACTAAAAATGAATCCTTTCCTCCTCTCAGTTGATTTTGATCATTACTTTATCACAACAACAAAAAAGCAAATTACAACAAGCTGTCTCCAGCATAAGACAAGCCTGGCCTCTATCCGCCAATGTCAGTGAGGGATTACCCTCTGTCTTTTTCAAAGTTGTGTAGTACTTCCTAGGTACTTATCCCCACTTTGGCCAGACACAGCATGGTGGCAGCCCACACAGCACCAAAAGCCGTCTAAACAGTAGATGTCCATAAAGACATGAAGGCATGTATGGGGAGCCGCTGCTAGTCTGCCAGGCTGCTTTGTTATTTTGATCTCAGTGGAAAGACATGCTTTCACCCTAGCCTTCCCTGGAGTCAGTGATTAGCTGCTGACTCTATCTCCTTTTGTTTGAGACAGCAGGTGGGATGTTTTGTCAAGTGCACACCTTCTGTTTGTTGTGAGGATCACACAGACAGGTGGTCAAAGTAAAGAAGTTTTGACTTCCTTGTGAATTCATTCATTGTACTAAGGTGCTTTTGCTCTGACTTAAAAAGGGTTTTACTGGAATAAAGCAAGCAGGACTAGTTTTTCTACTAGAGCTTCTCAGAAAGATCCCAGGTGTTGTGTGTTGGTTAATTAATTTTTCTTTCAATCCTCACTCCTGACTCAAGAACCGTTCTACTCTGCTGGCGCGCTCTGGCAGGCATTGCTTGACAGGCTTCCTTTACAAGCCAATGTTCTCTCTCACCCTGTTGTACAGAGGCTTCAGCTTCCTAGCCTTGATACTGTAGCATTCTTTGAATGTCAGTAGAGGAGACTTGCTTTAGAGTCAGCTGTTAAAAGGAGGATTCTATAAGCCTTGGCATAAGGTTGAATTCTGGATGTTTGATAGAGATCTCTTCTCAGACCTATGGGAGAGAAAAATAGGTACTTGTTAGGATCTGGAGGAAATAAGGTAAATTAATGAGTAATTTTGCTCTAGAAAGACTCAATGAAACGTTTAAACAAAGAAAGAGCAAATTATACTGAAAAACTATGAGAGGTTCAAAAACTTGGAGTTAATTCTTGGGACTGGGGCAAAGTCACCAGAGCACAGTTCTTTCAGAGCAGGGGTCCAGCAGTCCCCCACCCAGATTAACCTCAGGGTGTGACTAGGGTCATGTAGCCCCTAAGGAAGCCCATGGAATGTGTTAACTCCCCCTCCCCCTTGCTATAGCCTAACCTGCGTCCTAACCTAACAGGGCAGTACCTTGCCTAGGGGAGGGAGGGGTCATGTGTCCCCCAGGTTGCCAGACCTGATCATTTGCAGTTTTGGCACCTGAAAACAAACCAATCATTTTAAAGGTCAGCTCCCCTAGAGACCCTTTCACCCAATCCTGTGCTGCCTACTTTTGTTTTTTGCCCTCTTAAAAACCCTGTTCCCCCAGAGTTGGGGGTCGGTTGCCTCTTCGTTCTTGCAGAGGGCAGCCACTGTTCCCCCAGAGTTGGGGGTCGCTTGCCTCTTTGTTCTTGCAGAGGGCAGAGTTTGTAATAAAGGCCCTCCGCGTGTTTTGCATCGGACTCAAAGCCTATTGGTCATTTGGGGACTCACAATCTGGGTATTTCAACTATAGCCTATGATTCCTAAATAAAATAAGCCTAAAACAGACCTTTCTGCAGAATATATTCTTTGGAGTGTCTCACTACTATAACAAAACTCAGGATGTTGCTTAACATACTAAAATAAAATAAAATAAAATAAAAAGTACTCTTGCATAGATGAAAGTCCAGCATTTTTTTCTCCTGGCCAAACAACTTCCATCATCAGCTAATGTTTGTGAAAATGATAAAGTCAGATAGTGCAACTGGAGTTTATTTTAAAATCATGAGACACCAAGGGAGAATTAGAAACATGCTTTGGGAGGAAAGCATCAGGCCCGTTTTCTCTTCCTCCTACTCCCAAGCTTCCCTCCCTCCTTCTCCACTCCTGTTTGTTTTATGCAAGACAAGGTTCCACTGGGTAGTCCATGTTGGCCTTAAACTTGTGATCCTCCTGCCACACCCTTCCAAATGCAGAGATTACAAGCATTCACCATTTCTAACTCTGAGCTAGATTTATTTCACAATACCAGCTGCTACTTTGAAGACTTGGAAATGCATGTACAATGCAGATTATGACATAAATGTCCTAATTTAATGGTAAACTGCATTTAACGGCTATCAGACCAGGTGAACTACAACCTCAACCAGTAGGGTGTCTCCAAAAAGAGACCTTGAAAGAACAATTCTAAATTTCATATGGAAAAGTAACAACAACAAAACAGAATAACAAAAGCAATCCTATACAAAAAAAAAAAAAAAAACTTTTGGAGGTATCTTCATCCCTGACTTCAAGCTATATTTTAGAGCCATAGTAATAAAAATTACATGGTGCTAGCATAAAAATAGTCCAGGTGGTCAATGGAATTGAACAAAGACCTAGAAATAAACCCATACACCTATGAACACTTGATTTTTGACAAAGGAGCCAAAACCATACAATGGAAAAAAGAAAGCTCTTCAAAGAATGGTGTTGGCGCTGGTCTAACTGGATGTCTACATGAAGAAAAATGCAAACAGATCCATATTTATTACCCTGCACAAACTCAAGTCCAAGTGGATTAAACACCTCAACATAAAAACAGATATACTAAATCTATTGGAAGAGAAAATAGTGAAGAGCCTTGAACTCATTGTCACAGTAGACAATGTCTTGAACAGAACACCAACAGCTCAGGCTCCAAGGTCTACAGTTAAGAGATGGAACCTCTTGAAAAGCTTCTGTAAGGCAAGTGACACTGTAAGTAGAATGAAATGGCAGTTTACAGATTGTGAAAATATCATTACCAATCCCACATCTGACAAAGAACTGATATCCAAAATATATTAAAAAAAACTCAAAAATTAAACACCAACAAAGCAAATAATCCAATCAAATATATGGTACAGAGCTAAACAGAGAATTCTTAATACCTGAATCTTTAATGGCTGAGAAGCACTTAAAGAAATGTTCAACATTCTTAGTCATCCAGAAAAATGCAAAGCAATACTACTCTGAGATTCCATCTTACATCCATCAGAATGGCTAAGATCAAAAACTCAAGTGACAACACATGCTGATGAGGATGTGGAGAAAGTGAAACACTTCTCCATTGCTGGTGGAGTACAAACTTGTACAACCACTTTGGAAATCAATTTTCTGGTACTTTCTCAGAAAACTGGGAATAGCGCTACCTCAAGACCCAGCTTTAGCACTCCTGGGCATATAACCAAAAGATGCTCTACCATACAACAAGGACACTTGCTCAACTATGTTCATAGAAGCTTTATTCGTAATAGCCAAAATCTGGAAACAGCATAGATGTCCCTCAACTGAATAATGGATAAAGATAATTTGGTACATTTGCACAATGAAATACTACTCAGCTATAAAAAAAAACAAAGAAATCATAACATTTTCTGGCAAATATATGGAACTAGAAAAATCATCCTGAGTAAGGTAACCCAGACTCAGAAAGACATACATGGTATGTACTCACTTATAAACAAATTTAGCCATATAGTACAGGAGAGATGTACTATAATTCACAGACCCAAAAAGATAAGTAACAAGGAGTATCCAAGGGAAGGTGCTTACATCTCACTGAGAATAGACAGTGGAAATTGCTGAAGAGAGGGAACTAGCATAGCTGTCCTCTGAGAGGCTCCATCCAGCAGCAGATTGAAGCAGATGCTGAGACTCACAGCCAAACATTGGGAAAAGCATAAAGAGTCTTGTGGAAGAGTTGGAGGAAGGATAAAAGGACCTGGATGTGCCAGGAACTCCACAAGAAGACCAACAGAGATAATTAACCAGGGTCTAGAGGGGCTTGTGGAGACGGAAGCACCAACCATGCCTACACTAGACCTAGGTCCCCTACACAGTTGTAGCAGATGGACAGTTCAGGCTATATGTGGGTTCCCTAGTAAGGGAAGCAAGGGCTGTCTCTGACATGGACACTGTTGCCTGCTTTCTGATCACTCCTTCCTGGCTGGTGGGGCTGCCTCATCAGACCACAGGGGAAGAAAGAGGTCAAAATCAGTATTGATGCTACTTAATGACCTTGGGTGGATGTCTAGGGAGTGCTCCCCTTACCTGAGAAATAGTGGAGGAGAGATGGGGGAAGTGGAAGAGAGGGAGCTACAATAAGATGAAAAGTGAATAGATTAATTAATTTTAATGTAAAAAATTATAACACATTAAATACAAAAGCAGATGGAAGGAATACTGGGAGTGGCAAGGCTTAAACAGATGGGAAGGATGTGGAAGAGGAAGAAGTACTGGGGAAATCTTAAGCAAAACTAACAATGTATGAAGTCACACAGAAATGTACTACTTTATAAGCTAATTTTAAAAATAACTTAAATGGAGTTACCACACACGGATGAGGAATTCCAGTTCCAGAAACCATGGTGGTACAAGATATAAAATGTCTCCCTAGGAATTACTGACCCAGAAAGCCCCAGAGGCACCCAAAACTACACAGATTACAGTGACTGCTCTTGTTGCCTACCAGAGCTGGTTGCTAAATGCGTGTTACTTAAGACACCACACATATTTGCTGTAAAATACAAAAAAGCTAGGAACTGAGGTGGAAGCATCCTTCGTGCTGACTAGATTTGATAGTGATGGAAGTGGCTATGCTGCCAACTGGAGGAGAAATGCCAGCCATCGTCACACCAGCTTTGGGCTTTGTACACTATTATACCAACTTACCAGATGGGACATCCTTCCTAGTGCAATAAAAAGTGAAATAGCGATATGACTGCCATGGGATAAGCAACTGATCTCTCCTTGGCTCTGAGGTCTGCAGCACAAGTGGAAATTCACATTTGGTAGTGTGGGCGTGGTCAAAGGCCCTTGGCTGTGAAAGTCACGGGCACTATGGGTGAACTTACTCCTTGTGTTTTGCTGAATAGGCATGTTTAAAAACTGCTTTTAAACATTTATTTTTATACTCACAGACTAGCGCTGCCTTCATCCGTGAGTTAAAAAAGCCTTTCTTTATAACAAATTGTCGTTAATGTAGATAGACTAGAGGCTGGTGATGGTGCTGAGAATAAGTGATATAATGACCAGGCTTGAAGGAGACACCCGTATCATCCCATTCAAGGCAGAAACATAATGGAAGAGAAGGGAGAAAGAATAGAAGTGTCAGATGTTGAGGAAGAGAGCCATTCCACATTGCTGTTCATCACCAAAGTCAGAACACTGGAGGCAGGAGCTGATACAGAGGCCATGAGGGGTGCTGCTTGCTGGCTTGCTCAGCTCGCTTTCTTATAGGACCCAGGACCACCAGTCCAGAGATGGCACCATCCACAATTAATCACTAATTAAGAAAACATTTTACAGATGGATCTTACAAAGGCATTTTCTCAACTGAGGTTCCCTCTTTTCAAATAACTCTTAAGATCAGCTAGCAGTACCGGAGATCTTTAAATGAGACTAGATTACCGAAGCAGAGAAAACCTCTACTTTCAAGTGTCACCTAATTGACTTGAAATGTCAACCTTCTGTTGCACCAATCTAGAAGCTTCACCCCTACTTACTAGCTTTAACAGTGTTAGAAGGTACTGCACTTGCTACTGGAGGAGAAAAATAACCATCAACATTACCTAGTCGTGAGCTACAATTATGACCAGCCTGGCAAGATATACCCACTGGTGCCATCTTAGCACAAATGTTATGGGATTAAGCAATTACTTTCTGATTAAATTTAAGACCTATTACCCAAGATGAAACCTCTGCCTGGCACTGTTATCTGGCCAAGAACCTTTGACTTTAGGGGAGAACTTGCTACTATATACTATTAAATAGACCTAGTATTAAAATAACTACTCATGACCAAGGATGATAGCCCATGTCTTTAGTTCCAAAACTTAGGAAATGGAGGCAGGAGGATCTCTGTGAGTTCAAGGCCAACCTGGTCTACATAATGAGTTTCAGGACATCCAGGGATATGTAGAGATACCTTGTCTCACAAAACCAAGTAAAGTAATTCCTCATGCCTTGGACTTACACCTTTTAGTTAGTGCATCTCTGAACTCTCATCAGAGAAGTTTTATTTCACAGTAGGTGGTGATGAACACAGAAACCCATCATGTAGAGATAAAAGACTGTGGGGCCCCCAGCCCTAAGTGATACAACAATAACCTACTGTCTGCTCCCAAGGCTCAAGGATAATTGTAGAGTAGGGAGCAGAAAGATTGTAAGATCCAGAAGTGGTGGATAAGTGTAATAAAATTCTGTTGTTTGGACACCAGCAGGGCAGTTACACATATGAACTTACAGTGGTTATGACAGCGTGCATAGGACCTGAACAATATTAAGCCAGACAAAATTCCAACATGGAAGCAGGCAGTTGTAACAACAATCCCATTACTAGCTGAGGAGCTCATTGGCAGTTGGTACCTGCCAGGCAAGAGAGTTTTCTTTAGGGTTGCAGACCTGAGAGGTTGCCCATGCTATAGTAGGTGGCCCCACACCTAGGTGTTTACTAACAGCTTTTAAGAAAGGAAGGAAGGAAGGAAGGAAAGAAGGAAGGAAGGAAGGCAGGCAGAAAGGAAGGAAGAAAACACTAGCTGGGAGTTAGAGGCCCATTCCTTTAATCCCAGCACTCAGGAGTCAGAGGCAGGTGGATCTCTGAGTTCAAGGCCGTCCTGGTCTACAGAGTAAGACCAGGGCTACACAGAGAAACCCTGTCTTGAAAAAAACTGAAAAAAAATTCAGAGGGAATAGAGGAAGGGAATGGGGGTGGATTTGTTCAAAGCACATTACATGCACATACAAAATCTCCAAACTATAAAAAATTCAGCATTAGGGCTGGAGAGATGGCTCAGAGTTTAAGAGCACTGGCTGCCCTTCCAGAGGTCCTGAGTTCAATTCCCAGCAACCACATGGTGGCCCACAACCATCTATAATAAGATCTGGTGCCCTCTTCTGGTGTGCAGGCCTACATTCAGACAGAACATTGCATACATAATAAATAAATAAATCTTTTTAAAAACTTTAGCACTAATGGCATCATCAGTAACATTGTGATTGCAAAATGTTGCACTATGGTGTCATTATTGATCACTGTAGGGTCACAGTGCAATAATGAAATATCATCATGGTGTATTGTAGTGCCACAATGAAGCACTGATATATCATAATAGGGTAAAGGGATGACACAAGGTAGTATTTTATACCAGACTAATCATCTTTTTGAAGCCACAATATAGCATTGTTACATCCCAATGAATATTGGAATATTAGATTTGAGCATTGTGTTGTCACAATGAAGCATTTTGAAAATGTAATAGGTCTTGTGACATCACAATGATACAGTGATGTCACCATAGAAAATTTTAATGTCCCAATAGACAATGATAATGTCACTAAGGAGCATGAAAATGTCCTATGACACACTGTGTTGGCACAAAGGGGGTCACGTGATGTTCCAATGGGATATATTATGTTAAAATGGAGCTTTGTAATACCATAGTTCATATTCATATTCTAACATGTGACATTACAAGTCAGCATTCTCATGGCATATTGACATACTGATAGCATTAAATTATCAGAATTATCCTCTGTGGTGTCATATTAGGATATTTTGTTAGCACAGTAGAGAATTGTGATGTCACTATGAAGGCATTGTCATATCAAAATTATAATACCATAATTATCTTGTGCTTTCACACATGGACACTGTGATGTCATGATGCAATATTCTAGTGGCACAATGGAGCCCTGTGATGGTATAATGGAACATTGTAATGTTACTACTTATCATTATTTATAAACAACGATTCTTGTAGTTGGGAAGCATAATTTTAAAATTGTGATTTGGGTCTAAATGATTATTGGTAATTAATAAACTCACATAAATAAACAATTTAGCATTGTGATGTCACAATTTAGCTTTGAGATGTCACAGGTCCATAATATAAAACAAAGTGATAGCAAGATAACACAAAGCAGCATTGTGATGGCACAATAGATTGTATTATGGTATAAAAATTACACAATGTGATGTCACATTTCCACATTATAACAAATTGGATCATTGTGATGACAACATGGGGCACTGTGATATTACAATTCAGTATTGGTGTGGCACAATGGAACTTGGTAGCATCGCAATTCATCATTCTGTCTTCATAATTTAGTATTGTGATGTCAAATTCAGCACAGTGAAGCATGTTTTCTTTTTTCTTTAATTAATTATTTTTAAATTTAAGTTTGTTTTATTTACATCCCAAGGGTACCTGCTATCTCTTCTCCTCACAGTCTCCCTTTTCCCTCCTTTCCCCTTCCTCTCTCCCTTTCCCCCCAGGAAAGGGAAGCCGCCTCCCTGCCACCGTATCAACACTCCCCAGCACATCAAGTCACATCAATGTTAAGCATATCCTCATCATCTGAGGCCAGGCAAGGCAGCTCTTCCAGGCAGAAGTGATCCAAAAGCAGGCAATAGAGTCCAAGTTGATAATAGCACCCCACCCCATTCACCAGATGCACAATATGAAGATCAAGCCTCCCATCAGCCACATATGTGCAGGGGACCTAAGTTTTAGTTGATGCATGCTTTTCAGTTGATGTCTTAGTCTCTGTAAGCCCTCATGGGTCTGGGATAGTTGTCTCTGTTGCTCTTCTTGTGAGGTTCCTGTCTTTTCCAGGTCCTCCCATTCCCCCCGCCCCCAGCATTTCCACAGGATCCCACGGAGCTCCACGCAATGCTTGGCTGCAATTCCCAGCAACTGGAGCCTCCCAGGCTACAGTCAAGTTAGGCTTCTATCTGCACGCATAGCAGAGCATGATTAATAGTGTTAGGGACTGGCTTTCTACTGTGGGGTTGGTCTCAGGTTGGGCCGATTATTCGGTGGACATTCCCCCATTCTTTGTACATTCTTCATCCTGGCACTTATAGGCAGGGTAATTTTTGGTTCAAAGGTTTTGTGAGTGGGTTGCTGTTCCCCTCCTTCCACTAGTCCTTTCTGGCTAGAAATTGGCCACTTCAATCTTCATGTTCTCCCCTCTCCCCCTTTAGGAGGCTCAGCTAGAGTCACACCCATATCCTCCCAGAAACCTACACTTTCACAGGCCTCCAACTTTCCCTTCTTGTTCCCAGCCCTCCTTATCACCCACCCCAGTTCTCCCCACATCTGATCCTCACCTTTGTTTCCCTCCCCATTCCATTTCATGCCCAGTTCCCTCTCTTCATCCACTTCTGTTGTCTATTCTATTTCCTCTTCTGAGTGACATTCTAGTACCCTCCCTTGGGCCCTTCTTGTCACTTAGCTTCTTTGGGTCTCTGGATTATAGTATGTCTATCCTGTACTGTAGGTCCCAAATCCACTTATAACAGAGTATATACCATGTGCTTCTTTCTGGGTCTGGTTTCCTTGTTCAGGATGATATTTTCTAGTTCTATCCATGTGCCTGCAAACTTCATGATTTCTTCATTTTTACTAGCTGAGTAGTATTCCATTACATAAATGTGCCATAATTTCTGTATCCATTCTTCAGTTGAGGGACAACTAGGTTGTTTACAGTTTTTGGTTATTAAGAATAAAGCCTCTGTGAATGTAGTTGAGCAAATGCTCTTTTTGTATGGTGGAGCATCTTTTGGGTATATGCCCAGGAGTAGTATAGACGTAGAATTATTCCAAATTGTCTGCAAAGTACCAGAGAGGTTGTACTCCCACCAGCAATGGAGGAGTATCATCCTTTTTCAACAGCCTCACCAGTATGTGTTGTCATTTGAGTTTTTGAATTTAGCCATTCTGATTGGTGTAAAATGGAATCTTAGGGTCTTTTTGATTTGCATTTCTGTGATGGCTAAGGACATGGTAACTGGAGCCTCCCAGGCTACAGTCAAGTTAGGCTTCTATCTGCACGCATTTCTATCGTTTGTATTTGTTTAAGTGCTTCTCAGCCATTTGAGATTGCTCTGTTGTAAAATCTCAGTTTAGCTCTGTACCCCATTTTTAATTGGATTATTTGATTTGTTGATATTTAATTTCTTAAGTTCTTTGTGTATTTTAGATATTTGGGTCGTAAAGATCTCTTCCCCATCTGTACGCTGCCATTTTATTATAATGATAGTGTCCTTTGACTTGCCAAAGTTTCTCAGTTTCATGAGATCCCATTTATTAATTGTCGACCTCAGAGAGCCTGTGCTGTTAATGTTCTTTTCAGGAAGCTGTCTCCCATGCCAATGAGTTCCAGACTTTTCCCAACTTTGTCTTTTAATAGGTTTAGAGTTTCTGGTTTATGTCAAAGTCTTTGATCCACTTGGACTTGAGGTTTGTGCAGGGTGATAAATATGGGTCTATTTGCATTTTTCTATATGCAAACATCCAGTTATACCAGCACCATTTGTTGAAGATGCTTTCTCTTTTGCATTGTATAGTTTTTGATTCTTTGTTGAAAATGAAGTGCCTGTAGGAGTGTGGGCTTATGTTTGGGTCTTCAGTTTGGTTCCATTGATCAGCATGTCTGTTTCTATGCCAATACCTTGCAGTTTTTATTACTATTGTTCTGTAGAATATCTTGAAATCAGGGATGTTGATACAGCCAGAAGTTCTTTTATTGTACAGAATTGTCTATCTTCGTTCTTTTATTTTTCCATATGAAGTTAATGGTTTCTCTTTCCAGGTATATAAAGAACTGTGTTAGAATTTTAATGGGAATTGCATTGAATCTATAGATAGCTTTTGGCAGGATGGCCATTGTTACTGTTAATCCTAGCCATCCAAGAGCATTGGAGATCTATCCATCTTCTAAAATCTTCAATTTCTTTCTTCAAAGACTTGAAGTTCTTGTCATATAGGTCTTTCACCTGCTTGGTTAGAATTACACCAAGATATTTTATATTATTTGTGGTTACTATGAAGGGTGTTGTTTCCTGAATTTATTTCTCAACCCTTTGTTGCTTGTATAAAGGAGGGCTACTGACTTTTTAAAGTTAAGTTTGTATCCAGACACATTGCTGAAGGTGTTTATCAGCTGTAGGAATTCTCTGGTAGAATCTTGGGGGTCACTTATATATACTATCATATCATCTGTGAATAGAGATAATGTGACTTCTTCTCTTCCAATTTGTATCCCCTTGATCTCCTTTGCTTGTCTCATTGCTCTAGCTATAACTTCAAGTACTATATTGAAGTGGTATAGTAAGAGTGGGCAACCTTGTTTTGTCCCTGATTTTAGTGGGAACGATTTAAGTTTCTCTCCATTTAACTTGATGTTGGCTATTGGCTTGTTGTATATTGTCTTTATTGTGTTTAAACATGAAGGGGTGTTGGATTTTGTCAAAGGCCTTCCTTTTCAGCAACTGATGAGATGATCATGTGTTTTTTTTTCTTTCAGTTTGTTTATATGGTGGATTACTTTGATGGATTTTCATATGTTGAACCATCCCTGTATTCCTGGGATGAAGCCTACTTGATCATGGTGGGTGACATTTTTGATATGTTCCTGGATTTGGTTTACAAGTATTTTATCGAGTATTTTTGCATCAATATTCATAAGGGAGATTGGTCTGAAATTCTCTTTCTTTGTTGGGTCTCTGTGTGATTTAGGTATCAGGGTGACTGTGGCCTCTTAAAATGAGTTTGGCAATGTTCCTTCTGTTTCTATCTTGTGAAAAAGTTTGAGGAATACTGCTGTTCATTCTTCTTTGAAAGTCTGGTAGAATTCTGTCCTAAAACCACCTGGTCCAGGGCTCTTTTTGGTTGGGAGGCTTTTGATGACTGCTTCTAATTCCTTAGGGGTTATAGGTTTATTTAAATTGTTAACCTGACCTTGATTTAAGTATCTATCAAGAATATCATCTATTTCATTTAGATTTTCCAATTTTGTGGCATACAGGTTTTTGAAGTACAATCTAATGATTCTTTGGAATTCCTTGGTGTCTGTTGTTAGTCACCCTTTCATATCTGATTTTATTAATTTGGATACTCTCCCTGTCTTTTAGTTAGTTTGGCTAAGGGTTTGTCTATCTTGTTGATTTTCTCAAAAACAAACAAAACAAAACAAAACAAAGAAAAACAGGTCCTGGTTTTATTGATTCTCTGTATTGTTTCTTTTGTTTTTAGGTTACTGATTTCAGTCCTGAGTTTGATTATTTCCTGAGCTCAACTCCTCTTGGGTATGTTTGCTTCCCTTTCTTTCTAGAACTTTCAGGTGAACTATTAAGTTGGTAGTATAATCTCTCTCCACTTTATGAAGGCACTTAACACTATGAACTTTCCTCTTAGCACTGCTTTTATTGTGTCCCATAAGTTCGAGAATGTTGTGCTTTCATTTTCATTAAACTCTAGCAAGTCTTTAATTTCCTTCTTTATTTCTTCCCTGGCCCTGTGGTCATTAAGTAGAGAGTTGTTCAGTTTCTGTGAGATTGTAAGCCTTTTATTGTTTCTGTTATTGCTGAAGTCTATCTTTAATCCATGGTGGTTTGAGAGAATAGAAGGTATTATTACAATTTCCTTGTATTTGTTGAGGCTTGCTTTGTGTCCACATACGTGGTCAAATTTGGACAGGGTTCTATGAAGTGCTGAGAAGAAGGTACATTCTTTTGTGTTTGGCTGCAATGTTCTGTAGGTATCAGTTATGTCCAATTCACTCATAACTTCAGTTAGGTTTGTTCTGTTTAATTTCTGTCTCAATGATTTATCCATTAGTGAGAGAGGAGTGTTGAGGTTTCCTAGTATTAATGTGTGGGATTTGAAGTGTAATTTAAGTTTTAGTAATGTTTCTTTTACAAGTGTGGGTACCCTTTCATTTGGGGCATATATGTTCAGAATTGAGAAGACATCTTGGTTAATTTTTCCTATGATGAGTATAAAGTGCTCTTCCCTATTTCTTTTGATTAATTTTGATTGCAAGTATTTTTTTTAGATATTAGAATAGCTACACCAACTTGTTTCTTGTGTCCATTTGCTTGGAAAATGTTTTTCCAGCCCTTTATTTTGAGGTAATGTCTATCATTATTGCCGATGTGTGTTTCTTATATGCAGCAGAATGATGGGTCCTGTTTATGCATTCATTCTGTTAGCCTGTGTCTTTTATTGGGGAGTTCAGGTCATTGATGTTGAGAGATATTAATGACCAGTTGTTACTTCCTGTTAATATGATGTTGGCTGTGGTAGAGTGTGTGTGTGCTTCCTTTCTTCTGGTTTTGCGGCTATGAGGTTATTTGTTTCCTGTATTTTACTGGGTATAGTTAGCCTCTTTCGATTGGAATTTTCCTTCCAGTGTCTTCTGTAGATGTAATTCTAATAGGTTTGGCTTTGTATGTAATTTGGCCTTTTTCCCATGCAGCTTTTAATAGTCTTCCTTTGTTCTGTACATTTAGTGTTTTGATTATTATGTGACAGGTGGATTTTCTTTTCTGGTCCAATCTATTTGTTGTTCTTGTATGTTTATAGGCATTTCTATCTTTAGGTTGGGGAAGTGCTCTATCATTTTGTTGAAACTATTTTCTGGGCCTTGTAATTTGAAGTCCTTTTTCTTTTTCTTCTTCTCTTCCCCCTCCTCCTTCTTCTCTATTATTCTTAGGTTTGGTCTTTTCATATTTTCCCAGAGTTTTTGGATGTTTTGTGTCAGGAACTTTTAAATTTTAACATTTTTTGACTGATGTACCAATTTCTTCAATCATATTTTCTACACCTGAGATTCTCTCTTCCATATCTTTAATTCTGTTATTGATCCTTATGCCTATAGTTCCTGTTCACTTCCCTAGGTTTTCCATCTCCAGGATTGCCTTGGATTGTGTTTTTTCATTGCTTCTACTTCCATTTTTAGGTCCTAGACAGTTTTATTCATTTCCTTCTCTCATATGGTTGTATTTTCTTATACTTCTTTAAGGGATTTATTCAGTTCCTTCACCTGTTTAGTTGTATTTTCCTGAAGGGATTTATTTTCTTATTTTAAGGCCTCTATAGTTTTTATAACCCCAGATTTAATTCTTCTGGTATGATAGTATTGTCAGGACTTGCTGGGGTGGGATATCTGGGTTTTGGTGGTATTATATGGCCCTGATTTTTTTTTGCTGGTGTTCTTGCACTGACCTCTAGCCATTTGGTTGACTCTATTATAAGCAGGCCTGGTGGTCTCTGATGGTTAATAGGTCTCTTGGGTTGTAGGTAGAACTCATGGTCCCAAGTGGATGCAGTCCTCTAGTTTTCCTGCTGCTTCCTGCTTTTGTGCTGGTCTCAGGGGCTGCATATCAGGGTGGGTCCTCAGAAATGGTGTAAGCAGGGGTACTTGGATATGGAGTGTGCAGGGGACATGGAGTATACAGGCCCTGGGCAGACCTGGACACTATTGCTAGCAGGCTGTGGCAGGCCAGTAGATGGAAGGGGGTTGAGGTCTTATCTGCTGCTCCTTAACCTGTCCTGGTCTTGGGGGGGCATAGATTGGGGTGGAACTCATGCTGGAGAACTGGGGTGTGGGGCACACAGAGGAAGTAGAAACATGTCTTCTTGTAATTCAGCCATATTATGCCATAGTATTGTACTGAGGTGTCACAGTACAGCATTGTGATAACAAACTGATCTTTATGATGACACAATATACTACTGTGAGGACAACATACAGAATTGTGACATGACTGTGTAGCATTGTGGATCATTGTGATAGAGTGCTTTGTTGCCAAATACTATTATGATGGGGAAATGCAGCACTGGTTCATCAAAAGGGAGGATTGTCATGTCACAGCTTGGCAATGCAACAGCACAAAGAAATGTGTTAATGTCATAATTCAGCATTTAATGTCAAAGTAGATAGTTTTATAATACTACATAGTAGGCTGGTGGCAGAAAAAAAGCATTGTAATATTAAAATTCAGCCTTGTGACAAAATGGAGCATTGTGATAGTATATAATATTGTGATGACAACATGCAATACTGTGATGACATAATGAATTTTTGTAATGGCACAACGCAATATTGTGAAGTATATAATTCAGCACTGTCATGACATTATCCACCATAGTGATGGCACAGTGGAGCTGTTTGTTGCCATAAAAGAACATCATGATATCAAAATTCAGAAGTGTATAGTTATAGTTTAACATTTTGGTAGGACAGTGGAGCATTGTGTTGACACATTATTCTATTGTATTGTCATGACACAGCACTGTGATGTCTTAAGTGACCATTAGGAGGGTCTAATAAAGGTCAGTTGTCATAACTCAGGATTGTGGTGACACAATGGAACATTCTCATATCACAATAGAGTACTGTGGTTGGCACACTGAAGCACCGAGTGGCACACTATGTTTGAGCACTGTGAATACACACTACTTTTTTTGTTCACTATTTTTTTAATCACTTTACAGCCTGATCCCAGTCCCCTTTTTTCTTTCCTCCCAGTCCCACCCTCATGGCCCTTTCTCCCTATTCTCTGCTCTCCTTCTTCTCAGAGGAGGGGAGGCCACCAAGGGGTATCAACACACCTGGCACTTCAAGTTGCAGCAGGACTAAGTGCATCCTTTCCCACTGTGCCCTTACAAGGCATCTCAGCTAGGGGAAAGGGATTTAGTGGCAGGCAACAGAGTCAGAGAGTGCCCCTACTACCATGGTTAATGTCTCCACATGTTGACCACACTGCACATGTGCTACATATGTGCAGGGAGGGGGTGTCTAGGTTCAATCCATGCATGCTTTTTGGTGGTGGTTCATTCTCTGTGAGCCCCCCTGGGCCCAGATTAGTGGACACTGTAAGTCTTCTTGTGGTGTCCTTGACCCATTGCTGCTTCCTCTACCCTTCTTCCCTCTTTTCCATAGAACTCCTGGAGCTTGGCCTATTGTTTGGCTGTGGGTCTCTGTGTCTGTTTCCATCAGCTGCTGGATAAAGCCTCTCAGAAGACAGTTATGCTAGGCTCCTTTTACAAACATAGTAAAGTATCATTAATAGTGACAGGGGTTTCTCTCTCCCTTGGGGTGGGTCTCAAGTTGGGCCAGTCATTGGTTTGCCATTACCTCAATCTCTGCTCCATCTTTATTCACACACTTCCTGTAGGCAAAACAAATTTTGGGTTGAACAATTTATGGGTGGGTTGGTGTCCACCTTCCTCCACTAGACATTTCAAATGGCTACAGGAGATGGCGACTTCAAGCTCCTTAACCCCCAATGCTAGGAGTCTCAGCTACGGTCACCACCATAGTGAGCCTCCCTTGTCCCAGATATTCCTCCTACTAATTTCCATTCTCTCTCCCAGTCCTCCCTTGACCTCTGCTCTCTACTCACCTGATCCCCAAATTTTTATCCTCCATAACTCCTCTTCCTTCTTCCATTTACTTCCGATGTCTATTTTATTTCTTGTTCTGAGTGCATGTCAAGCATCCTACCTTGGATCTTCCATGGCTTCTTTGGCTCTGTGCACTGTAGCATAGGAATCCTTTACTTTATATCTAATATCTACTTATAAGTGAGTGCGTACCATGTGTATCTTTCCAGGTCTGGGTTACTTCACTCAGGATGATGTTTTCTAGTTCCATTTATTTGCCTGCAAATTGCATGATGTCTTTGTTTTTAATAGCTGAGTAGTATTCTATTGTGTAAATATACAGTTTCCTTAACCATTGTTCAGTTGAGGAACATTTAGGTTGTTTCCAGTTTCAGGCTATTTTACAAATAAAGCTGTTATGAACATAGTTGAGCAAGTATCCTTGTGTTGTGGTCAGGAATTTTTTAGATTTAACATTTTCTTTGACTGATGTATCAATTTCTTCTATTATATCTTCTACACCTGAAATTCTCTCTTCCAGCTCTTATAATCTGTTGGTGATACTTTCATCTGTTGTTCCTGTTCTCTTCCCTAGGTTTTCCATCTCCAGAATCCCCTTAATTTGTGTTTTATTGCTTCTACTTCCATTTTGAGGTCTTGAACAGTTTTACCCATCTCCTTCACCTGTTTAATTTTATTTGTCTGTATTTCTTTAAGGATTTATTCATTTTCTCTTTAAAGGCTTTATCATCTTTGTAAGATTGGATTTAAGTTCATTTTCATGTGCTTCACTTGTGTTGGGCTATCCAGGGATTTCTGTAGCAGGATAGCTGTACTCTGAAGGTGGCATAGTTCCCTGGTTCTTGTTGATTTGGTTCTTACCCTGTCTTATAGCCATCTGGTTGTCCTTGGATGTTTTTGGTGTAGCAGGCATCAGTGGTGGTCCTAACCTGATGTAGCCCGTGTCCAGTGGGGAGCCTTGTGCTAGATGTTTCTTGTGCAGACCTGGATGTTCTTGGAGCATCAGGCTTGGTGAATGAGGATAGAGTGGTGGCCCAATAATAGAAGTCTGGAGATAAAAAGCAACTCAGGTTTGCTGCATGTGTCATGAATAAACATTATTTTGATGAGATGCTCATGCCTTGTAAGCTAATGTAGTATTGTGATGATGATGATGAGTATTGTGTTATCTTTGTACTGGTGCGATGTAGCATAATAGATCATTGTGCTTACAACTGAGTACTTCAGTGTCAAAATTCAGTAGACACAATGGAACTTGGTGATATCACAAGGCCACATTGTCATATATTTAGCCAAAACACATGACTCTAGCATTGCAGTAACTGTGATTCTAGCCTTAATCCTAGCCCTAGTCCTATCACAAAATACAACCACAACTGTACTACCCCAACACTATCTCAGACCAAACTGTAACTCTTTATTATCCCTGATGCTAACCCTGTTCCAGCCCCAATTCTACAACCAATCCTGACTTTAAGCTAAAATTTAAGCATACAAACTTTCCCCTAACACCATAATGCTAACTATAGCCTTAACCTCAATCCTATTACACTAATTTTACCCCTTTCCCTAATCTAGTCCTAAACCAAACAATAATTGTAACTCTAGTGTAGCCCCACAGCTAACCAATAACACTTAATCAATCTCTAACCCCAACAATATCATGTCATAAGCATAATACTATCCCTAAACCTTACTCTAGCCAACATCTTATCATAACCTTAACTCTAAAGTTAACATGACAGAGAATATTAAGAGAATATTCCATATAGGACTGTGTTTGAATAATTAGTCCCCAGTTGCTTGAACTACTTAAGAAGGGCTATATGTGGCCTCTTTGGAGGAGATGTCACTGGGGCCTTTGGGATTTCAAAAGACTCCAGACATTCCCATTGTCTTTCTATCTATTTGAAAATCAAGATATGTGCTCTTAATTGTTCCTGCACCATGTCTTTGTTCTGACATCATGGACTATAATCCTCTGAAAGTGTAGGCCCTAAATTTAATCCTTTCTTTTACAATATTCTTTTACAGCTAAGCCTAAACCTGGCCCAAATTCTAACATTAACTGGGCTGGATAGTTTTTGTCAACTTGAAATAAACATATCTGGGAAGAAACGATCTCAGCTAAGAAATTCCATATTTTAGACTTGTCTGTGAATATATCTGTGGAGAATTTTCTTGATTAATGACAGTAGTTTGAGGGTACAGAACACCACAGGCAGTGGCATCCCTCAGCAGGTAGTTCTGGGTTGTATAAGAAATCAGGGAGAAAAAGACATGGAGAGTCAGTAAACTGTAAAGGACCATGGTGTGACATAGTCTTTGCTTCTAGTTCCTGCCTCCAGGTTATTGCCTTACATTCCTTTGCAGACTTTCCACAGTAATAAATGGTGACATAGAAACTGTCAGATGAAATAAACCCTTTCCTTCCCCAGATAGTTTTGGTCATAGTATTTTGTGACAGACACAGAGAAATGAACAAGACTATCAGCATGGCTTCAACCTTAAACAAACTGAAAATTGAACGTTAGACCTAATCCTAAGCATTACTCAAACCACATCCCTAACACCAGCCTGACCATTAAGCCTAAACATGCGCTCTAACCGTAACCCTAATATTCATCCTAACTCAAATTCTAATTCCAAACCAAGTACTCAGAGTCAGGTCTAACACTAATGTAAATTGTATATCTAATTAAGACTTAAACAAGTCCCTAATGTAACCCAACACTAACAGCAGTGTTAGACTTACACTAAAGCTTAACCGTTGGCCAACCTAAATAGGGTAGTTGTACCCTAATCCCAATAAGAACTGCACTTCTGTACCTAACCCTGTTGCCTATACTTAGCCCCAAACCTAAACCCTAAACCAACCTAACCTTAGACATACTGTATACTTTTATACAAACCTTAATACAAGCCCAAGCATAAATCCTTGACATATATCCTATCCATAACTTTAAGCCTAACCCTAGTCTATCCTTAACCGTAACCCTTACTATATATAATTTTGGCCCTATACCTTCACCAGTCAAGCCATAGCTCTATTAATCTAACACTAACATTAACCCTAAATTATATCCCTATTAGAACCATTACTCTATCAATAACCCAATTTTATTTTTGGTTTTTCAAGACAGGGTTTTTCAGTGTAGCCTTGGCTACCCTGGACTCACTTTCTAGACCAGGCTGGCCTCAAACTCACAAGAGATCCATCTGCCCCAGGCTTCCTGACTAATGGGATTACAGGCATGTGCCACCATGCCTGGCTAATAACCCAAATCTTAACACTGCAAATAACCTTAATTTTGAATTTTAGCCCTCATGATAACTGTTATCCCAACTAAAATGTTAACCCTCAATCTAATTTAACGTTAACATTAAACTCTAGCTCCCACCCTCATTATTAAAAAAAAAAAATCCTATCTAACTCTAACACTAATCCTATAACTCAGTTTAACTAAAACACTAATGTTTACATTATCCCTAACCTCAAAGAGAACTAGGCCTAACACTGACTATAGTCCTGACACTAACATTTTTTAATTCTTCTTTTATTATTATTATTTATTACAATTTATTTAATTTGTATCCCGGTTGTGGCCCCCTCCCTCATTTCCTGCCAATCTAACCCTCCCTTCGGAAGCTATTCTCCCCCTATGTCCCTCCCTAGTTCATTGATAGGAGAGGTACTCCTCCCCTTCTATTTGACGCTAGCATATCAGATCTCATCAGGACTATTTGCAGGGAATATTATGAAAGAAGGGGAGATAGAAAGACCTGGAAGGGACAGAAGCTCCAAAAGAGCCAAAAAATCTGAGCCCTGGGGTCCCTTAAGAGAATGATACTCCAACCAAGGACAATGCATGGAGAGGACCTAAAACCCCAGCTCAAATGTAGCCCACAGACTCAGTCTTATATGGGTTCCCTAGTAAGGGGAGCAGGGGTTGTCTCTGGCATGAATTCAGTGGAAGGCTCTCTGATCACCTCCCCCTGGGAGGGGCAGTACAGCCTTGTCAGGCCAGAGAGGAAGATAATACTAACATTTACCCTAATGTAATTCTAGCTATATGCTAACATTAACACTAATATTAAGCCTAGCCTTACCCCTAACCACAACCATAGTCCTACCCTTTATCCCCAATCACAGATTTCACTTTATAAATAACCCTGTCCATGTCCTAACTCTAAACTCAAGCCTAACCCTAACTCTAAAACTAAATCTAACCTTATTTCTAACCTTAACCCTGACTCTAATCATAACCTTTACCTAATACCATATCTAGCCATAGTCTGAAGCTTAACCCTAAACAATACTCCAAACTCATTACAGTAAGTGTAACATGAACATTAGCCTAATTCTAACACTAACCATAACACCAACCCAAACTTTAACCCAGTCATACATACGCTTAACCCTATTCCTAACCCTAAACTATTCCTAACTAAAAACTTATCCTCAACCTAAAACTTATCTTAACCATAACACTTACCATGGCAGTAAACCTGTTCCTAAAGTTAACCATAAAATTATCCTAATAATTTAACCATAAAATTAACCTAATATTAAACCATAAAGTTAACCATAAAATTATCCTAATCCTAACCCTAATCCTAACACTAACCTTACAACTAACATTAACTTTAATACTATCTAGGGCTTAATAAAAATATAACCTTCATTTTAACAATAACAATAACCCTATCTATAACCCAAACTTTAGCCTTAAACCTAAATTTATCTAACTCTCACATAAGCTTAATAGTACCAATAACCATAATCAGACCAAGCACTAACACTAACCCTATAACTAACCTTATTAATACTGAAGTCACTAAATCTAACTCCAACACTTAACCTAAACATTACACTAGCCTAATCTGAAACTTAATCCTATCTCAAATTCTAAGTCTATACTTAATCAAAGCCTAATCTTAACATTTGCCCAGCTCTAATCCTAAGATGTATTCAAACACTAGCTCTAATGTTAACATTAACACTATTCCTAACCATAATCTTAACCTAACCTTTACTATGAAGCTAAAATTTACCCTAACACTAATCATAACCCTAGCTCTAAACACTAAACTTCATTCCATTCCTAACAGAGCCTTAATGGTTAACCTAAACCTAACTTATAGTCTAACCCTAACACTGTCCTAACTATAACCCTATCACCAGCCTCAACCCTCATCCTAATGATAACACAATTCCTAAAACCATTCCTAAGCCTAACTTTCATTCTAATCCTAACAGTAATACTAACATTGCCTAAAACCCTACTCTACCTTTTACCCTGATGCTAACCTAACCCTATACCTAACCACAACTATATCTATAATTTTAACACTAGCATAGCCCTAAGCCTAAAACCAATCCCTCATTCTAACCACAACCTTAAAATTATTCATAACTTTAATTATAACCACAAGCTCAGGCTAAACACTATACCTAACCTTTAATCCTAAACTTAGCCATGAACTAACTTTAATTCTAATACTCACCAAGATTATAGCCTAGATCTAACCTTAATTATAACACCCAATACCTAACATTAACTCCAACTTCAACCCTAACATTAGCCTGACCAAAACTATATTCAAACTTTAATACTATTCCTTAACCCTAAAACTATTCCTAACGTTAGCTTTAATCCTAAACCTATACTAAAAAACAAACAACCCCCCCAAACTGATCTTAACAATGACCCTTACAACAAAACTATATATAGCCCATCAATAACTCTAGTCTTAAAACCAATCACACAAATCCTAACCTAAACATATCAGCAAATTTAATCTTTTTTGTTTGTGTGTTTCTTTAATGTACGTGAGTGCTGTTTTCGTGCACACCAGAACAGGGAATCAGATTCCATTACAGATGGTTGTGAGCCACCATGTGATTGCCTTGAATTGAACTTAGAACCTCTGGAAGAGCAGCCACTGCTCTTAGCCACTGCGCCATTTTTCCAGCCACCATCAAATTTAATCTTAACACTAATTCTAACACTAACAATACTTTAGTCCAAACCATAACTCTAACCATCAGTTAAGCTCTACTACCCTTGCCAACAATAATCCTAATGCCATTCATACCGCTAGCCCCCAACTCTCTATCTTATCTAACATTGAAACTTAATACAGAACACTAAACCTAACCCTAGTTCTGTCTAGCCAGCACAGGGTGGTGGGCTTCTATGGGCAACTGCAACAAGTACTGCAAGACTGTGGGAAGGAGAAAAGCTCTACCACAAGATTGGCCCTTGTATGCATGCAGTTCAAGTTTAAGGAGACAGTAAGAAGTGCTGTGCCCTGAGAGAGAGTGTGGGGGAACATTTCCTGGAGCTCTCAGTGTTTTATTTTCGAAACAAGGATCACTTATGTTGTCTGTTATACATCCAGTAACGAGCTGGTCCACACCAAGACACTGTGAAGAACTGTCTTTGCTTATTGACAACACATTAAATGGACAGTGCTGAGTCCCACTACCCACTGCCCCTGGGCTGCAAGAAGAGGGGCCAAGCTAACTCACAAGAAGGAGATTTAAAAAAAATTTTTAAAGAAATATGATGAAAGAAAAAAGAACATTAAAATTAGCTATCTCTGGAGGCAATTCCAGCAGGGCAAGCTTTTTGCCCGTACTGCCTAAAGACCAAGCCACTGTAGCAGAGCAAATAGCTATGCGGCTAGAGGCAAGAAGTTCTGTCTGAGGAAGATCAAAGCTCGGAAAGGCAAATATGTCATCATTTACAGCTCAGGTAATAAAGGTGTTTATTGTTCTATGTTAAAAAAATCTAACCCTAGTACTAATCCTAATCTAATCCTACCCTAGACCCAACCCTGACACTAACTCTAATTCAAACACTAACTCAAGACTAACCTAAATCAAACAATAAATGTAACCCAATTACTCTTGGCATAACCCTAGTACTTATTACAGCTCGGTAGTATGGCTTAAAATGAGATATAAGGATATCTCAAACTATTTTGTTTTAAAAATTTCTGAGCGCCAGTAGATTATGAACACCACATGTGCGCCTAATATCTCTGGAGTTTAGAAAGGGGTGTCACATTCACTGAAACGAGAGTTACAGCTGATTATAAGCCACAAAGTGGGTGCAAAGAACTGCACTTAGGACCACTACAAACACTCCCCCCCCCCCCGCCGCCTGTTATCCACTCTACATCCTTGTAGCTCTTTCCCTCCTCCCCTTCCAGTCCCACCTTCTCTCCCTCCCCCTGACCCCTTCCTCAGGAAAGGGGAACTCCCTTTCCCATCCACCTCAGCGCATTAAGTTGCATCAGGTCTGAATGTGTCCTCTTCCCCTGTGATCTGTCAGGGCAATTCTGCCAGGGGAAAGTGATCTAAAAGCTAGCAAGTGAGTCCATGTTCAATGCTGTCCCCACTTTCTTTACTAGAGTACCCACTTGAAGCCTAAGCTGCCCATCTGGGTCCAATTCATGCATGGTCCTTGGTTGATACTTCAGTCTCAGCAAACCCCACTGGGACCTGGTTAGTTGGCTGTTGTTTTTTTTGTGGAGCTTCTGTCACTTCCCTATCCTTTTCTCTTTCCTCCCACTAGTCCGCAAGATTCCCTATACTTAAACCAGTGTTTAGCTGTGAGTCTCAGCCTCTGTTCTAAGGCACTGCTAGGTAGAGCCTCCGAGAGGACAACTCTGACAGGCTCCTGTCTGCAAGCTTAGCAGAGCATCATTCAGTGTCAGGGGTTGACACGCTCCCATAGGGTGGTCTTTGGTTGGGCCACGTGTGGATTGGGTATTCCCTCAATCTCTGTTCTGTCTTTATCCCTGCACATCCTATAGTCCTCTACAAATACTCTAATTGCTAAGCTGTATCTCCAGATTCTCTAGTAGTATTCTTATTGTTCAGTATTGCTTTGGCTATTTAAAATTTTTTGTACTTCCATATCAATCTTAAGAATATTTTCCCATTTCTGTGAAGAGGCATTTGACATTTTATTGGGATTACCTTGAATCTGTATTGATAGGATAGCCATTTTTACAATAGTAATTCTTCTGATCCATAAATAAAGGAAGTCTTTTCATCTATTACCTTCTTTGATCACTTTGGTTTAAAAATTTTGTAGAGACCTTTTACAACTTTAGTTATATTTATTCCAAGGTCTTTTTCTTTTTCACCTTAAAGATTATAATGCATGGGAATGCTTCCTAGATTTCTTCCTCAATGTATTTGCTATTGTTATATATAAAGGCTTTGTTTCATTTTTGTTTTCTGGAGACAGGCTTTTTTGTGTGTTTGTGTGTGTACAGCCTTGGCTGTTCTCATTGTGTAGAGCATGCTGGCCTTGAGTTTAAGAGATCTGTCCGCCTCTGCCTCACTGAGTGCTGGGATTACAGGCATGTGCCATCAGAACCAGCTTCTTTCGATCTTATAGCTATTAAGTCTAGCTAGGACTGTTGAAATACTGGACACCCTTGTCTTGTTCCTGATTTTTGTGGTAATGCTTCAGCTGTTCTCTAATGTTGGCATTGGGTTTGTCATACACAAGACTTTATTTTGATGTATATTCCTTCTACCCTGAGTTTCTTCAGGACTTTTGTTGTAGGGAGACATTAAATCCTCTCAGAAGCCCTTTTCTGCATCTATTGAAATGGCATGTGCTATTTGTCCTTGAATCCATTTGTGTAACTTATAACATTAAATAACTGACTTATACCAAACTATGACTGCATTTATCTCATCTTGGCTTGTTAGGTCATGTGCACCTAAAAATTCAACTACTTCTTTAGATTTTCAAGTTTTATGGAACATGTCTTTAATGTATAAACTAATGATTTTCTCAATTTCATTGATATCTATAACGGCTCTCTGTTCATCTATTTTATTAATTTGAGTTCTCTTTGATCCCTCCCTCCATATTTGCTTCTTTTCAAAGAACTTACATGTTCTAGTTTCATGCGCTTGCTATGGTAAAACACTGACCAAATGAAACTTGGGGAGAGAAGGGTTTATTTCAACTTGCATTTCTAGATCCAATCCATCACTGAGGAAATTCAGGGTAGGAACTCAAACAGAAAGCATGGAGGAATACTGATTGCTGGGTTGTTCTCTGGATCACTCTTTTGCTCATGCTTAACTAGCTTATGTAGCCCAGCCTCACCTCCCTAGGGATGGTACCGTGCAACAAGCTGGACCATCCCACATCAGATTTTACTACCTCAAATCACATATGGGAGAGAAGTAGGGTCGGTGAGGAAGTGGGAAACGTAGCTGGAAAAGAAAACTTGGGATAGTGGTACAAGCTGACAGATAAAGTTCATAAGGATTGGAAGGTTTTATGTGTATATATGCCTGTGAGTTTATGCCACATGAGTCTAGGTGCCCATGAAAGAGAAAGGTATAACCCTGGGAGGTTATAAAGCACAAAGGAAGCTGGAAAGGTGACTCAGTGATTAAAAGCATTTGCAGAAAGGACTTGCAAAGGACCTGGATTTGGTTCCCAGCACACAGAGGCACAAAAAACGATCTGTAACTCCAGTTCTAGAGAAGATGATGGCCTGCACCCTGTGGTACAAAGACAAACATGTAGGCAGAACATACACCTAAGGGTTTGTGTGTATGTGTGAAGAGGAGGAAGAGGAGCAGGAGGAGAAGACGACAATAACAATAACAGGGAATAAGTAGGAGACAGTAAAAGTCAAACAAATAGGAGGGGATGAAGTCCCTGGGTGAAGAAGATACACATAACAATCCTAGAACCCAACAAAGCAATGTGTAAACTAAAGCACCATATGCAATAGAGGTTGCACAGTAAGATTTATAAGCTATAGGATGAAACATCTGACACAGCTTCACTGAGCTGAAAAGCGGTTCTCAGACACCACTAGGAAGCTCCACATAGTGCTGTGGGAGAGTAAATGAGTCATCCGGACCCGTAGCCTGTGTCTCAGGCAGTTCTCGCATGTGGTTGAGTTCTTTTCTGGTAGTTCCCCCAACCCCAGGACACAATTTTGACCTCTTCCAATGTTGCAGGTCCTATGTATGCAGAACATCATATCCCATGCAGTTTCTACTGCTGTCCCAGGGTTTGACTTAAACATTGTGGCACCAATCCAAGCATGGAGTTGTCAGTTCTCGGTACTTCTGCCTGCTTCCCTGCAGAGTTCATCCCAGGCTTAGTAAGTCTGCTTACAGGCCCTGTCACTAATAGGAAAGGAGCTTGTTGTGTATTTTCTTGACTCCAGTGGTGAGGCTTCTACATTGTCATGATTTGACAGCCGAGATACACATTAGAACAGAAGAATGTGACGAGGGCTGGAACTGAGGTAGGTCGGTGGGCATTTATTGAGACTGCAATAAGAAAGGGAAAGTGAACAGTAAAGCATTGAGAGACCAACAGAGGACTGCACAGTTAACAGTTCAACTGTGAAATGAGGCAGGGAACACTAAAACAGTGGATGACTGGTAGAACTGAGTATTTTGACTGGTACACTGGAAATAAACTGATCACTGTGGTGGATAGAAGAGTGCTAAGATTGGACTATAAAGCACTGTAATAAGACAAAGGATGGCAGAATTGAGCACAGGGTTATGTGTTTCATCTTGACGAATCAGAACTTTAAGGCAGAAAATTGTGACAACAGATATTATAATGGAGCACAGAGGAACCTGGAATGGAAGAGGAGCTCTGTAGTGGGGCAGAGAAGGAAAGTTATGGGACAATGGACCACTGTGTAGGTAAGAGGGGTACTGGGACAAAGGATCACTGTTCCAGGCAGAGGCTAGTGTTTGCTAATCACTATGTATGGAATGTGCTTAGAAGACAGAATGTGTTGCTGCCACTAGTCAGATTCCCCTCACACTTCTCTCACTGAGCAGAAGCACGCAGTCTTAGGCCTCTTAAATGCTCCTAATCTAGACCTAATACAGGTCTCATCCTACTGTGGTTATCAACCTAAGAAGCCCTAAGGAAAACACACCTCTAAGACACTAAGCTTAGAGACAAGACTCAATGGAAATGTCTAGAGTACTAAAAAACAAAATAGCATTTTGAGTCTTCTCAATTGTCTTCCAGTCTAACACTTCTTTTAATATAGAAGTTTCTAAACCTAAGGAAGGTGTTGTAGTTGGAATAAAAATGGCCCCAGAGGCTCATAGGGACTAAAACTATTTGGAGATATGGCCTTGTGGGCATACATGCTTTGTTGGAAGAAATGTGTCACTGGGAATGGCCAGGCCTAGTATCTTAGTCTCTTCCTTTGATCCAGATGTAGAACTCTCAGCAGCCTCTCCAGCACCATGTCTGCCCACAGGCCACCATCCTTCCCAACACGGCAACAATAGACTAAACCTCTGAACCATAAACCATCCCCAATTGTTTTTTTTATAAGAGTTGTCACAGTCATCGTGCCTCTTCACAGCAATAAAACCCCAAGACAGAAGGCCTGTTTCGAAGACAAAATGTGTTGCTGATTACACTAACCTTTAACCCTAACTTAATCTCAATCTCTTATCCTGATAATTGACAATCCTAATTCTAACCTTACCTACTAAATTCCCTAATCATATCCTTAATCCCAATGTAACCCCAACTACTAACAGTACTACCCCGAACTCAACCAACACTCTCTAATTACAACCCAAACCCTAATGGTAACACTGCACCTCATATTCAACCACGTTTAACATTACTCTTATCCATATCCCAAACATCAATCCCTAATGCAAAACCTAAACCTAAAACTAACCCTTAATCCTAGTACCCAACCTCCAGCCCTATCACAACTATTTACCCTAACCCTTAACAGCAACCCTCTGCTCTCAACTCTTACCTAAAACCTAATTTCTACTCCTCCAATCCTAACCATAATCTTTAATCTGGTCTACCAACAGAACAAAATAGACTCTCCAGATATCAACATGACACAAGCAAAATTTTATTTGGCAGCTCTTCATACTGCATGAATCAGCTTCTCGCTATATTGCTTCTCTTTACATGAACACACAGACGTAAAATAACTGTAATTTAAAACATTCTTTAAAATATCTATTTTAAAAATTCTTTAGTAAACAACTTTACTATTTGTTAAAGATGCAAGCAAATTTTCACACTGATATGAGATGCTTATTTTTACATCAAGTATTAAATCTTGCCTGAATGTGGCACTCGCCTTTAATGCCAGCACTCAAGAGGCAGAGGCAGGTGAATCTCTGAATTAAGAGGCCAGCCTGGTCTACATATTGAGTTCCAGGTCAGCACAACACAATTAAAAATCATTATCATCATCTTACCTGAATAATTTGGAATGCAAAATATAGAAAACCAATGTTTTCCAGAATTGAATCAATGCTGAGTGCCCTTCACATAAATTAGTATAAAATATATTTAGGACCATTTCAGAAACTACTGTGTTATCCCAAATCAAATAATCCTAAACTAAAATTTACTAAAGAATCTTTTTTTCAAGTACATTTTGGTAAGTTAGAAGCAACTTTCTAAGACAATTTAATCTAAAGGTACACCAATTTTTTACTTGCAAACTGATCAGTGTCTAGGATAGTAGAAAAGCATCCAAATTTCTCATTTTGCAAAGTGAAAAGGTATTGAGCTAATTTTCTAAGGAAAATATCTTATAGACAATAAAATCTAAGACTACAGTGTTTATAAGGTTAATAGTAGTAATATTAGTGTACAGTAATGTCCTTACCATTCACTAAATAGTAACTTACTAACACCCAGAGCAACTGCTGCTCTAGAAGACTCCATTCACAATATGGGGCCTTTATAAGTGCTGCTTTTACCTTTATATCATTATCGTTTCATATTTACATCAAATATTTTCAGCTTCCAAAACAATTACAGTAACCCTTGCCTAAAATAAGCAGTAAAACTGCATGTTTGGAGTAGTGTATGATACATTTGTGATAGCTGATATTTTCATCTTGTGAAGATCTAGAATTACCTCGGAAATGAGCCTCTAGGCTTGTCTATAAGAGATTTAAATTGAGACAGGAAGACCCACCCTGAAAGGAGTGGTACTATTCTCTGGGTTTGGGTTCTAGACTATATGAAAGGGAAAAAGCTAGGTGATCATGAGCACTCATCACTGACTATAGATGCAGTGTGGCAAGCTCCCACAAGCTCCTCCTGCTGTGACTTGTCAGTCTGTGACATGGCTCAACCTCTAAGCCAAATGAAACTCTTCCTAACTTGTTTTTCTTGGACTATTTTATCATAGCATCAGGAAAAAAATAACAAGATACAATGATCTTCACACACAATTATAAAATTCTTGGACAAGGTATATATCACTAACTACCTCTATTGCTGAAAGAGCATACTTAAGAAATTTCACCTCAATGTATGCCTCTCTTAAAATGGCAACACCTTCTCATTCTTTTGGTAAGAGTACTGAGGATAGAATTTACAGTCTCATGCGAGCCAGGCCAAGTATCCTACATAATGAACAACATACACAGTACTCTTAATCTTTTGATTATAAAATAGGGCTTAAATTGCTTGGGCAGGTCCTGACGTTGCAATTATCCATCAGCCACCTGAGTAGCTAGCACTACAAGGCCTGTACCATCAAGCCCTTCTATGATCACCATTAAACACAAATCACTGCTAAACACAACATATTCATAACCTATATAACAAGACATTCACGATAGAAAAATCTATGCATTATAGGTTAGTTTGCACCAGGATTTCGAAATACTTAAGATTTACTGCCAATAGTCTTCATGACTTCTAGTGTAGTTAAAATTTTACGATCTTTACTTTCCAAACTAGTTTCAATTCAACATTTATTCTCGTAAGAGCTAGCTTCATTTGTATTTTCATGTGTATATTCACATGATTATGAAAAATTAGGTATCCTCACATCACATCCGTGTTCCACCAAGATATTCAAGTCTTCAAATAGAACTGAACATCTTTTGTTTTTCAAGACAAGGTTTCTCTGTGTAGCCCTGGATGTCTTGTAATTCACCCTGTAGTCTGGCCTTGAACTAAAGAGATCTGCCTGCCTCTGCCTCCCCAGTGTTGGGATTAAAGGCATGCATCACCACACCAGGACTGGAACTGAACATCTCAAAACCTATTATTTGATAGGTCTTTCTTTAGTAAGTCTATGATTAAAACAAAACAAAAACAAAATTCTGCAGCTTTCAACACTTGTTTTATACCACCATATTTTCCTAGGAGTATTTTCAAGCATCAGAAATGGAAAGTCTAAAAATTTTTGATAACTACAGTTTCATGGGGCTTTTTCTCCAGCATGAGTTTTTCCATGTCTTTGAAGGGACCGATGACATCTAAAGGCCTTACCACACTGTTCACATTCATATGGTTTTTCATGACTATGAGTTCTTTCATGTCTTTGAAGGGAACTGTGACATCTGAAGGCTTTACCACATTGTTTACACTCAAAGGGTTTTTCTCCAGTATGGATTCTTTCATGCACTTGAAGAGAAGGGAAACGCCAGAAGGCTTTACCACAGTGCTTACATTCGTAAGGTTTTTCCTCAGAATGGGTTCTTTCGTGTAATCGAAGGGAGCTCTGAACTCTGAAGGCCTTACCACACTGTTTACATTCATAAGGTTTTTCTCCAGTATGCGTTCTTTCATGTCTTTGAAGAAAAGAGGGGTAAATGAAGGTTTTACCGCATACCTTACATTCATAGCGTTTCTCTGCAGAATGAGACCTTTCATGCATTTGAAGTAAATACCGAGAAACAAAAGACTTACCACAGTGTTTACATTCACAGGCATTTCCTTCAGCTTTCTTTCTTTCCAATATAAGATTACTAAGAGTGAAAACTCTAGCAGGTTGCTTGCATTTATAAAGCTTCTCATGAGTGTGAGATAGTTCATGTACATGAAGACTACTGAGAACGGTGAAGGCTTTACCGCATTGCTTACATTCGTGTGGTTTCTCTCCGGTATGGATTCTTTTGTGTAGCTGAAGGGAACTTGAACAACTGAGGATTTTACCACATTGCTTACATTCGTAAGCTTTTTCTTCAGTCTGAGCCCTTTCATGTACTTGAAAATAACTGAATCTTCTGACGGTTTTATCAGATTGTTGACCTGCATAGGGTTTTCCTGCAGTAGAGGTTAGTTCATGTAACTGAAGAGCACTGCGACAACTGAGACTTCTACTACTCTGCTTACATGCATACAGCCTTTCTTCAGTATGAGTTCTTTTATGTACGTGGACAAAAGTGAGACTCCTAAATGCTTTACCACATTGTTTACATTCATAGGGTTTTTCATCAGTGTGAGTTCTTAAATGCTTCTCAAGCAAACAAGGAAAAATGAAGGACTGACCACATTGTTTACATACATATTTACATGCATACCGTTTTCTTCCAGTGTGAATCTTTTCATGTCTTTCCAGGGAAGAGAAATGAAAAAAGGCTTTACTACATATCTTACATTTATAGGGCTTTTCTATAGCATGAGATCTTTCATGTACTTGGAAGGTACTCCAATCTCTGAAGATTTTACTACATTGCTTACATTCAAAGGGCTTTTCCTCAGTGTGAATTCTTTCATGTCTTTGAAGAAAAAGAGGACACAGAAAGGCTTTACTACATATCTTACATTTATAAGGTTCCTCTACAGTATGGGTCCTTGAATGCAATTGAAGGGCACTGTGACTTCTGAAGGCCTTACCACACTGTTTACATTTACAGGGTTTTCCCCAAGCATGAGACCTTTTGTGCCTTTGAAGAAAAAGGGAACAATGGAATGCTTTACTGCATATCTTACATTTATATGGTTTTTCTCCAGTATGAAAACTGTCATGTGTTTGAAGTAAATATAGATAAGTGAATGACTTACCACACTGTTTACATGCATAAGGTTTTTTCTCAGGATGAGCTATTTTATGTCTTTGAAGGGAACAGTGACTTCTGAAAGCTTTACCACACTGTTTACAGTCATAGAGTTTTTCTCCAGTGTGACTTCTTTCATGCATTTGAAGGTAACTTTGACATTTGAAAGTTTTACCACATTGTTTACATGCATGAAGTTTTTCTCCACTGTGAATCCTTTCATGATCTTGAAGGGAACTGGAAGAACACAGGGTTTTCCCACATTGTTTACATTCATAGGGTCTTTCTCCAGTATCAACTCTTTCATGACTGTGAAGAGTACTAGAAGAACTCAGAGCTTTACTACACTGTTTACATTCATAATCTTCAGTGTTGGTTCTTCCATCTACAGAAAGTGAACAGGAATGGCTAACAAAGGCCATTCCAAATTGCTTATAGGATTTTTCACCACTGTGACTTTGTTGCTGTATTCCAAATGAACCTGGAAAACAAAATAGATTTTGAAAAGATTTCACTTTATAAGGTCCCCATGTATCACTGAATATGTGTAAGTTCAAGGTTTTCCTACAGTTTATACTTAATACTGTTTCTTACCGTATTTGTGTTCAGATGGTTTGTCCCCCAAGTGAGACATGATGTGTTCATTAAAGGATGATTGACATGTAAAAACTTTTCCACACACACCACATTCAAATGGTTTTACTTCAATAGAAAATTCTGCACTCTTACAGAGATTTGGCATCCAGGTAAAGGTTTCTTGAAACTGACCACTTTCTTTATGCTCATAAATTGCATCTATCATGCACCTTCTGGAAAAAAGTATAAACATGTCAGTAATGGTTGCTTCCCTAATGATTGTCTGCCTACTAATAGGTATTACTGGTGGGGCTTACACTATTCATAAAAATACAGGAAAGTGCATGCTTTTGTCACCTGAATAGTCTCCAACAAAATGGACTGATAATTCTGCAATATGCTCCCGAAGAGCTACTATCAAAACAGCCTCCACACAGGCTGGAGAGATGGCTCAGAGTTAAGAGCACTGGCTGCTCTTCCAAAAGTAGTGAGCTCAGTTCTCAGCATCCACATGGTGGCTCACAACTGCCTATAACCGTAGTTCCATGGGATCCAAAGCCCTCTTCTGGTGTGCAGATGTATATGCAGACAAAACAGCCATATACATGAAATAAATAACCAAATAAATCTTATATATACATAAAAGCCCCAGTCATATCAGTGTTGTCTAAGTACCATTTCCAAGTGAGCTGTTTTTTCAGATATATAAACTGAAGTAAATGTTTTTGTTAAAATTTTTCTAATGATAAATAAAATTTAAAGTTCTGGCTTTTGTTTACTTTTTTGCTTTTTAATTTTATCATTTATTTTATGTGCATGATGTTCTGCCTCTATGTATATCTGTACCATACCCATGCATGGTGATTGACTGTACAGGCCAGATGAGGGCACTAGATGCCCTAGACCTGGAGTTACAGATGGCTGTGAGACACCAGATAAGTCTGAGGACTAGAAACTGGGTCCTCTGGAAGACCCAGAAGTCTTTTAAATGCTGAGCCATACCTCTAGCTCCTTTCTGGTTTTGATAGTGACTTTTTATAGCACATTTTAGAGTTTTTCAAGGAAAGCTTTTTTTCTAGCTGTATATGCAAATTACCTTAGGTATTTCCAAGAATGTTTGTACTGCTCTCCAATGTTTTGGTCTTCCCATTTGATTCCTAAAATGCAGACACCCCCCAAAAAATATCACAAATTATTAGAAATTATACAATGAGTTTCTGTGTTCGATGTACACTGGACCCATTTCTGTTTATTCACTGATTTTTCCTCTTCCTAAATTATTTCCAAATCACAGAACCAAGGAGCACTTGTTCCTTGACAAATAAATGGCGGCATTCTTACCTATGGAAGTAAGATTACTGCAGGTTTCTAGCATGACATCTTTGTATAGCTTCTTCTGAGAAGGATCCAGCAAAATCCATTCTTCCTGGCTGAATTTCACAGCCACATCCTCAAAGGCCAAAAACTCCTAAAACATCCCGAATATATATAAGAGAACAGATGAGACTAACAGATCTAAAGAGTTTACACTCAAATGTAAGATGTCTGTATATAATTTTGTTGTATTTGGGAATTCACTCAATGAAACTGAAACTCTAGTGGCAGCTGAGATATTAAATAAGGAGAAAGGAACAGAGAGTTCAAGTTCAGCCAAGACTACACAATGAGACCCTAACTCCACAGGAAAAAGAAAATAAAAGAACGAAAGGATGAGAGAGAGAGAGAGAGAGAGAGAGAGAGAGAGAGATAGAGAGAGAGAGAGAGAAAAAGAAAGAAAGAAACAGCATAGTAGGAACACTCCTCATTACTGTGCCTGGGAGAGAAATGTGCTGCTGGCCACCCCATTTTTTTTCTTTCTAGAGTGTATTTTCAGTACCTATAACAACAGAGTTCTGCTGAATGACGTACAGGAGAGCTAGCATTAGCAGTCAAAGAGTTGCTTCTATACAAAGTGGATTTTTCTGGTATTAGGGAACCTAAGATTCTGGGAGACATTCCACTAACATAAATGATAACAGTAGTTCTCTTATTCTAAATGACTTACATAAACACAGCAATTTTCTGAACTGTTGGCTTTCTGAATGTTCTATCATCTAGGATACCAAGAGAATCTGTCCCTGCCCACAATGATGTGGGCTATGAATCTCCTGCATCTCTTTGAAAGACAACAAATACTTCATGCATATTGTCACTTGTTAAGTGGGGAAGTGAGCCAATTCTGTGTGATTACACCAAGAGAAGTAGGATAACATGCAGAATTTATTAGATTAAGAATGACTAATGATCCTAACAAATTAACATCAATTGAGTAAATATCAATGCAAAATGATAATGGCATGCATTTTTACAAAGAAACAAAACAGCCATGTGTATTTGCATGTGGTCCTAGCTACTTGGGAGACCAGTATACAGAATCACTTGCATCCAGGAGTTCAAATCCAACCTGTATTCTACTGCTCCCATCTCAGGCTGGAAAAAGGTAGTGAAGAATGAGGAAGGTCACCAATGTCAGTTCTTATGGGATTATACCTTTATAAAATTACAAGAAATTTAAGAATGTACTTATTTATAATCACCAATAATTAATTTTTCAACTTTCTACTAATCCAAGTGCTTAGAAATGGTCAGTCTTCTAAACTGTAAAGTGATGCTTGCCTAGCATACATCATATTATTTTCAAACTACTCTGTAGACACAAAGGGTCAAAACTAAAAGCAAATTTTCACACTTTGGAGATTTAGTGGAACCTTATAAAAATGGCCAGCTTAAAAAATATGCAGTTTACTATTCTACAAAATAAGGTATTCACATATCTACCTTGATATCAAATATGGAGTACATTATACGAAACCAAGTCACTTCCACTTAACTGTTACAAAAAGAACTCCTTCGCTCTCTCTCTCAGCTATATAACCCCCTCTGTGGGCTTACTGCTTCCCTGAAGTATTTTAAGAAACTCTTTGTGCATGTCTTGGAGACATGAATACAGAAGGTCATCAGTCTTCTATATGCTGTTTTGCCCAGCATTTTAATGGCTTACAAAGGGATTTTCTTCTTACCTCTGGTGTTTATGGTGGTCACCTGAAAGTACTTGGCAGAGGAGACTCAAGCAACATCCAAAAGCCTTGCTTTTTTCTCCCATCAGAGGAGAGACTAAGGTAGTTCTTTTGGGCCTTTGCAGAAAGATATGCTTTCCATTCACAACTGACGGACACAAGCCAAAGGAATTCATTGCTGGTATTTTAAAATATGATTGGGGATGGAGGGAGGACAATTAAGTGTTGTAGTCTAGAATTTTAAGGGACTTCATTTCTCCTGTTCTGAAAATTTCCTCGCTTTCCACCTGTCTCTTCACCCTTGTATAGATACACTCCATTTTCACATACATACCCAAGAACTCAGGCAAGTAAAAGCTACATGCTGAAAATATCCTTCATGCTGGGTGTGATGGTACATGCCCTTAATCCCAAAATTCAGGAGGCAGAGGCAGGCCCATCTCTGAATTTGAGGCCAAACTGGTAACATAGCAAGCTCCAAGCTGGAACTAAATGGTAAGACCCTGTCCCCCAAAACAAATCTACATATTGTTTGTGAGGTGGTTAGTGGGGACCTCAACACCACCCAGATGCATGTCTTTTTCCTTATCTGATCTGCCCCAAATCTAACAACTATGATCATTTTGCCCAAAATTCATCTCTAACTATGTTATGGAATCCAAAGGGCTAATTGTAGCTTTCTGTCCTAGTCTGACAAACTTACATAAATTTTTAAAATTATTTTTATATTTATACGTGTTTGCCTGCATTTATGTCTGTCCACAATCTGCATGCCTATAGTGCTCATAGAGACCGTAATTAGACACTTGAGCCCCTGGGACCAGAGTTATAGACAGTTCTGCGCCTTGATGTAGGTACTGATAATAAAACCTGAATTATTTGGAAGAGCAGCCAATGTTTCTAAGCATTGTGTCATTGCTATGTGCATACAAAGAGGTTCCATACCTAGTCTTTAGCAGGCAGCTGAGCCGATGAGAGCCATAGTCATAACCCTGATAACAGAGAAGACATGTTCCTTTACAGTCCTTGACAGGAAACCCAAATGATCATATCAGGACTCCTACATGGGAGACAACAGGGAAAGGGCCCTTAGGAATACATGACACCCTGTGTCTTAGAAAGAAAAAGGCTGCTATCACCTTCATTAACAATACTACGTTATGGAATGTAACAAAGGAAACTTCCAAGAACCCTGCTCTTTTTCATTTTAATAAAATTTGGCTGAAACCATGCACCAATACACTAACCTGGACTCCTTCTTATTTTTTTCCATTTCTTTGTGTTGTTAGTGTTTATTTATTATTTATTACAATTTATTCACTTTGTATCCCAGCTGTAGCCCCCTCCCTCACACCCTCTCAGTCCCACCCACCCTCCTTCTTCTCCCCCTATACCCCTTGCCCTAGTCCACTGATCGGGGATGTCCTCTTCCCCTTCTATCTGACCCTAGCCTATCAGGTCTCATTAACCTGGACTCTTAAGAGACAAGGCAGTCAAAGGCAACCTACCTGTATATTTTATAAAACCTCTTCATATCTTAGACAAAAAGTTTCAAAAACCAGAACAGGGCCATCCAAACTCCTTTCCTCTTACTTTCTAGACAGATACTACCTTCAAGGCTATAGTTAATAAGAGGACTCAAAGGCTAGAAAAGGCCACACCAGAAGATTAAAGGAATCGCTATGGCAACTTTCTTTTTTTTTTTTTTTTTATGGCAACTTTCTATTCCCTGACCATTTCATCAGAAAGTCCAAGCATTCCATCTAAAGACACCCTACTAAATCTAAGGGAACTAACTTATCTTTTGGACAAATGAACCATTCTGATTATCCCTGTAGTCAATTACAATATTTCAGTTGTGAGAACACAAAGGAACCCAGCTAATCTCCTATGGGACCATGTCTAAATTGCAAGGTGGGAGGCCACTAGAATTCTCTCATCCATTTCCTCTTTCCCCATTATCTCTATCCCCCTCTCCTCCCTCCATCCTGTATCTAAAAATCTCATGCTAGGGTTAAACATGAAAACTGACAATGCCCTTAACTTTGAACCTGGACAATAAGGGATTACTTCTCCTTTGAAGAGACCCTGGGGTTATTCAGGATTCCAAGTTTTCCTTGGTACTCCTCATAAGCCTTAGATGATCCAAGATATGGCAAGGGTGTGATTATATATACTACCAATACAGGAACTACATTCTTTTCCCTGATTACTTTTCTGATTTAACATTCTGGTCCTTAATATTCCTCCATAGCATTAATGGCAAACGTCTCTTAATATGTGTGATAAACATCTTTTCATTCATTCCTTTTTGGTTCTACCCAGTTACCCAATTTCCTTCCAACCTCCATGCCCATTTTTTATATCTGAAGAGTCCTGAGACCCTAAAGTACTCATAACACCAAACCCCTGCCCTATAAAGGCCCAGGGATGTCTGTAGCTCCAAACATTCTCCCTTATCTCTACTATACATCCCTACATCCTTTGCTTTTGTTTGGTTTTTTGAGACAGGATTTCTCCATACAGCCTTGGCTGTCCTGAGCAACCTTTGTAGATCAGACTGGCCTCGAATTCAGAGATTCACCTGCTTCTGCCTCCCCAAGTGCTGGGATTAAAGGCATGCGCCACCATGCCTGGCTCACATCCCTACATCTTGTAGCAAGTTCCCTACAAGTGTGAGGCAGCTCTAGTCTCAGATGTTCACTAACAGCCACTTCTGTCACAGTAGTCATTAAGGGCTAACAACTTTCTTCAAAGTCCCAGTTAAAGCCTAAATCTTAGAAGTGTTTACAGTTTACTGGTGACAAATTCCTAACCATTATGGGGGGCATGCTCATGACTCACCATGTAGCAATCATGTTGGCAGTAAGAGTCAGATGGATCCTAAATGACATTCAAGACCTAAGAGCCCCAAGTGAAACTGTGATCCCAACCACTCAATAGGCCCCGATGCTTACACAGTTAGGAGAAATACACTCCAACACCACCTAGGTTTATCACTTACACTTTAAGGATCCTTTTTTCCTGCATTCCAATCCACTGGACTCAGTTCTTATTTGCCTTTAAATGGCAGGACCACTTGTCCCAGACATTCAAACACTCACCTAGGGTGTCTTGCTTCAGGAAATGGCAAGAAACCCATCTTTTCCATGGCAGAAAACCATTCTTTTTTTAAAATTTCATACAGAAACAGCCACCTTTAGTACATAGATGATTTATTAACCTCTAACAGACCTTTTACCTCACATCAAAATGCTGCTGTAACTTATCAAGAGACCAACTAGTCTCATCTGCACATTAAGAGTTCCTCTTCTAAGGCACAAATCCCCCTACTAACAACTTACTATCAGTGGGCACAAGGAGCCTTTCCAGACCTGAAAGACATCCTAACTATGGGGTTCACAACCACAAAAGAATTGAGAACTAACCTATGACTATGTGTTATCTATCTACAGTCAAAGCTTTTCCACCTCAGAAGCTCGAGCAGCCTGGAGATTCCTATCTCCTATTCCAATGAGGCTAAGGTAAAACTCACCCTCACAAAGTGCTTTTTCTTTCACCTTTATGGGTTCTATATATAATTGCACAAGCCCTACCTTCTTACCCCTTTATTGCCATTTCAGGGAAATTATCCCAAACCTGCCCCAGTGAGCTTTAAATTATACCATAACCACACACATCACCTACTTTAAGTTATGATGCCCAGCTTACTTCTTTCCCCCAACACCTCAGAGCTTAATACTTACTATTATTTTCATCTTTCCAGTTGCTACTACCATATTCCTTACCTCCCTTTGTAAGAGTCACGGTATGGTGCCATGTTTGACCATTATGGCTTTTGTTATGGATACAGATAAAAGGCTCAAAATATATATCTGATATCACTAAGTCTTAGTGGGATGACTCTTTTGGAGAGACTTGGAGCTGGTTTTCTGAATTCCTGCTTATGGGTTATGATTGGGGTTATAGGCAGGGAGGACTTTGCTTAACTTTCTGGTACTATGGACTCCTTCCAGATCACAGGCCATTAAGTTCCAGTTGCTACTGTCTCAGAGATATCCACTATTACCATAGCACGGATACGGGTATCAAGACAACCTTCAATGTTGAACTTTGCTTCTCACTTTTGCTACTACATTACATATTTGAGGCCAGGTTCCAGGGGATCTTCTGTCCCCACCTACCATTTCACCATATGTGCACTGGGATTATATACACGCACCACTACATCTGGTTTATATGTGGGTTCCAGGGATTATAACTCAGGTCATCAGGCTTGTGCAACACATGTTTTTACCCACCTAGCCATCTCACCAGTCCAAAATAGATTATTCTGACTCAAAGTCTGGTTCCTGACTGCTAAACTTATCTGTACTCTACAAAACATTCTAATGTTTGGAGTATTTGAAATAACTCATTATCTTCTAATTTTAATCTTTCTTTGATGTATAAATTATTGTAACTCTTACTTGTGACTACTAATTTCACTTAGTGTTATTTTAAATGAGGTTTTGGCTTGGGAAAAGTAAATGTTTGGTTTCTGCTTTGTTGATTTCTTGATCGTCTGTCATTTTCCATTGAAAATGACAAGTGTCTCTACTATAACTAACTGGGGCAACTGTGTTTTAGGTCAGAGTTACATGCGGACAGTGGGAGTAGCCCTCTCTGAGTTCATTTTCTCCTCCTGTGTATCTGGCTTATCCCAGACATTTATCACAATGTAAGGAAGCTCAAGACACTAAGTGACCTACCCTCCTGACTGGTCAATAGTTTCTTCCAACCCAGAAACAAGATATATTTTGAGGTATCACTATAAGCTCATTACAATCCTGAGGCCCAGCAGTTAAGAGCATTAGCTGTTCTTCCAGAGAACACAGGTTCAATTCCCAGCACCCACATGGCAGCTCACAACTGCTTCTAACTCCAGCTCCAAGAGATCTCATAGCCTCACACAGGCATAAATACAGACAAAACACCAATGCACTTAAAATAAAAATAATAAAATCATTAAAAAAATTATTATAAATCCTGGAGTGGTAGCCCTGACATTTCCACCCTGAAGAGGGAAAGAGGGAGAGAGAAGGAGGTAGGGAAGAAGAGAGGGGAAGAGAGGGAGAAAGAGAGAGACAGAGACAAAGAGAGAGACTGAGACTCAATTTTGGCACCTTTATGATCAGGCATGAGAATCCCTAAACTTAAGGCAGAGCACTGGAAAACTTGGATTTTGAATCAAAGTTTTAAGTAACACATGGTAAAAGAGGTCTCAAGAGAAATCTATATATTTAAAAAGAATTGAAAGTTTGAGGGGATTGAAACTATATATATATATATATATATATATATATATATTGCAATTGAAGACAGGTGAAAAATAAATAAATCACTGCATAACAGAAAGCTAGAGAAAGAAGAAGTAAATCAGGCACAGGAAAACAACAATTAAAAAGTAATATTGTGAACAAAAATTCAAGACAATTACTCTTAAACTTGGCTCTTCAAAAATACTGATAGAATTGGTAATGTTATAGCCATATTTTAAAAAAAGATTAAGGATGAGAATTATAAAGGGCCACTTATAGCCATACCACCCTAAACATACGTAATCTCATGTGATCTTGGAAATTCAACAGGATCGGGCCTGGTCAGTACTTGGATGAGAGAATTATGTAGTGCCATCATTAGCATGAAGGTTAAAAGAATCACAAAGGCATACTATGAAACAACCTCAGAGCACATATTTAATAACTTAGAAGAAATGAGCCAATTCTCTGAAAGGCAAACAAAGACAGATGGCCAGTAAGAATAGGCCTGTATGTGCTAAAGAAATGAAATCGCTAACTCTCAAAAAAAAAAAAAAAAAAGGATAGACAAGAATTTCAATCAATTTTTCAACAACTGAGAATTAAGATATGGCACTAATTCTATAAAATGGCCTCTATAAAGGCAAACACATCCTATGAGGTCAACATGACCATTAAACCAAAATAAAACAAACAAAACCTAAAGAACGACCAGTGCAAAACCTCAACATTAGTAACCTGAATTTTCAAGTGTATTTTAAAAAATAATTAAAAAGAGGCAGTGTGGTTATATACACCTGTAATCCCAGCACTTGGCATGCTGAAACAGAATTACTGTGAGTTTAAAGACAGCCTGGTCTGCAGAGTAAAAGCTGGTCTGAAAACAAAGTATATAGTTGATGCAGATAGAGAAAATCAATTCAAACCTCAAAATTCAGACTGATCAGAGCTCCACGGTAGAATGCATGCCCAACATTTTGCAAATAGCTGTTTTAATCCCCACCAACAAAAGCAAAATTTTAAAAATGTAATCCACCAAACTGACAAATTAAAGATCAAAAATTGTAAGCAAATAGCTGTACTCCCAGAAGGAAAAGCATTACTGAAACCATTAAGGAAAATAAAATAGTCTTTAGCCTTAGAAAATCCAAGAACCAAGCTAGGATTGGTGGTACAGGACTATAATCCCAGCTCCCAGGGAGGCAGAAGCAGGTGAGTTCAAGGCCAGCCTGGTCTACCAAGTGAGTCCAGGGCAACCAAGGCTACACAGAGAAATCCTGTCTCGAATCCATACCCCCGCCCCCGGAAAAAAAGAACAAAAGAAAATCCAAGAACCAGCAAGAACTCAGGAAAATGGAAACTAGTTTGAATCACAAATTATTATGCAAACTCCACCAATTTCCTGTATATCAACAAAAGAAGTTTTGGGTGTAAAACGAAAACCATCACATAGTTTATATAGCACCAAAGATAAAGTGAGACACATTTGCATATTAATGTAATTAAAGTCTCTATATAAAAATTGCAGAGTTCTAATTAAAAAACAATCAAAGAACTTAGTAAGTGATGAGATTTCCATGACCTTGGAAAGGAAACCTCAAAATTATGACAGTTATCATTCTGATTTACAGATTCAACACACCCCAATATAAAGCCTCACAATTTGTGTTGAAAACAAACAACGACATTTATCTGGCAAGAGATACTCATAATGTCAACAGAACAGGTGGTAGAGTGCTTGACTTTCACGGAAGCCCTAGGTTCCTTCCACACACACACACACACGCACACGCACACGCTCTTAATCTCAGTACTGTGGAGGTGGGTTTAGGTATCAGGATAAGAAGTTCAAAGTCTTCCTCAGCTAAGAGAAAATTTGAGGCCAGTCTGGGAAACACGTGATCCCGTCTCAAAAGGAAAAAGAAAAAGTTAACACAATACTGAAGCATAAACACTACACTATCTGACCTTAAGGCGTCCAATAAAACTACAATAATCAAAGCACAGTATTTCAAAAATAAGGAATACCAGAATAAAAAAGCCAGACGCAAACCCAAAATACAGTAATTAACTCTACAGACCGGTAAAGCAAACACGCCCATATAAACAAACAATTGGACAGGCTTCACAACTTTCACAGAACTAACTCAAAGCAGATCTTAAACCCAGTTAGGAGATGCAAAACATCAGAACTCTGTAACTCGGAGAAACTAGACTACCTCAACTTGGCTACCCGCCTTCCCGACGGGAAAAATGCTGGCTCTGCGAGCGCCCGCCCAGCTGTGACGTCACCGATGCAGGGCGGGGCCTCTCGCTTTGCAGAGCTCCGTGCAGAAGGGGCCAAGAGGCGGAGCTGCCCAGAGGCCGCTCGTCCAAGGCCTAGGTTGCCTCACAGGACATCAACCCGCCCAGGGCCCCGAAAACAACGCACCACACTGGCTCCCGCGCCTCACCCGCCGCTTCTTCCAGTCTGGGGATAGCGGCCCCCAGCTCACCATGGCGCGGCTGCCGAGCACGCCCACGTCCTCCGCACAGCTCCCGGTACCAGCGCTCACAGCGACGGTGGACCCCACTCACACATCTCTCGGCCACTCAGCTCGGCGGCCGGGAAGAGCCCGTCCCCCGGAGATCCTGATTGGACAGCCCGCTTAGCTATCCTGATTGGCTTTTGCGAGGCCTGAGTGACAGAAGCAGCTCCCTAAGGGAGGAAGCCCAGCTCAAAAGACAGGAACTGGGCCAGCCAAAGTTTGCATTAAGCAGAACTTGCTCCAGCTTCCCAGAGCTGGCTCCTTTCACTCAGTAGGCACTCTTTGACGTTCCTCCTGGTCACAGGGTCGCCTGTGTTAGCATAGCTCCTTACACAACGAGCGATCCTTGACTCAGTTGGAAGGATGCCCACTGCATATTAGAACAGGATCTGAAGAATTAGCAGTTTCAGTAAGACATAGGTAGGATTGCTCGGACCTTCTCTCTCTCGTGCCGCACATTTTCAGCCGGAACAACAGTAACACGTACCACACCTGGTACTGTGGGCAAAGCCTTCATCCTAGCATTCAAGAGGTAGTGACAGGAGGATCAGCAGTTCAAAGCTAGCCTGGGTTACATGCCACAGTCAATACATGACACCTGCCAAGAGGGTACAAAAAAAAAAAAAAAAAAAGACCAATAAAAAATGGAGAAAAAAATTGTAGAGATCAGCAATCCAGGAAATGGGCAATCCCAAACAACAAACCCTTCTACAAATCAAAACATCACAAAACAGCATAATGATGTCAAAAGTTGAATTTTTTTTAAATAACATTTTTACGTTTTGTTTGTGTGTGTAGAATAACATCGCCCCTGGAAGCTACAGTAATGGCTGTTGTGAGACACTAGATGTGAGTGCCAAGAACAGCAAAGGCACTTAACCTCTCAACAATCTTCTCCAGTCCAACGGGATTCCAACACCCTTTCCTAGTGTCCAACGACACTGCATGTATGTGGTGTACAGATAGGCAAAACACCCATACACATAAAATAATAAAATTATAAAAATTAAAAAGTTCAGGGCACAACAGGGCTACTTCCTAGACAAAGTAATGAGATTTTTGTCTCGAACGTAAAACTTTTTTTTTTAATTAAAAAAAAAGGCTTAAGGGCTGAAGATGGCTCTGTGGTTAAAAGCCGTTGTTCTTTCAGAGGACCTGGGATCTATTCCCAACAGCCACATGTCTGCTCACAACCATCCATAACTCCAATTATGGGATCCTACACATTCTTTCCACTTCCCCTGACACCAGGCATGCACATGGTCCACAAATAAAATTAGCACACCTAAAAATAAAATAAAATAAACAAAATACAGCTAGACTTGGTGGCACACAGCTTTAATCCCAACACTCTGGAAGACAGGCGGATGTGGGAGTTCTATGCCATCCTGATCTACAGAGCAAGTTTCAGGACAGCCAGGCTACAAAGAGAAACTCTGTCTCAAACAAACAAACAAAAAAAAAACAAAGAAAGGCTCAGAGATAAATTTGTCCAGCATGTGAGCAACCTATGTGGACTCTCCAGTGTCCCAGCACAACAAAAATGAAAGAGATATAATCACAAATTACAGAAACAAAATGGATTGGAAGAAAACACGACAACAGCACATCAGATAACCTAAACCGTTATGGTGAACAGATTTCTATCATAACTGAATCAAGAAAAGTTAGAAAATCTGAAGAGAAAACATACCCAAAGAAAAGACGGCATCTATCATCAAAACCCTCCAATGACTAACTGTGATAAAATTTATCACATATTTAATGAAGACATAAGAGGCACGCTACAATCTTTTCCAAACAACTGAAAGGGAAATACCTTTTAATTAAATTCCTTGAGATCAAAGCCCTCCATCATCAATTTACCTTAACGCTAAGGGAAAGAAAACTTTAAACAGAGAACTGAAAAAAAAATGAAGGCACCTATGTCAGAGACATGAGATGCTGCTGTGAACATGCTTATCAAAAACAGTTTGGGCTCAGCAGTCAAGAGCACTCGCTGCTCTCAGAAAGAAGACAGGTTGATTTGCCAGTGCCTCCATGGCAGCTGACGACCTTCTGTAGCTTCAGGTCTAGGTGATCCAGTGGCATCTTTTGACCCCGAAAGCGTGCATGCAGGCAAAATACTCACACACCTAAAATAAATACATCTAAAACCAAACACAAGCCAGAAGACAGTGGGACACCATCCTTAGAGATCGGAAAGAACAAGAGATTCAACTGAGAACTTAACTCCCAGTGATGGAAAAGTGAAGATTTTATTCAGACACAGTATATTAGCTGGGATTCTCTAAAGGGACAGAGAACTAGTAGAATGAAAATATATGTGTGCACAAAGGGACTTTATTAGAGTAGCTTATACACTGTAATCAACCCAGGTAGTGTAGCGATGGCTGTCGCCCAAAGGACAGGCCAAGAAGCTGGTTCAGTCCACAAGGCCGTAATGCCTCAGCTGATCTTCATTCTACAATGGAATCCAGTAACTCTTATATGTTTCTGATAAGTATGCTGCATTTTAAGAACAGATCACATAGCTGGGTGTGCTAGTATACACCTTAATCCCAGCACTCAGGAAGAGGAAGAACTCTGAGTTCAAGGTTAGCCTGGTTTACACAGCAGGATCCAGGATAGCCAGAAAAGTAACAGCCTACTCTCCTACCCCTAAAAGAGGAATTGCATACATCCCAGTTTCTATTCAACTGTCTGAAAACTCAGATGCTGTTTATAGCTTAACTGAAAATCTTGAAGAAAAGGTTTGAGCCCAGACTAGCGACGCATGACTTTAACCCTAGCACTGGGAAGACAGAGGAAACTGAATCTCTGAGTTCCAACCTTAAAACAAACAAGAGTCTATTGGCAGGTCTGATTAGATTGGACATTAGGAAGAATGTTGATCTGGGAAGAGATAGGGGAGGCGTATGAATATGATAATAAATGTATGAAATCTTCAAAGAATGAAAAAAAAAATTAAAAGCCAGACAAAGACTCTTCCTGAGGAGTTTCCACTATGCCATCAAGGTAAACCAACTTCTCAGAACCCACTGGTGAACTATTTCACTGTCTAGACACTGACTTTTGCTCCACGTTCAGAAAACTAATAAAGTAACACTGCAGAGTACCAAATATCTACTCTCCAAGGCTTTGGACAACAATTTCAAAATTCAAAGGCATGGGGGAGCCTAAGGAGAACTGATTTAATTTAAAAAAAAATGAAAAAGAAAAAAGAAAAGTGATTTTCCTAGTACTTATGGAAGGCTGGAAAAGTTTTCCTTGCGCTTTCTCAATCCTTTGCCAGGCAGCCACAGAGTAAAAGTTTTGGGTAGGAGAATGAGTCACACTTCGGAAGAAACTTCCGCTGGAGAGCATGCATATTCTACAGAAATTCGGAAACGCTGTTAACCTGAGGGCAGGCCACTGTTCCTCATATCAAATAGGACACTAACCCCAACCTGTCTAACACTGAACCTGGGGCCTCTCTCTCTCACTGCGAAGTACAGGATTCTCTCTTTATCTTTGCAATAGGGCCTGACAACTTCACAGCTCTTTCTCCACGCCCTGCCACAGACAGGGCTGAAGACACAATCCTGTTCTTCACTGGACCTACGACACACATATTTCTTGAGGTTCAGGCCAGGAAGAGAGTCAAGAGAGTGCTGGAAGTGGGACGCACAGGGACAGCATATTTCTTCTAAGAAAGAGGGCTTTGGGAGATATATCTTAACTGAGGACTGAAATCTTTCAGAAGGGATCCTCCCACCCCGGCCCGCTGTCCTACTCTGCCCAGGAACGGGAAGAGACGCCAGGAGACCCAAGAGGGAAAGAAACCCGAGAGGAAAGGAGGTGACCGAGTGCAGAGCAGAGGGAGCTGCGGGCGAGTGTCGGGATCTCAGCGTCCTCGCACGGAATACACTGTCTGCCCCATCGCTGCCTTGGCTACACAAAGCGCAGCCGCAGACCAAGGCCCCCAGCAGGGACCCGGCGCTAGACTGAGACCTCCGCCGCCCGCTCGCGGGGCTAGCGACGCGCGAGGCCTTCCTGCCCCTCACCGAGTGTGCGTAGACTCCTCCGCCAGCCAGCGCCTACACCGCCCGCCTGGAACGCCACGGCCGGCCGGGAGTCCGGGAACACAGGCCCAGGGCGGAGCCGAGCAGAGCTCAGCAGACTCGGGAGTGGGAGGACCTTCCGGAAACTAAGCTTTATCACTGGTTCCCAAACGGAGTTCCAGAGGGTTGCGAATCTCTCGCAGAACCGGGGTTCTCGCAGAAGGCAGCCACTGGGAGATGGGCGGGGAGACACTACTCTGAGCCCCGCGCGAGCCCACGCCACTTTTCCCACCTACTTCGCTGTACACCTCGGTTGACCTTAAGTCCTCATAAACCTGCCTTAACCTTCCAAGTGATTACAGGCCTGTGTCATCCTGCGTGGCTTAGGTGGCTTCGTTTTCAACTTTAATGAATGGAGGAATAAAAGGAGCAGTTACACACAACTGTAGTAGAAAACTTCTTAAGTCTGTGAGCCTGGGTCTCTCCATCTCTAAAATAAGGACAGGGCTCTGCCCTAGCCCTTTGAAGTGGTTATAACAGACACAATAATAAAAGCCATATTGCTCATAGTGGGAAGACAGTGAGTTTAAGGCATGGGGGATGCATTTGATAGGAGCCTTTTACTGTGTCCTGTCTATCCTAAAGAAACGGACTCTAACTCTCCTCCTTCTATAAACAAAAGTCAAATAACGAAAAGCAGCCAGCTATGTTGACACATGCCTTTGCCTAAATCTTAGCACTCAGGAAACAGAGATAGGTCAATCTCTGATTTCTAAGCTAACTTGGTCTACATAGCAAGTTCCAGGACAGCCAGAGCTACAGAATGAATAGATAGGTAGGTAGGTGGATGGATGGATGGATGAATGGATGGATGGATATGTGTAACCTATGTGTCCTGGCTTTAAATGAAATGTATAGTATCTCACTTTGAGTGAAATGTTTCATCAAAGCCTTTGCTATGTTGGCATTAATTAGTAGTAGCTGAGAAATCGTTTTTGAAACTTTTGAGCCTTGAAGAAATGTCTCTTTGGATTGTCTGCACTTGGTACAATGTGAGAACTTGGTCCTAAGACACTCCTGGCAAACCTGAAATTCTAATCAAAAAGGACCAAGATTTGTGCAGGTTGACTGCTCTCCCAGGTAGCAAGGGCAAGATAATTTTGGTAGTTGGACCCTTTCCCAGCCCCAATTAATTTTGCATAATGATTTAATAAAAGTAACTGGAATGAGCTAGTCAAGGTCAGTCTTTTTCAAGGCTGAACCCCTTTGCTTCTTCAAAAATAAAAGCTTAGCATCTTGGTGACCTTCTCCCTCTACTGCAGCACCTACAACCAACATCAGCCAACATAAAGAATGTATTTAATGGTTACTTAGGAAAAGGCATGATGATGGCCCCTAGTCCATCTCCAGGGTTCTATAGCAGGATCAAATTTAAGCAGAATGCCAGCAATATGCTTAATTAAGTGATCCTGCCAAGGTATGAGGTGTATTCTACCCTCCTCCCTACACTCAGCTCCTGTCTTGACAGTATGGTGGAAAGTCAAATCTAGTCTCCCATAGACAAGTTCCTCCTCTGGTTGTCCTCAGTCTTTTCTTCTAGGAGCTTCCTGGAAAAATTCTAATTTGTTTCAATAGTCTGTTGGCAAAAGAGAGAGACACAGATGTCCCTTTAGAATATCATTCCTGCCAGGCAGGCTGAGTGATATGGATAATGGGGTGGCATGGGGATCTAACTGGGGATGGGAGAATTCAGGACCACACCATGCTGTCTCTAACAGCTAGATTGTGGCTTCGGGAACTATGGGAAGAGTTTACCTTATCAGATTGTAATCCCATCCATGGCACCTCAGGAAACAACCTACGATTTTATTTACTAAAAGAGAAAAAGAGTCCTTAATGACCTGTTGAAAACATAACTTCAGAAGTCACAAAAATTGTATATACTGCAATTCCTCCCTTGACAAGTTCACACTTTCCTGAAGTGACTTTCTTGCTAATACCCATGCTTAAATCTTCTTCTTAAAAACTCCAGGTCTGCTGGGGGCAGCAGTACATACATGCTTGTAATCCCAGCACCCGGGAAGGCAGAGGCAGATGGACTTCTTTTGAGTTCAAGGCCAGTCTGGTCTACAAAGGGAGTCCAGGACAGCCAAAGCTACACAGGAATCCCTGTCTGGAAAAAAAGAAGGGAAGGAAGGAAGGCAGGAAGGAAAGAAGGAAGGGGAAAAAAAACCTCTCCAGGGCTAAAAAGATGGCTTAGTGGTTAAAGTATTTGCCCTGCAACTGAGGACCTAAATTCACATCCCCAGAAGACAAGTAAAGCCAAATACAACTGTGCATGTCTGTAATTCTGGGGCAACCTGTGGAAAGATAGGAGGTAGAAACAGGAGAGTCCCTAGACAATTACATGCATAGTACAGATTGACAAACAAGAGACCCTGCCTCAAACTCAGTGGAAGGTTACATCCTCTCACCGTCATATGATCCATGCTCACACACACGTGCGTGCGCGCACACACACACACACACACACACACACACTCACACACCCCAAACAATATACAAACATAAAACACCGCTCCACTCTTTGACTCACGTTATTTTTGACAATGAAGTCAAGAATCCTGGCTTCCATTAACTGGAGGTTCCTGAGAAGACCTGTATTACTACAGAAAGCAGCATAAAGCTGCTTTATTCCTCTTACGCAATTGCTCTTTCTGTCTGACCAGTCTAATGTTCCACTTAAGTTGGATTGTGGTAAATGCTGGAAGTCTAGCATTCATGAGGTAGAGATAGAAAGACCCACCACAGGCATGAGGAAAGCCTGGGCTACATAGTGAGATGCTGCCCTGCCAAATAAGTAAATTAACTAATAATTAAAATTGAGTAACAGGAGGAGTACTGGGTGGTTAAAGCAATACCTTCTAAAGTCATTTCAGGTGTCACTATATCATCATCTTAAAAGGCAATTTTCGTTTAGTGGGTTCTCCTACTTTAAGTAACCTAGTCAAAGCATCCTTTACAGACATGCCCAAAGAAATTTGTTCCCATGGCTATTCTAAATTCCATTAAGATGGCAAAGGAGATTAACTATCACATTAAATCTTAACCCAACCCTATAACTTAAACCCTTAATTCTTAACCCTAAGATAACCAAAATCTAAACCTAACCTTTCACTACTCTGGTTCACAAACCACTAGAGAAAACATAAAGAAAAGTTTCCAGAAATAAACAATGCAGAAAGATTTTGTTTTTTGTTTTTTGGTTAGGGTGAGAGACCTGCAAAATGCAGATCATTGTGGATTTTCTCTGTCTGTCTCTCTCCTGTAATAAAACACATGACATTTTATGGATTTATGAAAATATTACTTGATGTGGTTTTGGCCTGTCAAAGCATGAGAACAAAGCGACAATGTCTTCATAGTAGCCAGACTATGTGCCTGTAACTTCCCACCTTGACAGCATAAGAAGAAAGATAGCCAAGAACTGAGTCATAATTATAATTCTGAAAGCCAAAGCTGTATTTTCATGTGATCTACTTCCTCCATACCTGCCAAAGGTTTTAAGGCCCCAGTAAAGTGCCATAAACTGGAAACCATCAGACTCATTCAGTTTTGTTTTTATTTGTTTTGTTTTTTTAATTTATGACTCCTTTGTGTAAGAAATTGTAATGTAATCTCAGTAGACAGTAGACAGGCATATGAAGTGGGTGTTCAAATGAAACATTTGTTATTTATAAACCAAAGAGATCTAATTAAAAACAATTGGTGAATATATAATTTTACCATTTATTAAACATGAAAGTTTTTATATTAGTAAAATGGGCATACTTTTTTTTCACATGTAAGGGCTGTGGAAGATTTATTGCACAATATAAAATTAGGCAGATACAGTAAACTTGATAGTAAACGACCTTTGCAAACAAGAGATTGCCACAGAGAATAGTTGCACAATAGAAGGGGATTGAAAACACATTTAAAGACATTCAATGATGAGCAGGAAAACTGAAAAGCATAAAGAATAAATATTCTCTGACAAAACAGCTATGTAGAAAATATATTTTTTTCCAAAAAAGTGATATTTTAACACATATAGTTCATTTATCAGCTAAAATCTGTTAAAGAGCAGAAACAGAAACTAGAAACAGAAACATTCCTAATTAGCTCTATCATTTCAAATGTACCTGTGAAAGCAAGTCCAAAATAAGAAGCTTCATAAATAAAAGGCAGTCGAACTAATAGAGAACAAAGACTTGCACATGAGTGACTACCATGTGTCAAAAAAAAACGATGCTCATTACCTGAAAGGCTGGTCTCACAGTGAATTGAATTTAGCTCAGGCTCCATTCTATTATCTGCCCACTCTTCTCTCTTTTCTTCCCTACTCATTTGGATTTCTGGGTGTTTCAGTCTCTGTCTGCCTTTCTCTTTCTCCCCAATTGAGACAGATTCTCCATGAGTATCAGACAATGGGTAGACACCTATAAATGTGTCCTCTTGGCATAAATTTACCGGCCTGGTGTGCTAATGAGTATAAAATGGGCATACTTATTTTTACATAAAAGATTAAACACTAACTAAATATGTAATAATGCAGCATACAGAGAATCAATGTGGTTTTATAGTTTGTAAATATAGAGAACATCACATAAATCAGTAGAACTAGGCAGAAATAAAGTGAGGACCATTTCATAAGTTGTTAAAATATTTTTCTTTATTGCAACTCACTAATCATTGAGTGATTCTTTTAAAAAATAAAATACAAGTCAGTAAATCAGGCAATTTTTTTTACATTTTTATTTTATATTAATCACAGGTTATGTACTTTGTATCCCAGCCGTAGCCCCTTCCCGCATTCCCTCCCTATCCCCCCATCCCTCCCTCATCTCCTCCCTGCCCCTTTCCAAGTCTGCTGATAGGGGAGGTCCTCCTCCCCTTCCTTCCAAACCTAGTTTATCAGGTCTCTTCAGGACTGGCTGCAATGTCCTCTTCTGTAGCCTAGCAAGGCTGCTCCTCCCTCATGGGAGAGAGGGTCAAAGAGCCAGCCATTGTGTTCATGTCTGAAATAGTCCCTGTTCCCCTTACTAGGGTACCCACTTGGATATTGAGCTACCATTTGCTACATTCAAGCAGGGGTTCTAGGTTATATCCATACATGGTCCTTGGCTGGAGAAACAGTCTCATAAAAGACCCCTGTGCCCTGCTATATTTGGTCCTTGCAGAGCTCCTGTCCTCTCCAGATCATACTAACTACCCCTAAATCAGGCAATTTTTAATGGTAAACTCTAACAATACAATTCAAAGATAAGTTAATTTGGTACTTACATGATGAATGACACTAGGAAAACAGAAAAGTCTGGTTCCACAATTAAGCCATTATTTCCATAACAGCAGGAAATTCTGGGTACTTAGTAAAAGGACTTCAATTTGCAGGATACGGAAAGTTGGGTGCGAGCTGAGGTGCTCAGTGAACTGCTATTTGGCACTGAGTGGCATGATTTCATAAGCAATGCACAAGTTGTATGACCAGAACAAAGTCGAGGTGCAGTTAAATCATATGATACAACAAGGGTAAGTGACGTTAGAAGCATATGAGAATCAATGGACATGTACTTCTGAAAGCACAGATACCAACCTCCTGCCTCAGGGTTCTAAGTGATAACACTTTTTTTTTTCATATTTTTTAAAACATAAACCTACAATGAAAAAAATTACATAGTAAGTATACAAAGAAATAGTCTTAATGGTAAAATAGTTACATTTTAAGCAGTGTTATAACAAAAATCAAAAGCATTAAAATCATATACATTGTAAAACCATAAGCAAATTTATTCTTTAGGAAAACATCAATATACTATAAACAAAGTCTACAGCGTTGGTAAAGTTTACAGTAGATTAATGCATCCTAGTTTATATTAACCTAAGTCTCCGATAGAACAAAATTTAGTCCTGAAAACTCTACTCGTAGGAAATACAATTCATAGGTAGAACATTTATTTTTAGCCAAATCTTTTTTGATACATATTTATTGGTACTAGTCCTAAAATATGCAATGAAGGAACATTCCATAGACTAGTGGAGTCTTGAACTTATACCTAACTTATATGCCTAAGTGTATGGTTTGCTACATTATAAAAACATGTACACTGTGATTAGGAAATTGTCTAACAATCTATATTGGCAACTATTTCTGCTGTTAAAGTCCATGTATACACTTAGAAAACTTTCATCTCAGTGTTTTCCTGCAAAAGAAATGGAAATCCATGATCTAGGAACCTTGTCATTTCTCTTGATGGTGGGACTAAGAATTAAACTGGGAGCTAAACAAATGAGTTATTTATCTTTTTTTCAAATTTCTATTGAGACTGGTCTCACTAAGTTTTCTGGGCAGGTACTGAACTTGCTATCACTTTCCTCAAAACCAGGGTACCCAAGAGTACAGGCCTGGACTATCAGGTACAGCTGAGAACTTCTTCAAACTCAAATCATTGGTAAATACCATACATTCATAAATGGCAAAGCTTTTCATTCATGTTATGAAACTTTTAGTATGATTTGCTTCAGCATTTCAACACACATAAATTTGTAGGATCTTCTTCCAATTGGAGTTATCACATGATTTTTAGTGTGGTTAAAATATAAGCTTTACTTTCCAAACTGCAGCAGTTTCAATCTAGTATGTTTATACACTACTACCTCCATTAGCTTATGAATTTGAGTGGATGTCTAAGAAATGAAACATCATAGTCCATTCACTCATGGGTCTTAACACCAGATATTTTCATATCTTCAAATGAAATTGAAGGTCTTAATACATCTCAGATTCATGAAATTTTCTTCAGTGAGTCCTTCCAAGCTTTCCATAGCAAGCAACAACAAAAAACTAAAGACTTCACCACCTGTTTTATATTCATTAGCTCTTTTCTCAGTACTTCCACACAGTTGAAGAGAACTAGAGATTCTAAAATACGATTGCATGTTTGTTTGCATTCAGAGATTTTTCCTCAGGTATGTGTTTTTTCATGTCCTTGAAGGGAGCGATAATATGGAAAGGCCTTACTACAGTCTTTGCATTTATAGGGTTTCTCTCCAGTGTGAGATCTTTCATGAATTTGAAGTAAATACGGATAAACGAAGGATTTACTACATTGTTTGTATTCATAGCATTTTCCCCCAGCATGAGTCATTTTATGTCTCTGAAGAGAACTATGACTTATCAAAGCTTTACCACTCTGTTTACATTTGTAGGGTTTTTCTCCGGCATGAGTTTTTTTCATGCATTTGAAGGGAACTGTGACTCCGGAAGGCTTTATCACATTGCTCATATTCATAAGGTTTTTCACCAGTATGAGTTCTTTCATGCATTTGAAGAAAACAGGGATAAAGAAAGCCTTTACTACATATACTACGTTTATAGAGCTTCTCTCCAGTATGAGACCTCTCATGCATTTGAAGGTAGCATGGATAAATGAAGGCCTTACCACACTGTTTGCATTCACAGGGCTTCTCTCCAGCATGAATTCTTTCATGTCTTCTAAGGGAACTCTGACTTCTAAAGGCCTTACCACATTGCTTACATGTGTAAGGTTTTTCTCCAGTGTGAGTTCTTTCATGCAGCTAAAGAGAACTTGAACAATTGAGAATTTTACCACACTCTTTACACTCATAGAAACCACTGTGCGTTTTTTCATGTATTCCAAGATAACCAGCACTTTTGAAGGTTTTGACACATTCTTCACATTCATAGGGTTTTTCACCAGTATGCGCTCTTTCATGTGCTTGAAGGAGACTATGACATCTGAAGGTTTTGCCACACTTTGTACAGTCGTAATGCTTTTCTCTAGCATGGGCTCTTTTGTATAGCTGAAGGTAACTGAGGCCTTTGAATGCTCTACCACATTGTACACAATCATACGGTTTTCCTCCACTATGTATTCTTTCATGTCTTTGAAGGAAAGAGGGACAAATGAAGCCTTTACTGCATACCATACATTTATACGGTTTTTCTGCAGTATGAGACTTCTCATGCTTTTCAAGTAAATACTGATAAACGAAGGACTTACCACATTGTTTACATTCATATGGTTGTCCTTCAGCATGAGTTTTTTCATGTACCTGAAAATTACTGAGACGCCTAAAGGTTTTGCCACATTGTCTACATTCGTAAGATTTTTCTCCAGCATGAACTCTTTCGTGTACTTGAAGGGAATTGGAAGATCTGAGGGTTCTGCCACACTGCTTACATTCATAGAAACCACTATGACTTTTTTCATGTATTTGAAGATTACTGAGACTTTTGAAGGCTTTACTACACTGTTTACAAGCATAAGGTTTTTCGCTAGTGTGGGTCCTTTCATGCACTTGAAGTAAACTATGATATCTGAAGGCTTTACCACATAGTTTACATTCATGGGGTTTCTCACCAGTGTGAATTATTTCATGTACTCGAAGACAACTGAGACCCCTGAATGCTTTACCACAGTGCTTACATTCATAAGGTTTTTCTCCTGTATGGGTTCTTTCATGTAGTTGAAGGGAACTCGAGCAGCTGAGAGTTTTCCCACACTGTTTACATTCATAAGGTTTTTCTTCAGTGTGAGTCCTCTCATGTACTGGAAGGTAACTGAAACCCCTGAAGGCTTTCCCACACTGTTTACACACGTAGGGCTTTTCACCAGTGTGTTTCCTTTTATGTAACTGCAAAGCACCAGAACAACTGAGAGTTTTACCACACTGCTTACATTCATAGGGCTTTTCCTCAGTGTGACTTCCTTCATGTATACGAAGGTAACTGAGACTTCTGAAAGCTTTGTCACATTGTTTACATTTGTAGGGTTTCTCACCAGTGTGTATTCTTATATGAACTTGAAGTAAACATGGATAAATGAAGGATTTACCACATTGTTTACATTCATAAGGTTTTGCCCCAACATGAGAAACTTTACGTCTTTGAAAGGAATGGAGATCTTTAAAGTCTTTACCATACTGTTTACATGCATAGGGCTTTTCTTCATAGTGAATCCTTTCATGTCTTTGAAGGAAAGAGGGACATAGAAAGGCTTTACTACAGACCTTACATTTATAGGCTTTCTCTTGGATATGAGATCGTTCATGTAACTGAAGAGCACTCTGAAATCTGAAGGTTTTGTTGCAATTTTTGCATTCAAAGGACTTTTCCTCAGTGTGAGTTCTTTCGTGTCTTCGAAGGAAGGAGGGGCACAGGAAGGCTTTACTACATATCTTACATTTATATGGTTTCTCCCCACTGTGAGACCTTGCATGCAACCGAAGGGAACTATGACCTTTGAAAGCTTTGCCACACTGCTTACACTCATAGGGTTTTCCCTCAGTGTGAGTTCTTTCATGCCTTTGCAAGAAAGAAGAACAGCGAAAGGCTTTACTGCATAAATTACATTTGTAGGGTTTCTCTCCAGTATGAGATCTTTCATGGGTTTGAAGTAAATAGGGATAAATGAAGGACTTGTCACACTGTTTACACTCATAGGGTTTCTTCCCAGCATGAGCTATTTCATGTCTTTGAAGGGAACTGTGGCTTCGCAGAGCTTTTCCACATTGTTTACATTCATAGGGTATTTCTCCAATATGAGTTCTTTCATGTATTCGAAGATTACTGAAACCTCTAAAAGGCTTAGCACATTCCTTACATTTATAGGGTTTTTCTCCCATATGAGTTCTTTTGTGTCTTTGTAGGAAAGAAGAAGAAAGAAACGCTTTACTACATATCTTACATTTATAGGGCTTCTCTGCAGTATGATACTTTTCATGCATTTTAAGTAAATAGGGATAAATGAATGACTTACCACACTGTTTACATTCATATGTTTTTTCCGCAGCATGAATTATTTCAGGTCTTTGAAGGGAATTGTGACATTCTGAAGCTTTAATACACTGTACACAGTCAAAACCCTTTTTTCCATTAGGAGTTCCACTGTGAAATGGCAGGTAACTGAAAGAACTCAGAGTTGTACCACATGGTTTACATTCAGAAGAGTTTTCTTTGGTGTGAGTTCCTCCATGTATGCAAAGTGAGATGGGACAAATAAAGGCTGTTTTATATATATTATACTCATAGGGTTGTTCTCCACTGTGTATTTGCTTATGTATTCCACATGAACTTGGAAAACCAAAGGATTCTGAATGTATCTCATGATCCTAAGTTCCACACACAGTGTGGGTTTCCACATATAGGCGAATAGATGTGAGAGAGTTGGACTGATATTGCTTCTTTCCACATTCCTCAAGCTCATGTCCTGTGTATCCAGACTGAGATATAATGTTCCTATGAAAGGATGAATAATACATGAAAACTTTCATATACAAATCACATTCACATAGTTTCACTCAAGTAAAAATTTCTGGACTTCTACTGACATTTGATTTCTTAAAAGTTCCTCTAAATGTATCACCTTCTCTATTCTCATAGACCAAATCTAGCATTTGAGTTCTGTAAACACTGACAAGCACATTACTAACGGTTGCTTCACTGATGACTACTTAGTCATTAGTAGGTTTTAGATTCCCACTACTCCCTAAATCAGGGAAAGTGTGCGCCTTCTGTGATATCTAAATGTTTTCAAACTAAATTGATTGGTGATACCGCAATATGGTTCTTAAAGCCATTATCAAACAGCAAAGATCACACAAACGTTTTTCTTAGTACTGTTTCCAAGTGAACTTTCTTACATGGAATTACATATTTTCTGAGATTTGTTGTTGTTTAGTTTTCTTTTTTTGTTTGTTTGTTTTTTTGAGACAGGGTTTCTCTGTGTAGCCTTAGCTGTTCTAGACTTGCTTTGTAGACCAGGCTGGCCTCAAAATCACAGAAATCTGCCTGCTTCTGCCTCCCTGAGTGCTAGGATTACAGGTGTGTGCCACCATGCCTGGACTGTGAAATTTTTCTAATGGTAAATAATTTAAATTTGTGTTTGCCTTAACTTGTTCAGAAATTTTCATAACATATTGACATTCTCTCAAAAGGTATTTTCTCCAACTAATACATGTAATTTACCTTAGATTTCTCTCAGGTTGTTTATACTGGTTTTCAATGGTCTGGTACTCTGATTTGATTCCTAAAACAGAGCCCCAGAAAAAAAAATTACAAATAATTAAAAATTACAAATAACTGTTATGTTTCTAGGGTTAATGCACATTGTACCCGGGTTTCTTTCATTCATGTAATTCTTCCCTTTCCATATTCTAAATTACATAATGAAGGAACAGTTACTGTCTAATTGACAATGTAAAGGAGTATCAACAATCTTACCTACAGAAGCAAGATTACTGCAGATTTCTAGCATCACATTAATGTACAGGTTCTTCTGAGAAGGGTATAGCAAAGTCCACTCTTCCTGGGTGAAGTTCGCAGCCACATCCTCAAAGGTCATTGAGTCCTAAAACATCCCATATGTGTACATAAGAAAACGGAAAAAAAACTGACACACTATATATAATTGATAAGATTTTCATACAATTCTGCAGTCTCTAAACTTTTATTTAGTGACAGAACAGTTCTCATGCTAGGACTGACGTATTCAGATTGAAAACAGGGAAGTAGGAACACTTGTCGCTGGGTCACCTCAGTTTTCTTTCTAGGATGGATTATCTGCTATCTGTGGTAACAAAGCCCTACTGAATGGTGTACAAAACAGACTACAGTCAAGAGGTTGATTTTTCTTAGAACTCCCTAGGCACAAATAGGAGCTTCACTGATATAAGAACATCTAATATTGTAGGGGACATTACCAACATAAATGTTAACAGTAGTCACTTAGTCTAAATGGTTCAGGGAAACATTTGACATTTTCTGAACCCTTGTTGGATTTCTGAAGGTTTCATACACAACAATAATGAAAGAATCCATCCCACAACACACTTAGGACAATAAGCCTAATGAATTTCACATGAGTTGTTAAAACTTGTTAAATAGGGAATTGCATCTATGCTATGTGACTGTGGCAAAGGAAACATTAAAATCCTGAAGGGAGTTTACACTTAGCCAAGTTTAATAAGAAAATAATTGTAATAATTGAGAGGTAATCAATAATGAACCCAAAAGAATACTTTTTAATATTTTCATATATTCTTTTGTTTGTTTGAGACAGGGTTTCTCTGTTTAGCCTTGGCTGTTCTGTACTCACTTTGTAGACCAGTCTAGCCTTGAAATCACAGAGATCTTCCTGCATCTGCCTCCTCAAATGCGGTCATTACAGGCATGCACCACCATACCTACCTCATATATTCTCTGATAATTTTGCACATATATATGTATCATATTCTGGTGGAAACCACGGCTCTGTTCCAGGGAACAGCATCTGAGTGCTTTATGGATGGATCTCTTTGTGGGAAGCACCCAAGTACAAGCTCCTGTACACCTGGCAAGGACCAGTTTAGCAAGGACTGGTTTGACAGAATCTGCAGCCTCGGCTGTTTCTCTGGGGACTGGGTGTGGAGTGATTCCTTTCCTCTGGTACAACTTTACATATGGTCTTGACAGCTTTCCATTTCACTTTGTCTGTAGTGGGTACAGCAATGACACAATAGAAATCTAATGATTCTAAGGTGTATGTATTAAAAATACGTAAGAGGATTGAGATGATGATTCCTGTAGTAATTCAGAATCAAGAAAGACAAAATAGAAACCATAGTTTCTTGAGGTACATAATTATTCTGAGGAAAAAAAAAAGCACATAGTGGGACTGGAGAGATGGCTCAGAGGTTACGAATACTGGCTGCTCTTCCAAAGATCCTGAGTTCAATTCCCAGCAACCAAACGGTGGCTCATAACCATCTATAATGAGATCTGGTGGCCTATCCTGGCCTGCAGGCACACATGTGAAGTGGAAGTTTCTGCTTTCTTTGAAGATCCAGTTTTGTCATGTGATGTTTAGCTGCAAACTGTCTTGTGACAGGGAACGTGATGTTTTGCTGGAGGCTGGCTTATGAGAGGGCATCTGATGTTTGCTAGGATCTCTCATGAGAAAGACATGACTTTGGCCAGCTGTAAACATCCGTGGGTGGACTCTGAGGAGAGGAGAGATATAGAAGCCCATGGAAAGCGAGACATTGCTTTTTATATTGACATGGCTGTGCTGATCTTGCTTCGGGACTTGAATTTGCAGAGAGAAACGTCCCAGAGAATTTCTTGGGGCAATCCAACTGAGTCTTGTGGGTTTCGGTGACTTGTCCTGATCTTCTGAATTGTGCTGATTCTTGTTACCGCTTGGTGGTAGCCTTTGGACTGGATTGCTGGTATCCTAACAACTGGTTTTAGTAATCCCTTAATGTTCCATTGACCCTAATCAGCAGGAAGTAGATAAAAAGGGTCTACAGCCCTTTTCCTTACTAATCTCCTACCTAACGTCATCAGGTTTTGAAGGGAGGTAAGGGTGTTTAAGAAACCTAAATAAAGTAGGTTTGTGAAAAATCTAAGCCTACACACATGTAGGCAGAACACCATATAAATAATAAATAAATAATTCTTTAAAAAAAAGCACCATAGTATACTCTGATTCAGAACTCAGCTCTTGCAAAGAATGGATTAAAGAAGTTAATGAGTACACATAAACATGAGGGCATCAGAGAACTCATCTGTATAGGTGCCAGAACTTCAGGCAGTTAGAAAATAGGAAAGGTTGGCAAAGAGTAAGCCAGCTCTTGTGCCAACGGAATAAATTTCCTTATTTTGGCTCCAGCTGTGCAAAACAGAAATATAGATATTGTCAGAGAAGATTTAGATAAAACTTGTACTAGGTGTTTAAGGTACAGGATGCTGACCACACTGACCATGGAGATGTGCTTACCCATGAGAACACAAGGTTAAATATCTGCCTAGGGAAAATAAAGCATAGGAGAAAGAAACCTATGAAAAAACACTCAGAGATGCATCATCTACTTTCTTGGAACATATCTGAGGAAATAAAGCTGAAGGTGTCTGTATTGTGACTCTGAAGTGAAATAAATACAGAGAGGCTTGAGCTATTTGGGATCATCTCCTTAACAGCAAGTTGGTGCTCATTACACCTACACTACATCTATATCCTCAGGGTCTTCGAACTCACAGGAGCTGGATTCCAGCAACATTCCCCTGCAACTGCCTCCTCCACTCCCTCTCTATCCCTCCTCCCAACACATGACCCGCCCCCCCAACCCAATCTTTATGTTCTCCTCATTTTTTGCTTGTTTTTAAAGAATTATTTTTATCCTTTGTGTATAGAAGTTTTGCCTGCATATATTTCTACATTCCACATTTATGCGGTGCCTGTAGAAGCCAGAAGACGCCTAGGATCCTCTAGAACTGGAGTTACGGACATCTACCATGTGGGTGCTGGGAACCAAACCTCAGTGTTCTGCAAGAGCAACAAATGTTCTTACTGACTGAGCCAAGTCTCCAGCCCCTTGCTTTTGATTTGCTTTTATTACCCCAGAATCCAATTGGTGCTACCTGCATGTATACCAACAAACTACTAGCATCCATATACTCAAAGAAAAATTAATCTCCTCCACCAGCAGCTATCAATTGACAATAGTTCCTGAGAGAAGAACTGAGTCTTGTTAGTTTATGATTTTATGCTAGTATTGTTGACTGGCTTAATTTTGTGCAGGTCTTATGCAAATAGCCGTAGATTCTGTGAGTTCCTGTCATATTTAGAAGACAGCATTTCACAGCGTTCCACCATATACTCTGGTCCCATATTCTTTATAATCCCTCTTTGGTCACGTTCCATAAGCCTTGCACTAATAACAAGTTTTTAATATCCATTCAGTAAAAGTCAAAGGAAAGAAAACAATTAGATAGCACATATTTTTACTGGAACTCAAAAGTAGCTGGGTATGCTATGTGCTTCCAGCTACTGGAGAACCTGAGATGTAGGTTCTCTTATCCCAGGAGCTCAAAGCCTGCCGGCAAGGATGCTTATCTCAGGAGGGAGGGAGAGAGCAGAAAAAAGAAGTCAGCATCACTAAAATCCCATCTCTACTAAATTACACCTTTATAAAAATCATAAACCTCAGAGTTCTTAGAAGCCACCAAATCTACATTTCTAATCCTACCAGTAACACAAGTGTCTAGCAATTATCAGAATCTTCTGAACAATAGTGTGACTTACCTAACAATGATGAAGAACATGTGAAATACATCGTGGACATAAAGGACCAAAAATAAAAGCACATACCCAGGATTTATCAGGTCACAATTTGGAATATCAAATCAAGATAAAACCAAACTCCAACTGTGCGATGTCTGGGATCCAGTCACGATCTTCTGAACTCTGCCTTCTGCAGCACACAGAGGTGGTCTTCTAGGCTCCAGCTGGCTCCACTCAACTGCTGATGCTGTTCTTGGTGGTCATCGCACTGTACCAGTATCTTCAAAACACTGGGATCTTCTGCTGAGATCAGGCTGCACTTTCACCAATAGGCTCTCATAGGCTCTCTTCATGGTGCCAAGCCTCAACTTCTTTGCATGACCCCTTCAATCCTGGGCCTTCAGCTGCCACTGAGGCTACACCATCACCAATGGCCTCCCTTGGACTTTCACAGTGCCAAGCCTCAGCTGCTCTCCATGATCCCTTCTTGCCTTCCAAACCAATACCACCTTGGTGACTTTTACACTACCAAGTTTGACTGCCACAGAGGTACAATCTTGGCCACCTCTGGAATACAGCCTCAGTGTGCCTTAGGAAACATAAGATGTCAGTGATGCTGGACTCTTCTTAATCACCACTAATTTTTTAGCTCTAGCTGACCAGCATCAAGTATCCCAACAAAGCAAAGTTTTGCTTTAGTAGTTCTGGTACGTTTGTTAGTCACAGTTGATTCTTCAGCCCCAGCTAACCAGAACCCCAAATATTCATTCAAAATACGGAATGGCCTGTTTACCTCTGAAACTTCAGGAGCCAGGCTCACTATTCTTATCTTCCAAGCTCCCACAGAACATCCCAGTGAGCTCTCAATACTCAATGACTTTTCTGGCCAAAAGTTCCAAAGTGTTTCCACAATCCTCCCCAACACATGGTCAATTCTGTCACATCAATACCCCACTATGCTGGGAGCAACTTGTCTTAGTTAGGGTTTTTATTGCTGTGATGAAACACCATGACCCAAAAGGAAATTGGGGAGGAAAGGGTTTATTTGGCTTACACTTCCACATTGTTCATCACCAATGGAAGTCATGACAGGAACTCAAATGGGGCAGGATCCTGGAGGCAGGAGCTGATGCAGAGGCCATAAGCAGGTGCTGCTTACTGGCTGTTGCACATGATTTTCTCAGCCTGCTGATAGGGGGCGTTCAGGAGGAACAGAAAGCCTGCTTTAGAATACATGGAATGCAGACCACCAGTCAGCACAACCATGATGGGTATGCCTCAGAGAGGCAGGGCCCTGAGGACTCTGTGTCCTGAGGACTTTGCCATTGTAGAGTTTTGCTCAGGCTTGTTGTCTTCATGCCCACCGTATCCCTCATTATCTATTACTTGTATGAAAATTCTATGGGGACTTTCACTCCCCCACTAGGCAGTATCATTGGAACTTACAATAATAGTGATTGATCTTTTCCAAACATTGTCACTGGAGCAGATAAACGTTTCATCCACCCCCCTCAGAAAGAAATTAAGAGATGGAGGTTGTTAGCAATGACCACTACCCTTAAAAAATTTGGAGAAGTACATTGTTAGTAAAGTTAGGGTAAGATGTTTTGTTAATAGTTCTGATGTAGAAAATCTTAGGGAACAACTTGAAGTTCACAAAGGCACAGTCTTCATAATTGAGCTAAGGAATTTTTGAGGTCAGGGAACAAGAACAATGGCAGCCCAATTGGTACTAGCTGAGGTACCTCTTGCTGAAGCTGTGCTTTGCTCCATCCATCATATGTATGTACACAGACACACACACACACACACACGTATATACATATATATAAAGGGGGTGGGTTGGAAATGTGTGTGTATGTATATATTGTGTATGTGTGAAGTTGTTGGGGCTTGTTGAAACTTGCTTTATCCACCAAGTGTGTGCGTGTGCGTGTGCGTGTGTGTGTGTGTGAGAATGTGTTTGTGTGTGTATGATTCTTTTGCCCCCACTTTTTTTGTCGGCCCTCAAAGAGTTCCCAAAGAGTTTTTGCTCGCCACAGGGAGTAGTTTGACAACCCCATTGAATCAAGCTTTGTTCCCTCACAGAAAAGTAGGCTGAGTGACCAATTGCCGTCTTCAAAGCCTGACTCAGTTTACTCTATGAGGTCAAAGCTTGTCACACTAAGGAGGTAATGCCAGACATCTGTGGTGTGGGTTTTCTTGTTAGTTTCCTAATATATCTACTGGTTTTTAGAAGGGACTTAAGTGGTTTTCCCAGGTATGTATCTCCCAGAGAAAGCTGATACTTTGAAATGGCTAGACTTGGGAAGCATTTGTAAATGTTGCACCCCACACCCAACTCAGTGAGAGCATGCACTGTAATTCTAGCCACTCTAACAGCTATCAACCTGCCTTAAAATATATCCTATGTTCATCACTGTCAAGTCCAGCTTTGGAGACAAAAAGAAAAACGAGAATCCCTAGTAGATGAATAGCTCTTGTGAGCCCATCAAGAGTCTAGGACAATTTGATTTAGCTATATCCTTGTTGTGGCTTCTGATTACCTCCTGGAATCTTCTGAGAAGAGGGAACCTCAATTGAGAAAATGCTCGCATCACAGTGGCTTGTAGGTAAGCCTGTGGGACATTCTTTTCATGATTGACACATAATAGTCCAGCACACTGTGAAATCTATACTCATACTCTGGGATATATGACAAAGCAAACTGAGCAAGCCAATAAGCAGTATTCTTCAGTGGCCTCTGTTTCGGTTCCTACCTACAGGTTTCTGCCTTGAATGCCTGATCTGGCTTTCCTTCATGACAATAAGCTGTAAGATAACTCCCTGCCCCCCAAGTTGCTCTTCGTCATGTTTTGCCACACCAATAGAAACCAAACTAGGTCACTTGCCTAGGCTTTTAACTCTTGACTTTGCTGCCCACTCATGTCTCTATCCAGAAAACAATCAAAGACTTTTAAACCCTTCATCTAACCAGGTGTGGTGGCCCCACACCAACGAGGCCAGTGCTTAGGAAATGGGCTGGCAGATCTCTGAGATGGAGGTCAGCCTAGTCTAGGAAGTGAAATCCAGGACAGCCAGGACAACACAGAGAAACCCTGTCTCAATAAAATAAAATAAATCCTACACCTGAAAGTTGGGATCCTTTTGATTGGTTCCCAAAGCACCACATTCAATGTAACAAATTCCGCTTAAAGGCAGACAGGACACCAAACCCATTCCTACCAACAGGATTACTACCTCTTCAGAGGTGGTAATGATCAAGAAAGGACAGAAATTGGCTAGACAGTTCAGTATAAAAATACCTCAGAGAGAGCTGGGTGTGGTGGCACAAGCCGACCATTAATTCCTGCGGGGAGATCTCTAAATTCCAGGCAGGTTAGTCTATGTGGTAAATTAATGGATAGTTAGAGCTTTATAGTGAGTGAGGCCCTGTCTCAAAAGAAAAAAAGAAAAAAAAGGACACACAGAAAAGTAACCAGTTTCATTCTGGACTGGTAGAGCTTGTAAGAGGCTAGAGGAACTAAGTTTCTTTAACAAAATACTGTAGGTTTCTCAACAGTGGGGGAAAGGACATTAAAAGCAAGCAAGCAAGCAAACAAACAAACAAACAAACAAAACAAAACAAAACAAAACAAAATTGGCCCTCCTAGAGGCTTTATTGGCTTCCTCTATGAACTGCGGTCCTCTATCAGGCTACCCCATAAATGACCCTAAGACCTGGGTCAGACTAAGGTATGCTATACCTAGATGGAACAGCCTAGCAAGGATGTTTCAGCCAGATGCCAGGTTTGTGCACAAGCAAATCCAAAACAGAGAACCCTTACCCAAGAAAGGGTCCGAATGAAAGACCAAAGCCAAGGCAAATTTTGTGAAAACTGACTTCACCGAGATTGGTTATCCTGGGGAGGATAAAGCAACTTGCTAATTTTTATAGATACCTTTTTGGGATGTGCAGAAATAGTCCTCACCCAACTGTTCAAATTGCTTTATAAGCTCCTTCAGGAGCTGGTCCTCTGATTTGGCCTCCCCCATGCAGCGGGGTTCAATAATGTCCCAGCTTTCATAGACAAAACCTCTCAATTAATAGTAAAAGCTTTAGAAATAGATTGGAAACTTCATTATACATTTAGACCTCAGTGCTCTGGGCAGGTAAAAAAAAATCATAAACAGGACATTAAAAGAAGTGCTAACAAAATTCTCACTAGAGTCCAACAAAAGGTGGATAGACCTTATTCCTTTGCTTTGCTTTGGGCCCACTGCATCCTACATAAGGAGGGATTTATCCCCTATGAGATTATATTTGGAAGACTTCCCCCATCGCTTCTCCAGCTTTAGAGACCAGCAGCTGGCAGAATTTTTAACCATTCCTTTCTCAAATCACTGCAGGCCCTCCAGTTCTTCATATGGGCTAGTCATTGGACTACCTGGGACACGGCTAACCTCCAAGTCCAGCACCAGTTTTTCCTTATTTGAGTCCAGTGATACTGGGTCAAACAGGTAACCAAAGGAGTGCTGGAACCAACTTGGAAATAACCTTTACAAGGTGATTCTTTCTGCTCCTATGGTTGTGAAGGTAGCTGGCATTACACCATGGATCCACCACATTCAGGACAAGAAAGCAGAAGCCACAGAGATCTCTGCCAAATAGACTGTCTCTCAAATTATGGACCCATTAAAATTTAGGTCCTTCCACTTCCTGCCCTTCCACATCCTCCTGAGTCATATGTTTGGTATGAATACAGGGTGATGATCTAATACCCACCGACCTCAGGCCTAGACCTGGAAACTGAGGAAAACAGATACAGGGAAGGTATCAGCTAGTGTGACTACAGACTACCAACACATATTCATCTTGACCTCTGCTCACTGATGCCAACTTTAAGTGTCCTTTGGTTGCACTGGAGAAAGGAAAATGTGGGAGTTTATCTTTTGAGATGGGAATACAGAGTTTACAATTCTATGCATACCCTGTACCTGGGCCCCTGAGTCAACAAAAACAGGAGTTTTCATGGTAAAAATTGAGGCTTTCTGAAAACACATGGAGGAATACATAGAAAGGCCCCTTCCAAGAAATACAAGATAGGAAAATATAATTCAATGTCCATAAAATTAAAAATCTGGAAATTCTGTAAGGAAGATTCTGGTCTTTGGAAAATGGAAAACTTGGGGAATTAGACTATGCCACAGAAAGGGACAGTGGGAATATAGAGCTAACCTTCCCAGCCAGAAATCAGCCAGGATTGCTGGTTATGTTTGTCTATCTATTCCCCCAAACTACATAGGGATAGGAACTAACCAGACTGTCCACTGACTGTCAAAACTCATTTGGACTGGAGGCATCACAAATTAATGTTAGAGGACTGGGGGGTGGCGCTGAAATTTGTCTAATATCCAAAACCTTTAACCTAGGCACATACACGTATTCTGATGCCTGCTATTCTGCCTTACAGGCTAATTTGTCTGGATAGCAACAATATTCCCAGGCCCCTGAAACTACTTAGTGGGCATGTACTAATGGTTTAACTAAAGGTGCCTCTTCTGGTGCTTTCCAAACTAAGTAGAGAGGTTGCTCGGGTCCTAAATATATTAAAGGTTTCCATGTCTTGATTAAAACAACATCTAAGATTCTCTTGTGGAAAAGGTCTTACAGATTGAAGACATTTAGACTCCTCATGAGATAAAGGAAACAATATTTAGCTTTGGGAGAAACCTGTTGTTTTCTGCTAATTAATCAAGAATTATTACAAAACATCTTTCCATAATTGGCAAAAACCTCAAAACAAGAAAAAGACAAAAATAAATTGATACCAGTCTGTTCCCTTGGTCCTTCTAATATCAGTACTGGCTGGGCAGGGACCTGCATCTTAAGGGACACAGCCCAGTAGTTCAGTAGTTGGGCCCAACTACATGTCATTAAAGCAGAATATGTCTACCATTTGACTCATTCACTAAGACCAGTGGGGAATAACAGGCTCCCAGACCTCAGTAGGCCCCTTACTTAGCACAACTGACTTCATGATTGGAGTACCACTCAGGCCATAAAACTAAACCCATAATCAGTACCACCTGCCAAAATAAAACAAAAACAAGAAACACTTACCTTATCAAAGTCCATAGTTGTGGGAAAGTCTCTAAAAGTCTCACTTTCTGGCTTCTGTAGATCTCCTTCTGGCTAAACTGTCCTTGTTAAATGAGGTATGTCAACCCAGAATATGGTTCTTGTGCTTAAAAGCTCACACTGAGAAAGGTTCGCTGTAGTTACTGGCTGGCTAATAAAGACTTTCTATTGGTTTAAACCCATTTCCAAGCAGTCTTCTCTGCTGGACACTTTACAACACTATGGGGTTGGAGAGGCTTATGGGTAAGAACCGTTGACGTTGATGCTCTTGAAAAAGATCTGGATTAGCTTCCCAGCATTCACATGGATGCCAGAAACTAATGTTAGTTCCTGGAATCTAATGCTCATGTGACACTCCTATATACACATAATACATTCAGGCATGTACTCATAAATGTAAAATCATAAAAAGACAAAAACCTAAAAAGCAAAAAGAGGGACAGGTTGTATAAGGTGATGCTGATCAGAAGAATATAATGTCTTTAACCACAGAAAATCCCTAGACCCAACAAAAGTTCAAGGAACAAAAATTTACTGCAGCCAGTATCTTCGCACTTGGAAGGCAGGCAGATCTAGAAAGTTCTAGGAGAGCCAGAGCGACAGGGTGAACTCCTGTCTCAAATTAAAAGCAACAAAAAATAAAAAAGCAAACTTGTACAATTACTAAATTAATGGTTTACAATTTTCCTGCATCTCGGCAGTGAACATTTGGGTATGTAATTTAAAAGCATCATTTTCATAGCACCAAAAAGAAACACATATGTCTTTAATAAAGATGTATAAACACAATCTGTAATTTTTTTTTTGAGACAGGGTTTCTCTGTGCAGCCTTGGCAGTCGTGGACTCACTTTGTAGACCAGGCTGGCCTCAGACTCACAGAACTTTCAGCGATTTGCCTGCCTCTGTCTCCCTGAGTGCTGGAATTAAAGGCGCATACCACCATGCCTCACTAAACTTTAAATCTTTAATTGAAAATTTTAATGAATAGAAACATCCCAGTTGTGGACAGAATGCCTGAAAATTATGTCACTTTTCAGTTTGAGTTATAAATTCAACATAGGGCTCAAGACATGGCTGATTATGTTAAAGGTGTTTGGTGCCAAATCACAGGCCCAGGTATGGTGGCACATGCCTGTGATCCCATACTGGGGGAAGGGGAGACAGAGGCACAGGCAAGCGGATCTCTGTGAGTTCAAAGGCAGCCTGGTGTACAAAGTGAGTCCAGAACCGCCAAGGCTCGAAAAATCAACAAAAACAAACAAAGTGAGCCACCTTAACATCTACACGTAAAAAATTAATAGAAAGAATTTATAGCCACAAAATTAACTCTAAGTGTATCTATCCTAAATCTAAATATAAAATGCAAAGTGCAGAACCTCAAAAAGGTTAACTCAGAAACTAGACCCGGAACACTCCCTGAGATCGCTCACCAAAGAGTTAACGTCACTGCAAAGGTGAGAGGGGCGGAGTCTCCCGCCACCGTGCTTGGCTTTCTAGACACGGCCCAAGGGGCGGAGCAGCCACAAGGCGGCTTCACCTTGCGGGTTCCCGGCGACTCAGCCGGCCTCTCCTCCCTATCTGAGGACAGCAGCCCCTTGCTCACCATGGCGCGGCATCCGAGCTCCAATGGACTCTACCCACAGAGGCGCTCAGAGCGCGGCCCGCGCAGCACTGTAGCCGGCCTTAAAGGGGACTCCGCAGTAGGGCAGCAAAGAACCGGCCTCCGGCCGCTGGGCAACGCCCTTAATTGGAAAGCCTATCTGGCTATTCTGATTGGCTAGTGAGGTCTGACTGACAGGAGTTTGTTACTTCTCGGAGGGAGTGGAGCCAGTGGGGAAATTGGCAGCCACTACATAACCTGTCCCTGTCGTGGTTTGTGCGCAGGTACAGACGAGTGGGAGCTCTGGGTAGGTTTCCGTTTAAGATCTGCCCTCCAGATCTGGCCCTGCTGTCTTCTCCGTGGACACAGGGTCGCTCATATGCACAGTCCACTACACAGTGGCAGTGCAGGGATCACTCTGCCTCACAGTAGGACTTTTTATATCAAAAGTTAATTTTAATTGCATATTTAATTAAAATTAAAACGTGGGAGAAGCACGTATGTGTAACAGCGCGAGTGGAAGTCAGAGGGCAATTGGCTAGAGCTGGCTGTCCCCTTAACACCATAAGGGTCCCGAGGACCGAACTCAGTCCTTAGCAGCAAGGACCTTCACTAGCTGAGCCACTTTGCTTTCCCAAAAGTTGATTTTGAAGAAGAAGGAGGAGGAGGAGGAGGAGAAGAAGAGGAAGAAGAAATATGATGATGATGATGTTTGAGGTTTTTCAAGACAAGTTTTCTTTGTGCAGCCTTGGCTGTCCTGGAACTCACTCTGCAGACCAGACTGGCCTGGAACTCATTAATGCACCTCTTGAGTGCTGGGATTTGAAGGCAAAGGCGTGCGCCACCACTGCCCAGCAGGAAAAAAAAAAAAAAAGAGAGAGAGGACCTAAACTGCCAAATTAGAAATGAAAGTCCAGCTGAAGGTGGGCACGGTGGATATGAGGTTAAACAGTATGTACAGCTCTTCCAAATAAATCTAGTTCTCTTTCTAAGCACACGTAACTGTCAGCTCACAACTGACATCACTTCTAAGGGAACTGACGCCCTCTGCTGGACTTGCTTTTGCCCATGAAATAAAATGAAATCAAACATGACACAAAGCTAGAGGTATTGATAACCTAGGGAGAAGAATTTGGTTACAGCTTGTCAGTAGAAGCACACACTTTTAATCTGAGGCAAAAGGAAGGAGGCAGGAGCAGCAGGAGGATCTGTGTGAGTTCAAGGCCAGCCTGGTGTACAGAGTGAGCCAGGACAGACAGGGTTACATAGAGAACCAGCCCCTCTCTCAAAAACCACAACAAACAAACATATAAACAACAACAACAGAAGAATTTGGTTTTCTGAGGCTGGAAAGATAGCTCAGCATCCAGAGTTACACAGAGAAACCCTGTGTCAAAAAAACAAAACAAAACAAACCAACAAATAAATAATGCATGAATAAATACAATTTTAAAAGTTCTTGATGCCCTTCGAGAGGATCTGGGTTAGGTTCCCTGCATTTTTGTGGTCACAGGCACTGCACACATGCACACATATGGTGTACATATACACATGTAGGTATTCTCATATGCACATTAAAAATAAACATTTTTAAAAACTTTAAAAATTCTTTAAATACTTTTAAGTTTGGCTCCTACCTGGGCTGTGCTGAGCAGAGAAACTAGTGAATTAAAAGTTCAACAAAAGGGCAACAATGCAAAAAACTTTAATACAGTTAGGTTGCCTTTATATCATACACACACACACACACCATACAGACACAGAAAATAAATAAGTAAATGTAAAAGAGTCACAGTCCAGTCCCTGAGAACTAGAGTTGCAATGCTGTGCAATGAGATATGTCATGTCAAATTCTGAATTCTCAGTTGAGATTACAGGTGTGTGCCACCGTGCCCAGCAAGATTTAACTCTGTTAAGGATAATATCCCTCCTTTGCCAAGCACAATCGTCCATGCTTGTAAAATCTTGGCAGTCTAGGGAGTAAGGCAGAGACTCTGAGAGCTCTGCACCAGCTTGGACTACACATCAGGACCCTATCTGAGAAAACACAGTAATAAAACATTCCTCTTTCCACAGTTTAAGTTCTCTTTTGTTTTTCAACTTATTTCCACTGCCTCCCCATTCCGCTTACATCAAGGACTTACTTATTATTTTGACTTGTTAGTCGCTGTGTAGTTTACCATAAACAAGTGTTACTTTCCTAACATATGACCTTGCAGTGCTATTCACAGCACTGCAAGCCATCCCCCCCCCCCTTTCCTATTTTAATGCAACCTGTCAGGGAAAAGCTGGTTGCTTTCTTGGACGCTACAGAACACTCAACATGTTGTTACACTGACTGAATTAAAGACTGATTGGCCATGACCTTATCAGCCACTATTTCTGCTAATTAGTCAGGCCATCAGAGGGCTGGGGCCACCATCCTTCTGTTCACTGGCCTGGGACAGGAGTACCCTCCTCAGGTTTAGGACAGAAAAGGAGGCCAACCTGACAGCCCACTTGAAAACCTCAGTTTAGTCAGCACCCAGGGGCCCAGAGAGGACGCAGAAGAAAAGGAGAGCTCCCAACTTTCCCGTCACCTGATTTGGGAAAGGGGCCACCACATGTCCTCACCAGCAGGGTTGTTTTAGAAGGGCGATTCTCAGCTCCATAGCCCTGAAGCTGACACAGAGGATGGCACGGGGGCTGAGTGGACAGGAAGAAATTAGACTGCAGAGAGTACGGCAGGCCAGTGTCACCATGCCAAGGACCCTGTTGCCCTGCCAACCCGGAGGCCACACAAAGGGGATTGCGTGGCATAGCCCAGACTTGGCACTAAGTCGCTGATTCTGTCTGCCTCCTGCATGGCTGGTGCCACGGCCTTCTACATCCTGATCAGGACGAGCCCTGCCTGGTCCACTAGCCTGAGCCTCCACTGCCAGGGTGGGGGAGGAGAGCTAGTGCAAGGAGGCGCCCAGGAGAGGCTGGGGAGCAAATTAAGAGTGCGGTGGCACCGGAAACAGGCAGAAGGATATGGATCCAGTGGGTGGGACAGTAGGGCCCAGTAGTTGAGCATTTAGGATATGTACGAGGTAAGGCAGATAAACATCCGACCCAGGCAATCTCTGCCAGGTTCTCCTGCCCGGCCACCCATACACACAGAGATCCAGCCACTGTACAAATGTGCTGTGCTGGAAATGAGAGCAGAGTTGGTTGCTGGTGTTGGGCCTTCCAACGTCGTTTGCCAGAGTTGAGGAGTGGGACTCACACCTCTCACGGAGTTGACTGTCCATCAGAGAAAGGATGCCAAGGGTCAGGAGGGCAGAACTGGCTGGAAACCATGCCCTTCAGCTCACCCACTCTCCCATCCCCCAAATCCACAAAGGTAACACACTGAACCTTGGGTGACTGAAATCCTGATAAGCCTGCTTCCACTTCCCAATTACCCTGATTACACCTTGTACCATGTCTGGCCTAGGAAGCTTCTTTTTTCAACTTCAGAGTCATTAGAACTGCAGGAAAGGAAGGCCAGTTAGTACAATGGAAAATGAGCGGCTGGAGCAAAAAAAAACACTGTCTTGTGCTTTCGTGTTACTTATTGCTACAAGAGAAAAATAAGGTTTATAAAAAATTTTAACAGACGTGAGCTAAGGCTCACAACCAGAACTAGAAAAGGAAGTTAGTAGGGATGTCAGTGATAAAGCAAACCTTTATTGATAACGCAAACCTTTATTCCCAGCACCAGGCAGAGGATCTCTGTGACTCTGAGGACAGCCAGGTTTATGTAGCAAATTCCAGGGCTGGTAAGACCCTGTCTCAAAAAAGTAAAACACCAGTAGGAAGGATCAAAAATGAATTACCCTACAGAATACATTCTTAAAGCTAGCCACCAGGGTCTATTCCCTTATTTGGCTACTGACTCATTCCTAAACCGGATCACCAAAGTCCAACTATCAAAATCCATTCTTTTGACTAACCTCATTAAAATATCCAATCAGATATGCCCTAGCTCATTCTAACACAGTCCTTACCCTTTTTCCTTTTAAAACTTGCAAAGCTGTTTGCCACTGCTTCTGGATTCAGATTCAGCCACCTTATGACTTTGCCTTGCTTAATAAAGGATCTCTTTGTGTTTGCTTTGTGTGTGGAAATTAGTATTCGGGTGTATTCTGTGCTTAATTTAGGGTCCAGAGGGGAGCATCCCACAGTACTCCTTCAAGGCCCTAACAGGATAAAGACGAAGTCTTCAACTCTGAAAAGCTGATTCATCAGCATAAATAACATGACTGGGATCTTGAAGATAAAGAGCCTTTCAATGGGGGGAAAAAAAGAGTGTTTCTGATCCACAGTGATTTTTGACCCTGGGGGCAGAGGAGAGGAGCAGTATTCCACATAATTTAGCCAACCACCAAGGAGTCACAACACAAACACTAAATAAAGGTAGTCGTTTTATGTCTGGATATCAGGAGCTGGGCTTTCCTTTTTGCCCTACCTGAGGCCTGGGGCTCTAGCAGTCACTAAAGAATGTACCTTTGTTATCCTCTATGGGTTTGTCCATTTTCTCTGCCAGTTCAACAATTCAACAATCCTCCTGCCTCAGTGAGCTCAGTGGATCAGAGGGCTAAGCCACCAAACCATCTGAATGGTAGTCTTTAATCTTAAAGAATATGTAGACATCTTTCCACCTGAAAAATTAATGTGTTCAATAAAATAATAAATAAATAAATATTTAAATATATAAAGCAGACATCTAGGAGTGCTGGCACATGAACTTAATCCCAGCACTGTGGAGGTAGAGGCAACCTAACTAGATCAAGGCTAGCCAAGGCTATATAGACTTTGTCTATAAATAAATAGACTTTGTCTATAAATAAATGTGGGGAATGAAATGAAACAGAAGTGATATTCTCTTTTCCTATTGTGTTTCACAGTAGTGCTACAAATATGTTTGAAAAAAAATATCCTTGAGTGTCCTCTTTGTCTACAGTTGAGGTTGGATCCCAGAAGTGGCCCAGGCATTAGTCTGTCTTTCCCTGTGGTTAGCATTCCACAATCCTGGTGAAGTCCTTGTTGTGCTCATATCTTCTTGGAGACCTTTGGGAGTCACTGCTAGGATTTGGGATTCTTTGTCATAATAAGTTTAAGCATTTTAATGTTATATTTAATACCTTTTCTGACAGGTTTGAGGGTCAGTTCCTAACAAGAATATTCGAATTAAACAATCTTTGTTATTTAGTTACTCATGCTAGGTGTAACCATGAAAAGATAACCAAAAAAAAAAAAAAAAAAAAAGGAGACTAGGTAAATGTAATTTTGTAATTAACTGGATCAGTTCTGTATTTTGAACATACTAAATGCCCTGATTATCCATAAGGTGGCTGACCATCAACTTGCATTCTTTAGTTATCCTCAACAGTTTGTAATAATTTAGTTTTTTATTTTGTTTAATTTTGAAAAAAATAGGAGACCAAATAAAGCTCATCTTGGCAATCAATTATGAACATAAACACAATCATGAATGTTTTAAAGAATACAATCATTCATGAGGTAGCCGACAATCAACCTACATACCCCAATTATCTTTAACAGTCCATAATAAAGTGATAACCACTGAAATGAAGCTCCTTCTGCATCAAAATTCTTAAATATAGAGACTGAAAACTTCCCTGACCCCCATATGGCAAACCACCATAGAACACAATAGTTCTCTATATGACCCAGTTTACAAAAACCAACTCTCCTAACAATGTTAGTAAAAACAAGGAGGACAAACATATACATCCTTAAATCTGTCTTTGATAGCTTGAATATACCCCATGAACCAGTAATTTTTATTTTTCTTTCAATGTTGTAACCTTTTAAGGTATACATTCTGTAGTTATTGTAGTAACCATATTATTATTATTATTAGTAGTAGTATAATTATTTGCTTGGTCAAGGTCACCTCTCCCTCAATTATGCTTCCTGTCTTTAAGCTTCTCTAAGTTATGTGTGTGTGCTGGGGATGACAGTTATAAAGTATACTTGCAAAGGCATATGCCACATTACTAAGGTATACTCTGACCTTCAATTGCTGTATTTTTAGACAAAATTCACATATTCTATATGGTGTGCTGAACCTACTAAAGTATATAAAGTCTACTTTACATAGCACATATATATAATCATATATATGGCCTTAATAGATTAGTTTCAACTACAGAACTCCGGTGACGACAACAAATTCATGAAAACATTGCCTAGAACACTTGCGTAGCATTCCTGAGTCTGTGACTTTGATTCAAAGCACTACAATAAAAAACAAAAATCTAAAAAAAGAAATTGCCTTGTAGATATTGGCAAGAAATATCATTATGTTTCTTTATTGGGTTATAGTTTAACATTTTGATTTCTAATAGCACATTTAATAAAAATTACACTTGAAAATTCATATACTCATGTTTTGTTATACAATTTTCTAATGTATAAAAATGGTACATGTTCTCTCTGTGTGTGTGTGCACGACGCACATGCAGAGGCCTGAGGATATGCAGCTACAGATCAAGAGCTTGTCTCAAAACTAAACAATTACAAAATGTAAACACATTCAAAATGTTCATATCTGGTGAAGCATTAAAACTTGTGGATGATTTTAACTGATATACAAATGAGCCATGCACATAAACATACTAAATCAAGATGACACAAGAAAATTTCTATGTGTAGAATATAGCACAAGACTCATGAACACACTGTCACTGAGCCACATTTAAGCCAAGTTAACTTTTAAACTTCAGATCTGCTCTCATCTTCATAAATTATCTGATGGCTGGTACTGTGGAAGCATGGCTGAATGCCTTTTTGAGAATCCTTATATCCATGAATTGTTGATGAATCTTTGTAATAAAGTCACTAGGAGCACAAAAGTATGCTTTCACATTGGAATCCTGCACTGGATGAATTTCACATTCACTTCAAAAGTTTTTGCACTCTTTATATTCTTAGGGTTTTAAACACATGGGTTACAGTGTCATTACATGACATGGGGCACGTCAAGAAGGCTTTGATGATTTTGATCATATGAATCTACCTATGTTGCTAAAGATAATCTCAATCACTGAGTCTCAGGAAACCCACAGTACAAGGATCTAGAATAGAAAACAAGTGGTATTATACCACTGTATGATTTTTTTTTCCGTACTTGTCATATCACATATGAAGTTTCTAACATAGATTTCTGTTTCAACATGTGTCTGCTTTCATTAATTTCACTGGATCTCACACCTGCACACGTTTTCAGGTATGAATTAATGGGGCTTAATGTAAGAAAGCTTTCCTCTGTTCTCTACATCCAGTGTTACACACCTACAATATACTCAAGTTATTTGAAGAATGATAAACCTTTTCTCTATTTTTTTAACTTTATAGGAGAAATTCCCATGTGTGGCTTCTCTTACAACATCACATCTGGTACTATGCCTTCCAACAATGTTTACAGAAAGACTCCAGTTCACTGGTTGAGTAACAGCTGGCTTATACTAGCAATTTTCCAGTGTTTACATTAATCAGATTCTCACCTGCAAGCTTTGTGATTATACACTTGAGTAAGATTTCACACATTCTTAGTCTTTCTTATCTGACTCTGAGCGAGGTGTGGCATGAAGAAGAAAATCTTCTGCATTTGGCACACTCACAGGGTTTTTCCCTTGTATGAGTTCTTTCATATACAGAGAGGTTGCACTTGCAGTGAAACACTCTCCTGCATTATTCACAGCTAATGACTTCTCATGGGTATGAGTTCTCTGATGTCGCGTGAGTTGTTTTTTAAAGTAGTAAGCTTTTCTACACTGTTCACATGCATAGGGCTTCTCACCTGTATGGATTCTCTGATGTTGAGTGAGGTGTGACATCCAGGAGAAAGCTTTCCCACACTCTGAACAATAAAATGACTTCTTACTTGCGTGCGTTTTCTGATGTAGAGAAAGGTATTTCTTGCAGTAGAACGCTTTCTTGCATTCTGTGCACTGATAAGGCTTCTCCCCTGTATGGACTCGATGATGCTCAATGAGCAAGTACTTGTTATAGAATGCTTTTCCACACTGGTTACACTCATAGGGTTTCTCACCTGTGTGGGTTTTCTGATGTGCAGTAAGTCCAGACTTGCTGTAGAATGTCTTCCCACATTGCTTACATTCATAGGGTCTCTCATCGGTGTGAGTTCTCTGATGTACAGAAAGCTGTGTCTGAGAGAAGAATGCTTTCCTACATTCTGTACATTGATAGAGCTTGTCACTTATGTGAGTTCTCTGATGCACAGTGAGGTGGGACTTGCAGTAAAATGCTTTTCCACACTGTTTACATTCAAAGGGCTTCTCACCAGTATGAGTTTTCTGATGCACAGCGAGGTTAGACCTCCAGTAGAATGCTTTACCACATTGTTTACATTCAAAGCGCTTCTCAGCAGTATGAGTTTTCTGATGATGAGTAAGTTGTTTCTTAAAGTAGAAAGCTTTGGGGCATTGTGGACATTCATAGGGCTTCTCATTTGTATGAGTCCGCTGATGTCGAGTGAGGCATGCACTGAAAGAGAAAGCTTTCCCACATTCTGTACACTCATAGGGTTTCTCACTTACATGAATTCTCTGATGTAGAGAAAGATGTGTGTTACAGTAGAAAGATTTTCCACATTTCATACATTCATAGGGCTTCTCCCCTGTATGACTTCTCTGGTGTCGAGTGAGTTGGGACTTATAGTAAAAAACTTTCCTACATTCTGTACATTCGTGTGGCTTCTCACCTGTATGACTTCGCTGATGCACAGTGAGATGTGACTTATAGCTGAAGGATTTTCCACAGTCTGTACACTCATAAGGTTTCTCACCTGTATGACTTCTTTGATGTTCAGTGATTTGTGATTTATAGTAGAAATATTTCCCACATTCTAAACATTTGTAAGGCTTCTCATCTGTATGAGTGCTCTGGCACTGAGACTTGGTGTGAGAAGCTTTCCCACATCCTGAGCTTTCACAGGGCTTCTTACCTTTATGACTCCTCTGATGTTCGGTCAGGTGTGAGTTCCAAGAAACTGTATTCCTGCACTGTCTACGTGTATACGGTGTCTCTTCTTTAAGAAGCCTCTGGCAGTTACTGAAAGGTGACACATAATTGAAACTTTTCTCACATGTGTCAATCATCTGACTCCTCATGTGCTGTGACTGCCGGCAAAACGTCTTCACACATCCTTTACCTTTAGAAGATGTTGTCTCTTGGCGGATTTTCTCTACCCACTTCAGGTCTGCCTTGAGACAGAGGAATTAGTTATATTTTATACAGCTATAGAGATTTTTTTTCCCTAGAATGTGCTTTCTGATTTTGGTTTTGAATTTTGTTTGTGCTCCATAGATAATGTCATATACAAAGATTTCTAATATTTACTGAGTTTGCCAGAGATCTCTTTAATATGAAAATCCATTTGTAAATCATATTGACTTCATTTAAAACACTATCCCTGGTCAAATATATTGAAAACATCAGTGCCAACTTTGACTGGGATTTTGGCAAATTAATTTGATCAGATGTCAAAATAATTTTCCATTATCATTAAAAGTATCACATTCTTCTTCAGCTGGCATCTTAACAGCCACACAACAGAGAAAGATACTCAGCTGTGGGATCCTTTGTAAGTATATAGAAGGGAACATATGTGTGTACACAACTTCATGTGTGTCTGTGTGTATCTATGTGAGGTTACCAGAGGTTGATGTTCAGTGTCTTCAAAAATCACTATTCACTCTATTTTTTGAGAACAGTTCTCTCTCACTGGACTTGAAGCTTCGAGTTTAGATGGAACGATAGGCCAGCAAACCCAATGACCCTAATCTGTTCAACTTCATAGCACCGATTAAAGATACATGTCAGCAAAGCTAGTTTTAAATACGGGTGCTGAGGATCCAACCTCAAGTCCCCGTGCTTTTCTACATCAAACATTTACTGACTAAAGAATCTTCCCAGGTCTGAGTAACTTCCTTTCATTTTTCAAATTACATTTGTGTTTGTGTGTGTATACATATGCATGCCACAGGACACATACGAAAGTTAGAGTACAAATTTCAGGGTTTTTGTCATATCCACCATATGTGATATGGGAATCAAACTCAGATGGTCAGGCTTGGTGGCAAGTCCATTAACACACTGCGCCATCTTGTTGACTTGGGTTAATTTCTTGGAGATACATTCCTAAGTAATTTGCAAGCTTTATGTTTAGATCTGAAATATGTTAAGAGCTTATATTAAAGGGTCTGGAGAGATAGCTCACTGATTACCAGCTCCAGAGGACCCAGGTTCAATTCCCAGTACTTGGTAGCTCACAACTGTATGTAATTCCAATTTGAGGGAATCTCACAACCTCACTCAGACATATATGCAGGCAACACACCAATGCACATAAAATAAAAAAGAAAGTTAAAAAAAGACCTCATATTAAATATTTTACTTACTTCAAAAATTTCCTCACTTGATGTCTGGTTGTTGGCAATTTCGACTTGCCACAAATGTCCCTTGTGATTTTCCTGGTGGGTCTCAATTGGGGTCATGACTTTATGAATACCTAAAATGGTATTAAAAATATCCCTGTCCATTAATAACTCTGAAATCTTTTTTCATATAACTCAAAGTATTTCTTCTTATCCTCATGGAAACTATAAAATAATATTGACTTGTGAGAATATATACATTCTAGCTCTTCTTGAGGTATATAGTTATTTGCTTTACCTTGTATGTGTGCCACCGTGCACAGCACCATATGATTCTCTTAAGTTAAATAATACATCTGAAATGTGCCTCATTTTTTTCCTGATGATTCTAATGATAAACACAAAGAATGATACCATTTCTTGGTTATTGTGATCATGGGACTTCATGCAGCGGTTCTATTTTTCATACCTAAAAGAACTCCATACTGGATGGATAATTCTATATTATCACCAACACTTATATGGGTTGTTTCTTCATATATTCTTAATATTAATCCAATACTGAGTGAATACCTGGAAAAGATTTTTTTTTCTGTAAGATGCTTCTCCATTCTGGTTATTACTGGATAGAAAGTTTTAATTTAGAAAAAAAAAAGGCATTCATTTTTGTTGTGGTGGTAGTTGTTTTTGTTTCAGATATGGTCTCATCTACCATATTCTGGCCTTGAACCTTATTATATGGAGGATGACTGTGAATTCCTCTCACTTCTGGGGTTTTAGGCATGGCCCACCATGCCCTGCTAGATTCATATTCAGAAGTCACCACACATGGCATATTCAAATGTGTTTGTGTGAATTTCTCCAGCTGTCTCAAGATTAAAGGCCTCCTGTTAAGATCTCTGTTCCAGACAGGATCCTTCCTTAGAGGTCCTCTGAAAGACTCTACCCACCAGGGTATGAAAGGATATACTGAGACTCAGAGCCAAACTTTGGGCAGAATGTCGGAATGCTTATGGAAAAAAGAGGGAGATAGAAAGACCTGGAGGGGACAGGAGCTCCACAAGGAGAACAACACAGCAAAATTACCTGGGCCCAGGGGATCCTGTAGAAAGCAATACTTCAGCCAAGGACCATGTGTGGAGAGGACCTAGACCCCCTGTTCAAAAGAAGCCTATAGGCTGCTCAGTTTCTAAGTGGGTTCCCTTCTAAGGGGAACAGGTGCTGTCTCTGACATGAACTCAGTGGCCAGCTCTTTGATCACCTCCCCCTGAGAGGTGCAGTCTTCCCAGGCCACAGAGGCAGATGATGCAACCAACCTTAATGAGTCCTGATAAGCTAGGGTCAGATAGAAGGGGAGGAGATCCTCCCCTATCAGGGAAATAGGGAAATGGCTAAGGGAGAGAAGAGTGAGGATAGGTGGGAATGGGAGGAGACAAGAGAGGGGGCTGCAGCAGGGATACAAAGTGAATAAATTGTAATAAATAAATATATAAATAAAATTAAGTTAAAAAAAGATTTCTGTTCCATATGTATAGTGTAAGACATAGCTGTCCAAGTTCAGTCTTTTATCTTTTTTGGAGATATACTTTTTACAGAACCATCTTTTAAACTCCTTTTGTTGAAACATAGCTTCTTCGTAATACTATTGAGAAAAAAATAGCTAAAGTTCTGTGAACATACTTTTGAATCATTGTGTAAGGTATGGATGAAAATTTCTGCTAACAGCTTGCTACTTTTGTTAATATGGGTCTTGTAGCATTATTTCAAAGCAGGTAGAGGGGTATGTCCAGCATCATCTTCTCTACAGGATAACACTGGCAACCATATGTTTATATTTTTATATTTTCCTATTATCTACAGAATATGTTATCATTTCCTAGGAGTGCACTGAATGTGTAGATAGTTTTCATTAAAGGATAACTTAGGTGCTGGCTAGCTGGAAAAGATGCTTGCTATACAAAACTCTCAGTGTGAGTTCAAGCCTCAGAACCAACATAAAAGTAGAATGAAAAAAAAACTCGACATAGTTGTCCTTTGACCTCCACATACATGCTATAGCACACATGTCCCTGCTATACACTGCAGGCCCATACAATAACAACAACAACAATAAGCTTTTAAAAATTAAATAGATTTGAAGTATACTAATTGCATTAGTGTATGAACATGTGATGTCTTTAATTACTCTATTGTCTTCCTCAATCTTCTTTTTAAAAAGTTACATTTATTTATTTGTCTATATGTGAGAGTGCACACATGTCACCCCACATGTGTGGAGGACAAACCCATGAGTCTGCTCTGTCCTTTCACTAAATGGGCTCAGTAACTGAACTTAAGCCCCTTTATCAATTGAGCCATTTTGCTAATCCCAATTTCATCACTGTTATAGTTTTAACTGTACACACTGTTAGTACTCCTAGGTAGCTTAGGGATTTTTGGAGGCAATTTTAAGTTACATTGTATTCTTCATTTCCTTCTTATCATGTTCATTATTCATGTGTAGAAAAGACGATGAAAGCTAAGGATGAAGTTCAGTTGGTAGGGTATTTGCCTGGCACACTCAAAGTCCTGGTTTCAATCCCCAGCACCACATAAAACTATGCAAGGCGGCACCCATCTCAGAGATTCAAGGTGATCCTCTACTACATAGTGAAGTTGAGGTCATCCTGGACTACCTGAGATGCTGCTTAGATAAAATAGTTTCTGCCCTGGTTGAAGCCAAATCTCATGGTTATAGCACTTGGCTGGTTACATGTGAGACCTAGATCTTATTCTTAGCAGAAAAGGGAGGGGAGGGGAAGCTGCTGATTTGCTCTGTTGATTGTATAACTTAATACTTGCAACAATGTTTAAGAGCCTTTATGGTCAGCCTGACCTGTTGGTACATGCCTTTAATTCCAGCACTTGGGAGGCAGAGGTAGGTGGATCTCAATGAGTTCAAGACCAGCCTGGTCTACAAAGTGAGTTCCAAGGCATCCAGGGCTGTTATACAGAAAAAACCCTGTCTCAAAAGAAAAATAAAACAGCAAAAAGAGCCTTTATGGTCATCTAAATATAGGGTCACTTCACCTATTTCTTTCCTAACTTGTATTCTTTGGTTTCTTCCTGCTTTTGCTATGCCTTATGATTTTGTTATAATAAGTGCTTTTCTGCTCTTGTTATAAAATTAACAAGTTTTAAAAAGACTTAAGAGAAAGAGTGAACACTCTGTATTATTGCTTATATTAAAAGAAATGTTCTCAGTTTGGATGGAGCACTACATTTATTTTTTTAAGATTTATTTTAGTTATTATTTATACAGTATTCTGCCTGCATGTGTAGTACCTGCAGGCCAGAAGAGGGCACCAGATCTCATAGATGGTTGGGAGCCACCATGTGCTGGCTGGCAATTGAACTCAGGACCTTTGGATGAACAGCCAGTGCTCTTAAGCTCTGAGCCATCTCTCCAACCTTCATTTATTCTTTTATTCTTTCTTTTTCCTTTCTCTCTTCTTTTGAGACATGATCTCTCTATGCAGTCCTAGCTATACCAGAGCTTGCTATGGAGACCAGGCTAGCCTTAGGACTCACAGAGATACTTCTGCCTCACCACATTATGTTTTAGCACTTTGACAAGTCTGGAATTCCATGGTAACCAATACTCACTGCAAAAGCAAACTTTTCTTATGGAAGCTGACATCAGCACTGAGCTATGAACACAAGCATGGACATTTAAACGCAGCTGACAGGCATATCAGATCCACTGAGCAGAACAAGAGCAGCAGCGTCCTCACTAAGGCCTCGCCCACCCCAGTCACAGGTTTTGGTGATTCAGGTACTGAATTCAGTTATCGGAGTTGTCACTTGTGCTTGCTCTTTTATAAACTCTGGGTTTCCAGAGTGCCCTTTGAGGAGGTAGAGGGATGGCTAGCTCTTCTCATTTTACGCTCAGGGTCTTTTCCCTCAGCAGCCTCAGTCTCCGTCACTACTAAGCGAAGAAAAAGCGAACTGAAGTAATAGCACTGCCACCAAAGAAAACCATTCATAAACAGAACATGAAAATTAACACAAAAGTAGAGCCTGTGATATGGCACAGGGGGTAAAGGAGGTGGCTGCCGGTGTGACAACCTGAATTCTATCCTCGGGACCCAAAGGGTAGAAACAAAGAAGCAATTTCCACAAGCTGCCCGCTGGCATCCCCCAGGGTGTGTCCTAACACGTACATAAACACACAAACTGGAGTGTCCATTTGCATACACTTCCAAACACACACAAGTACACACTTTCACACACACACACTTTCACACACACACAAAGTAAAAACAAATACATCAATTAATAAAAATCAAAACTGACACAACAAAGAATATGTGAGTACAAATTTCAGGTAAAAATGAATAAACATGATGCTGGGTGTGGTGGCACACACTTTTTTTTAAGCATTTCAGTAATTCATTCCCATAACTGTATTTTTTTCTATTTTAAAAATTATTATTTATAACAATTTATTCAATTTGTATCCCAGCTGTGGGCCCCTCTCTTGTCTCCTTCCAATCCCTCTCCCTTCTCCCCCTATGTCTCTTCCCTAGTCCACTGATAGGAGAGGGCCTCCTCCTCTTCTGACTCTAGCCTATCAGGTCTCACACCTTTAATCCTAGCACTCTTAAACAGATGTAGACACAGAGACTGTAAGACTCTGCAAGTTCAAGGTCAGCCTGATCTATATAGTGATTTCTAGAACACACAAGGCTATGCAGAGAAACCTTGTCTCAAAAACCAAAACAAAACAAAAGGCAGATGGTGGTGGCACACAGCATTAATCCCAGTACTTGGGAAGACCAGGCAGTTCAGTTCTGAGTTCAAAGCCAACTTGATCTACAGAGCAAGTTCTAGGTCAGCTAGGGCTACACAAAGCAACCCTGTCTCAAAAATCAACCAACCAACCAAGCAAACAGACAAACAAAAATAAAAACAATAAATGTAAAAGAGATAATAAAAATGAACAATAAGATTCCATGCACTCTGCCCAAAGTTTGGCTTTGAGTCTTAGCAGCTGCTTTGATACCTTCCTGGGTAGAGTCTTTCAGGGACCCTCTGTGTTGCCTGTTTTTTCCCTCTTCTGATGTCCATCCTGTTTGCCTTTCTGAGTGAGGATTGATCATCTTACCCAGAGTCCTCCTTCTTGTTTTGCTTCTTTAGGTGTACTGATTTTTAGTATGTTTACTCTATATTATATGTTTAATATCCACTTTTAAGTGAGTATTTACCATGTGGATCTTTCTGCTTCTGGGATACCTCACTCAGTATGATCTTTCCTACTTCCCACCATTTGCCTGCAATTTTCATTATTTCCTTGTTTTTAATTGCTGAGTAATATTCCACTGTGTATCTTATGACAGAAGGGAGAAATAGAAAGAATTGGAGAGGACAGGAGCTCCACAAGAAGAGCAACAGAACCAAAAAATCTGGGCACAGGGGTCTTTTCTGAGACTGATACTACAACCAAGGACCATGCATGGAGATAACCTAGAACCCTTGCACAGATGTAGCCCATGGCAGCTCAGTCTCCAAGTGGG
>CM053758.1:9977224-10006731 GCA_028658305.1 Pachyuromys duprasi
ACTCAGTGGGTGGCTCTTTGGTCACCTCCCCCTGATGGGAGAGCAGCCTTACCAGGCCACAGAGGAAGACAATGCAGTCAGTCCTGATGAGACCTGATAGGCTAGGGTCAGAGGGAAGGGGAGGAGGACTGTCCCTATCAGTGGACTTGGGGAGGGGCATGGGAGGAGAAGAGGGAGGGTGGGTGGGACTGGAAGAATATGAGGGAGGGGACTACACCTGGAATACAAAGTGAATAAACTATAATTTATTAAAAAAATAAAATTAAAAAAATGAAACAATAGCAGAGCAAGAAAAGTAGAAAACAGGGTTAAAAAGAAAATAAAGGGAAAGGTATACATGAAAGGGGAACAGATAAACACAGGAGATAATGACTCTGGTGGGAAAATAAAAACCCACAAAGTTAAATAAGCCTGCAAGGAAGAATAAAAATACAAAGACAAAAGAATTGAATAAATAAAAAAGAAATAAAATAAAACCACTAACCATAAAGTGAGAGGTTAAAGAAGAGAAAAGGAAAAAGAAATCTTTTAATCTGTGTTCTCTGACAGTACTACCTGTTAAGAGCCAATGAAGTGTGGCTCTGGAGTCTAAAGTATGTTTTCTGTTCTCACCTCACCACATAGCACTGTGCTTACTGACTGCTGGCCTCATGAATGTTATGTGCCAGCAATAGAGCAGTCAGTTAAAAATCACAAATCAGAAACAACTAAAAACTAGGAGACGGATTGATATGGTAAATTCTTTCCAGAAACTATAAAAATCAAGTGCTTAGTTGGGCTAGTTAAGTTTGAGATAAGCGTTTAACATGACCAACATCATGAACTGTCCTCCTGCTGCCCTTCTATGCCCAGTATCCATTCACTGACCTGGAAGGCTCTGGACAGACGCTTCCGCCACCGTCCATGGCCCAAGTCCATGCTCCAACTTGAAGATCAGCTCAGGTTTGGTCATGCAATGTCCTGTAAGTGGGGAATGATAAACAAGTTTTACAAAAGCGTTAGGTTCAGTGCACAAATGAAAGACAACAGATCTAATTCAGGACCCGTGCTTTGATCAGTGAACCAGAAACTTTCATTAGAGGGTTTACACTCACATTTCACTGAATGGAAAATCACCTTCAATCAGCATAATGATTTCCAGAAAATTTAAGAGAACAGAAGTGAATAAAAGAGAACACATAATAAAAGTGATATGTAAAACAAATTATACAGGAGAGAATAATCGGCCTAGGTACGAAAGAGATGGCCCAGTGGTTAAGAACACTTACTGCTAATACAGATGACGCAGGTTCAGTTCTCAGCACCCATATCACAACCACCTATAACTCTAGTTCCAGCATATCTGACACTGTCTTTTACTGTCTGTACTTACTGCCCACATGGTATAAATAAAAATAAAAAATTTTAAATGTTTTAAATAAGCTAAATTGCTAGGCACAATGGAACACATATTTAACCCCAGCACTTGGAAGACAGAGGCAGGGAGATCACTTTTGAGCCTGATCTATGTAATGATACACATGCATACAGAACCCACATACATTAAATAAACAATATTTTTCCTTTGATTCAATATGGTGGTTGACACCGGCACCTGCGGAATTGTGGAGCTGCTCCAAGGAGCCTGGGAGACCTGTGGAGGCTCTGAAGGGAGACAAGAGGAGGAGGAGACTGCAGAGACAGAATAACTAAAAAGAGGCAGTTTTAGGGGGGAAAAAAAAAGCTTTTTTAAAGTGGCCTTCTAAAACTGGAAGAAAAGTTCGCAGGGCAGGGCCATGTGCACAGTGAAGAAAGATGAAACTGGAGGTGAGGGAGCAAAGAGTATGGGAGCAGAATGGAAGCGTGGTCACAGCAGACAAAGAGCATGTCCCTGATGAACAGGGCTGGTCCTCAGACCACTGGAAGGAGTGGGGGACAGCCTGCAGCATCGAGCCACAGCTGCTACAGTCCCGTCTGCTCATCTGCTGGGAGGAGGAGGTCGAGGGACTGTGGTGACAATCAATGCTCAGCCATTCCTGGTAAGCCTCAAGATCCCGGCTCAAGCATAGCCTGCTTTCAGATGCCCTGTCCAGCCACAGGATCACCCTGACCTGACTCTGGGCAACAACAGACTATCCAAGATGAGTCTCAGCGATGGTCCAGTATTTGTGGTGCTTCGTTGGTGTAAGGATTTGCGTATAAAGCTGTTTGGCAAAAGAATATACTGTGACACGCTGCAATCTGCAATGCTACTTTGGGAAACAAATGTGGGATGAGGAGGTGAGAAAAATAGTGGAACAGGTGGTGTGTACTTGGTGGAAGAGCAGTGGTGGTGACAGATGTGGGAGCGTGGCTGCAGTGGATAGGGGAGCATGTCATTGCATCATAGGGCTGGCAGGTTGGTGTGCAGAGCTCACACATGCTCTGCCCAGAACACCCTGCCCACCCGAATGACAGCACTGACTTAGAGCAGCAGGATGTCCAAGATGGAGAATGGTTCATTTTCTCGATTTGGCCTCCTCAAAATACCTCCGTGGTCTGTGCTGCCTCCAGATGCCATGTTGGTATCCCTTGTCAGTGCTGTAGCCTGGAGATGTGATGGTACCTGTGGTTCATGCTGCCACCTGAGTCCATGTTAATGTCTGTGGTCAATGCTCCCACAGGCCATGCTGGTTTCTGTGGTCTATACTGCCACCTGAGGTCATGCTGATATTTGTGGTCCATATTACCACTGGAGGACATATGGATGTCTGGGGACCATGCTGCCATCAGAAGCCAAGTTGAATCAGTGATCCCTAATGCTACAGGGGACCATGTTGAGGTTCACGGTACATGCTGTGGCCAGAGGACTGAGGCCCATTTTGGTGTCCATGATCCATGCTGCTGCAGGGAGCCACACTGATTTCTGTGGTCTGTGCTCCCACTGGAGGCCATATCTGTGGTCCATGTTAACACTTGAAGCCATGTTGGTATCTGTGGTCTGTGTGTCACCAGAAACCACATAGAAGAACATGATCTGGCTGCTGCTGGCTATTATGGGCAAGGAAGCTTCCTTGGTCATAATATCAAAGACGACTGCAGACTCACAGTTAAGAAGGAGAGACAGTGAGGCTTCTGTGACAATGTCTCCCCCTACCAACCTCCTCATAAAGAAACAGTCCAGCTAGGAAGCTATTGAAGAGAACCTTTAAAAATTGTGATAGGGACTCTAAAATGTAGCTCTTCATAGTGGATGACTTCTGGTGGGGAACAGGGTGGGAAAAGACCCAATTATCTTTCAGGGGCTAGCCACTGGGAGTTTGACCATGCTCCAGTGAGTGTATGGGCAACACAAACTAGACATGTTGTATTGTCCCCTTTTTCTTTCCTTCTCTTTATGGGGCAGATTTTGAGAGTATATAGATGGGAGGAGCGCGAAGCAATTGTGATCAGGGTGCACTGTGTGAAATGCCCAAATAAGCAATAAAAATATTATGTTGGAGAAATTTTTAAGGTTCAATACTTTTATGGTTTATTTATTTGTACTTAACTTTTGGTAATGCTGAAAGTTACATACAGAATCTCAGTCATACTACAGAAGTCCCTTACTAATTAACTATAATCACAAATCCACTTTTCTTTTAGATTTATTTCATTTGGTGTGTATGAGGATTTTGCCTGCATATATGTATATATGCCAAGTGCACGTCTGGTGCCTACAGAAGTGAGAATTGGACATCAGATACCCTGGAACTGGAGCTACGGATGGCTGTAAGCTACCATGTTGGTGCTGAAAACTAACCAGAATCATTAGTGAGAGCAACAAATGTTCCTTAACCACTAAGCCATCTCTTTAGCCCAACAAGTCCACTTTTTAAATTTGTTCACCACATACATTTATTTACTTGTGGTCTGTGTGTGTATATGTGTATGTGCTTGGGCATAAACAAGCCATGTCATATATGTGGAGGATGGAGAAAAACTTTCAGTAGTTACTGAGCTTGGGTGGTCAGGCTTGGCAGCAACCATCTTTACATATTGAGTCCTCTCACCAGCCCCACAACTTTGTTTTACACAAGTTAAGGAACTGATAAGTACATTAGTTGTCTAGTGCCAAACGGTCATCCCTGGAGGCATACATATAAATAATATTCTATGACGCAACAGGAGGAAGAGGTAGGTGGATCGCTGAGTTCAAGACTGGAATGGTTTATAAACTTCCAAGATACCTAGAGCTGCACAGAAAAACCTCGTCTCAAGAGACAAACAAAATTAAATAAGAGGGTCTGAATAGATGGCTCGGTGGATGAAGAACACTCACTGCTGTTGCAGAGGTGTTGGTATAATGTTCTTGTGGAATGTATACAATTTACCCTTGTTCATTTAAATGCTGATTTCTCTACCCCACTATCTGGTTTCAAACAGAACATTGCATCGTGATGTTTATTCTAAGCATCACCTGTCTCAAGTTTGTGTGATCATGCCACCATTTGTTCTCTGTATTGTCAACAAAACAACCAGCCAATGCTGAGCAATGGAGAGAATAGGCTGGGACATCCTGGTCTGGAGGGGAGGAGATGGAAGTGAGTGGGAGGAGTAGGAGAGGAAAAATGGGGAGGAGAGGACTTAGAACCAGGAGGAGAGATGAACTGGACCTAAGATATGACTAAAAGCAAATATAATATGGGAAATCTGAATGGAAGGAAACTATGCAGGCTTGGAGGTTTAGGATGAAATGACTATTGCCCAGCATTATGCTTTAGATTAATAAATAAATAAATAAATCCTAGGCTCTATGTAATATGGGTGGTTTAGGAATAACCACTGTTTCACTAAAAGATAAATCACTAATAAATATTAATAATCAGAGGACTGGAGTTCAGTTTGTTGCACCCAAATGGCAGCTCACAACTATCTGTAACTACAATACCAGGGAATCTGATGCCCTTTTCTGACCTCCTAGGCTCCAGCATGGACATACTCTCTTTCTTTCTCTCTCTCATACACACACACACACAATATTTTTTAAAATATTTAAAGGCCAGCCTCTGCTATATAGTGAGGAACCTAAAACAAATTAAACACAGGACTATACTTTCACACAATAATGATTACTCCCAAAAGTAAAACCTTGTTTCAGAAGCCCCTCCTCCTGAAAAAAGAACATGAATCACATTGCATGCCATGTTATAGATTTAAAAAAAATGTATTTTAAATAGTGACCCTACTCAAAGTGACTCACCAATTCAATAAAATCCTCATTTTAATACCAATGATATTCTTCAGAATTAGAAAAACAACCCAAGATTATAACTAACACATTCAAGGAGCAACATCCCTAATTGTCAAAATCCCTAATTGTCAAAGAAACTCCAAGGAACAAACCTGAAGTCCCTGTAATACCAGCACAATAATAGACAGTAACCAAAACACCAAGGCACTGGCACAAAGACAGATAGACACACACACACACACACACACACACACACACACACACACACACACACACGGACATCAATGAAACAATTAGATAACATTAAGTATAAAAGCCTGCGTGTTCAGTGCTATTCCCTGGATCTAAAATGTTCTCCAAAACCTAGATGCTCAATTCTTCAGTTCCAGTCTGTGGCAACGTTAATGTCTTTGGGATGTCTGTCTTTCCTGACTGCAGTGAGACAATCTGTATGTGTTCCCTGCTACGATGCTTCTTTCACCACAGGAGGGAAGTAACACAAACAAGTATGGTTTGAATGAGATGTCCCTCATGGTCTAACGCATTTAAATACTTTGCTCCTAGTAGGTCGCACTGCTCAGGGAGACTTAGGAGACATGTCCTTACTAGAAGAAGTATGTCACTCAGGAAGGGCTTTGGGAATTAAAAGACTTTCCAATCCCAGCTTGCTTTCCACTTCCCATTTGTGGTTGGAGATTGGAGCTCTCAGCTGTTCCGGCTGCCATGCCTGGTTTCTGCTTCCAGCTTCACCACCAGGACAGTAATAGACTCTTGGTCCTCTGGAACCATGAACTCCAAACAATCCTTTCCTTCTTTATGCTGTCTTGGCCATGGTGTTTTATCACAGCAGTAGAAAGGTAAGTAACACACCAAGTAGCCACTAGGTAAAACTTTAGAAAGCCACAAGCCAACATAAACCTTTCCTCTGCTAAAAAGTTTACTTGCAATCATATTGAGAAACATGCACATCTACCAACTGAAGAAAGGTATGTAATAAAGCTTTCTCACTACACAGAAATCAGTTAAAACTGTATCAAAATTTAAATATGAGCTAGAAACTACAAAGCTGTTGGCACGTACAGAAAACACTTTGGAATAAGGGCATACACAGTGTTTTAATATATGTGAAAAATAGCAAACCGAAGCAAAAGTCAAGTTGATTATGAATCTCAAAACCATCTCTATAGAAAAGTAAGCAACTAATAGAAGAAATAAACCTACATGGTGAAAAAATATGGGCAAATGATTTATCCAACAAGACATTCACTTACAGACCAAATAATGACCCTGATCACCTAAAAAGAAGGAACACAGTCAATCTTTTCTTAAATCTGGGTAAATGGCCTGAAAAGACATTTCTCAAACACAAATAGCCCATAGTAGGGAAAGGGGGAGAGAGCTCATTGCTCCTAGTCATCATGAAAATACCAATCACAACCACAAGGAGATGTTGCTTCTCTCATCTTATGGTACCTTGAGATGCACACGAACAAACCCTGAAAGGTCTCATAACGTGATGGCATCAATAGAACCCAGTACAACTAATATGAAATATTGTATGATGCATCCTCAAAAGAACTGAACATAGAATACTGTGTGATGGTCCAATTGCATTGTTGACTGAATACTTAAGGAAAGTACCATGTAGAGAAATCTGCAGTCCCCTGTGTATTACAGTGTTCTTCACAAAAGCCAAGTAAAGTGTCCATCAACAGAGGGCAGTGAGGAACCTGTGGCAAAAAGACTAACAATAATCACTGAAATGAATAAAAAGTCTTAAGAGTGTCATGGTGAAGTGAATGAAAGTCATACAGTGACATGGACACACCTGGAGGGCATTATGTGAAGCTATTTCCTCTGAGCTTAAAGTCGAGCAGCTGTGGTGAACTGCAGTAGACACTGGCCCATGGTCATGGGAACAGAGACCATTCAGTGCATGTCTAGGTCTGGGATGATGAGGACATAATAAGTCTCTTAAAATTTCCACACAGGATTGTCATAAACACAAACAATATTCCATTCAGGACTGGCTTTTAGCCAACTATGTGGCACAAGTAGGCATAAACTGAGTAGGGTTGGGACCTTTACGTGGCACAACTATCTGAATGTTCTTGTTCTCCAAGAATCCCAGTAATTTTACTTATTCTCTAAGGTGGAATTGATGGAATCTTTGTTTTGGCCTATCTACTTATTTCATAGTTATGAACATAAGTTTCTTTATGTCTGCCAGGAAAAAATCAGTCATAATCTAAATATGTCATAAAACATCTCACCCCCAAAACAAAAACAAAAAACACCTGACAGTTCTCATCTCATTTGAAAGCTAAGGTTATCTTGCAGTAGCAGATGGGGAAAAAGCAGCAATTATTAGAAGGTAGAAAATGCACAGAGGAGAGAGGAATGGACAGAAGACAGGGAGTATTTACTGAGATGCACATGGAAGTAACTTCTTCCCCTCACCCCCAAGACAGGGTTTCTCTGTGAAGCTCTAGCTATTCCGGAACTCCTTCTGTAGAACAGGCTGTCTTGTTTTTATCTTGAAAAACAAACAAAAACACAACAACAAAAACAAAACAAAACAAAAGGTCAGCAATAATTCCTACAATTACCAACCAAGAATATACTTGGTACTGAGAGTTACAGGACAGACTCACCCAAAAACATGAGGCTGCTGTAGTTTTCCAGCATCACATCCCTGTAGAGTGTCCTCTGAGCAACATCCAGGTCCTGCCACTCATCCCAGCTGAAGTCCACAGATATGTCCTCAAATGATACAGAACCCTGTAATGACACATTTCTTTTTAAACTCCACATACTCAGCATGCTTCACTATCATCTCTATATGGTTTGCACTGAGGACTGGACAAGATGTAGAGCTATGGAAAGGAAGTACAATAACAAACTGTCTGGAGTATGTTGATATGAGTTGGTATTTTTTAAAAAGTAGATTAACTGACATGAAAGTACCCATCCACTATGGATGCTAGGTTTCAAGGGCTGGGTCCTGAATTTTAATAAAAGAGAGAGAGCTAAGCATGCAAACATTCCTTGTTTCCCATGTTTGACTATGGATTGAATGTGATCAGCTACCTCAGGCTCCTGCCACTGTGATTTCCCTGCATGGATGAAATATGCTCTTAAATTATGAGTTGAAATAAACACTTTCTCCTCTACTTTGCTTTTGTGTGGCCATTTTATCATAATAAAAAAGAAACTAAGATAGCGACTTACAGAAGGTCTCATCACTTGATTTGTATCATGAAAGAAAAGCTAATATAAATATCTGAACTTTGTTAATGCAAGGATTCAACAAATTTTGACTAAAGAGTTTTCTAAGCAAATACACTACAAACAAAACCTGATGCCCACTCTCAAGTCACTGAAATCTACAGGTCCATCAAATCTGCCTATGCACTGAGTATCTCAGTTGTAATAGAAGTGACTTGAAGGAATACAGACTACACCTCACCCTTTCCTCCTCACCCAAGCTCTAGGAATAAAGGGATCTGGACACAAGCAAATCCTCCTGGATCTCAAAAAATACCAAATGGTTTTAAGTGGGCATGTGCCCACTCTCCTTGGCTTAAATCTCCAGGAGCAATGCAGACAGGAACATCTTGCTCTCTCAACAAAGCTGTGTGAATAACTACGCATGCCTTCAATCCCAAAACTTCACTTAGGTGAGGTACAGGCAGGTAGATCTCTGTGAGTTCTAGGCCAGCCTGGTCTATATAGAAAGACTCTGTCTCAAAAATAAAACAAAACAAAATAACAGCCTACAAGTGTTTGAAAAGACAAGAATGCAGCTAGTACTCTGTTGTAAAAACAAACAAACAAACAAACAAACAAAAACAAAGGTAAATATGTAACAGTCTTGGTCAGAGAAGCTTGTTCACAGTAAGAAATAGTTAATATAAATACAGAAACTTGTAACTAGCGAGAATGCTGAAAATAAGTGACTGTTGACTGCTCAGTTGTATATGGGACATCTATTCTCATCCTCTCCAACACCAGGGCATACCACATAAGAGGGCATGGAAAGTGTCAGAATCAGCTTATGGGAAGGAGCACAGGGAAGCCCTGTCAGAACTGACACAGTTATTGCACCCAGGAACTCACAGCTGTGGTGCCTACTTGCCCAAGACAAGGCCCATCAACATTTTTAAGAAGCGACTATTACTATATAAAATGGATGTACTAATTTTGTATTTTCCGTCTTTAAAAATTATTTCATACATATACATGATGTACTTTGACACACTTATCCAATTGTCTCTTTACAACAAATCTCCCTAGTACTTTCATGTTTGTGTGTGTGCTTCCTACTACATTTTACTAGGATATTTTTGCATAGGGGGAGTTTATGTACTCAAGCAAGGGCACCTTCCCAGTGAGCCACATCAATGAGAAATATGATAACCCCTCCTCCAGCATCTATTAATTACCTAGAGCTCCACAGACAGAAATAGGGCTTTATGTGACTATCTCCCATCCTTGTCAGCAGTTGTGGAAAATGGGAAATAGACATGGCTTTCCCTTGCTCCCTGCAATAACTTGAGGAGCTGTTTTCAGAGGCTGCCACTCAGGTAAGGATAGGTTTCTTTTTTAAAATTATTTTTGGTTTTTTTTTATTATTTTTAATTGCGGAGCACATGTGCAGATGCCTACGGAAGCCAGAAAAATTGGCTGCCCCTGAAGCTGAAGTTATAGGTAATGGTGAACCACCTGATATGGGTGCTGCGAATCAAACCTGAGTCCTCTGGAAGAATGGTACATGCTCTTAAGTACTGAACCATCTCTCCAACCCCACAAGCGACAATTATTGACTTTCTTACAGCAAAAATTCAGGAGAATCCAGCATCAAACGTTGGAATTTATTAATGCAATTTAAGCAGGAAGCGAGGACAAAGGAAGGGAAAGAAGAGCACATACCCAGTAGTGATGTGGGCTTTCCAAGAGCCTCCCTGAAGTTTCTTTAGATCAATGACAGATGGATAGGAAAGTAGGTAGATAGACAACAGGATCTTGAGAACTAGTGACCTTACATGTCAAAGGATCACTTAGAGACTTAAATATAGTGTAGTTCCCAAGCTGCACTGGATAGGTTGATGCCATAGAGGTAACTCAAGAGTTGTAGAACTTAAGACATTTTTACTGTTAGTAAAATAATATATAGTCTTCTGTGGATTACTCCCAGAAAAATTTCAGGTTCATGGAAAAGAAAGGTCCTACTTTAAAAGGTCATGTACTCATAGGTTGTAAACACAGTTCACGGCTATTTTGACATTCTTTTTTTTTTTTTTTACCCTAATTCATTTTATATTTTACTTGATTATTTGGTCAGCATACAAAATAATGGGCCTCAGCATGTCATCTTCATATTTTGTTTTGGTTTGGTTTTTGGTTTTTTGAAAACAGGGTGTCTCTGTGTAGACTTGGCTGTCCTGATCTGGCTGTGTAGACCAGGCTGGTCTCAAACTCGCAGAAGTCCAACCGCCTCTGCCTCCCTGACTGATGGGATTAACAGCGTGTGTCACCCTGCATGGATCCTTTTTACTTTTTTTTGTTGATATGATAAAATATGATTTAAAAGTATCATATTTTTACTCATCCCCTCCCCGATTTGCAGGAGTTGGTTTTTCCTTCTACTCTGTGGGTCCCAGGATCAAACTCAGGTCATGATAGTAGAGGGCAAGCACATTCATCCCCTGAACTTCTCACAAGCCCTCCTACCAGTGTGTGTGTGTGTGTGTGTGTGTGTGTGTAGTAGAGATTTACTGGTACTGATTTCTTTCTTAAGGGTCTTGCTTTATAGCCTGTAGTGGTAGGCTGTGGTGTTTTTCTTCCTGCCATAGCTCCCTGGAAATAACTACTCATGAGACTCATTAAATATTATACAAATACCTAGGCTATATAGCTAGGCTCGTCTCTGACTAGCTCATAACTTAATAACACATTTATACTAATTTACATTCGGCTACTTGGCTGGTTACCTGTTGACATTCTTATTTAAAGTACTGTTATATAACTGTTGTCTCTACAGAGGCAACCTTCACAGTAAATCTTGTTAATTTTACAGAAATTTCCGATTCCCAGCTAGAAACAGCAGACTCTAGGACTCCTATGTTCTCCTAACTTTTGGTGTGTGTGGGGAGTTGGGAGGGGGGTGAGTTGGTGCATGTGTGTGTGTGTATAAATTTGTGGGTGTGTTGGAGACTAGAGGTTAACCTTGGATGCCTTCCTGAGTCTAAGTCCACCTTGTTTCTGAGACAGGCTCTCCTACTTTCCATGAAGAGTTTGCTCACAATTAAGCCAAGCTGGCTGACATGCAAGCCCCAGCAATCTACCTGTCTCCAACAGCTTACTTTTAAAGATCTACTGTTTTTAGTTATCTCTGTGAGTGTGCAGGTGAGTGCGGGTGCCCACAGCCCAGCAGCGCTGGGGCCCCTGGAGCTGGAGCTACAGGGGGTGGTGGACAGTCCTACAGAGGTGCAGAAAACCAACTCCAAGAACAGCAAGGACTCTTAACTGCTGAGCCATCTCTCCAGTCCCCTCAGCCAGTACCGTTTAAGTGGAAATTATTCAGATCCTCATGCCTGTGCAGCAGGATAAACAGATTAAGCTATTTTTACTATAACAATGTTTTTCGTGCACGTGCGTGCGTGCGTGCATGTGTTGAGAGAGACAGAGGCAGAGAGAGAGAGAGAAAAGAGAATATGAATGTGAGCATCCATGTGGAAATACACAGGCAACCTTTCAGTGTTTGCCTTCCAACCTGAGACAGTCTCTTTTGTTGCTTTTCTGTAGAATACGCCAGGCTAGCTGGCCTGCTGGCTTCTTGAGATTTTTCCCATCTAAGCCTTTCCTCTCTCTATAGGGGCACTGAAATTTCAAACATTCACACTACATGCCCAGCTTTGATATAGGTTCTGAAGGTTTAAACTCAGGTCCTCACACTTTCATGGCAAATACTATACATTAAGCTATCTCCCTAGCCCTTCCTTCATCTTTCCATGGGCTATGCTTCCACCCTCAGATCTCCTCAAACCCTCCTTCTCACACACACCTGACACCCACTCTCAGATCCCCTCAAAATCTCATCGCTCTACTATACGAGTTTCCTCAATGAGGGGTGGGAACTATACTTATCTGTGGGTTTAAGGTCAAATATTTAGAAAGGAGTTTGAGATTACACTGGTTTAGTAAAATGGCAGTTGTAGGTTCTCCTCTAAAATCCACAACTTCACTAGTTCAGCGTAGTTGACTAGGTTTCCAGCGTTAGTCAAAAAATGCAAAGTTGTAGAGCCAAAGTCTAACTAATACACCTGTAACACAATTCCTGCACCACTGTCAAAGAGGAAGCAGAAAGACAGTGAGCGCTAGAGAAACAGGGAGCTTGCTGTGAGACTGTGTTTCCTAAAACTGTCAGAAGCGACACCTATGAAGTCTCTCCAACATGGCTGCCTAAATATGCCTGAACAAGGACAACAACAGACATAATAACTTGGACAGGGGAAATCTCAGGAGGCCTTAACACCAGACAAATAAGTATGGGCAACTATAGAAGGCTGAGCGCAGGAGAAGTTGTCCTTCCCAGGGAAGAGCACACCAATTAGTCAGCCCTGAAAACACAAACATACAAGTAACATTACACAGACTGAACAGGTTGTATGTATGTATTTAGGAACACACAACAATTTTTTTTAAAGGAGACATAAACTTGAAAGAGAACAAAGGTGAGGTTAAATGGAAGAGGCTGGAAGGAGGAAAGGGGAAAATGATGTGATCATAATTTCAAGAAATAAAATTTAAAAAGTCTCTTCCCTATAGAACTTTCCATCATTCTCTTCACCCTTAGAACCACTTCTCTTACCCTCAGATTGCTAAAGTGTCCTCTTCCTCAGACCCTCACATCCTCAGATTCTCCCCAAATCTCTTCTCTTATACCCCTTTAACCTCCACTCTCCTTCCTCAGAACTATTTTTCCCCACTTCTCCCTCAGACTTCTGCAGGCTACGTCCCCTACTGAAGACTATCACCTCCCTGCTAAAACCCTGATTCCTTCCCTCACATTGCCTTTTCTCCTTATACTTAGAGGGCTTGCTCCCTGCACCCCCTCCCAGAGGCCTCCCTCAGACACTGTTGTTTTTAGATCACCTTCACAGACTGGGAATCATCAGCATCGTCTCTTCCAGCCCTTAGATGCCTTTCTGAGCCGAGCGCAGCCACAGTCTTCTGCAGTCCCATGATGGCCAAGCCACTGCTTCAGGGTGTCAAGCTGTGGAAAATTCAGTCCGTTTTTGTCCCAGGCCAGCCTTGTCAACAGAGACCTACCTGCAATAGAAAGCGGAAAGAGGGTGATGGGAGACAATGAACATAAGGACCGATTTGCAGACTCAAGACACCCAGATAAAGAACCCGAGAACCCATATGCCCCTGGCCAGGTTTGGGGGACAGTTCCCATTTCTGTCTTCTGATTCTTACATTCTTTCCCTCTGGCCCCTGGACTGGACTGACTGCCCAGAACTCAATCACAGCAGTGGCTTGTCCCAAGTTAAACCTGGAAATGCTCCCCATTAAGGGTGCACCACAGGTGGGAACTGGAGAGTACCTGAGACATACCCCCAAACAGCAGTTTCAGCTGCCCCTCTGCCAAGCCCTCCCAGGTGATGGACAAGTAGGGAAACGGGATTCAACCTCCACCACCACCCCAGTGCCAGGCCTCAGTTTCTAACTGGGGCCAGCTGGTGAGCCTTGTGATCTGTGTCTCTCACCATGTCTGTACCTCATTCCACCTTATGTGGAAAGGGCAAGGTGCAGGGACCCCACCAGGACAGACCCATTCACAGCCTCTCTGCGTGCACACACACACTACACCCTGGAACCTAGATTCATCACAAGCAGAAGCAGGGATGACAAAAGAGCAGCTGCCCTGGGTTCCTATTTACTTCTACAGAAACAGGAGCCTGTAATAACACTCATGGTGCGGGTCTATAACCCCAGCACAGGAGGACAGCAAGTTTAAGGCCACACTCGGTTACATTTGGGACTCTGTCTCTACCATGACACACCATTTGCCTAATATGCTCAAATCTCCAAGTCCTGTCCTGAATATCATCTATACACACTTACAGCTCAAAGAAGAGACTAGTAACAGTTTGCCCAATAAGGAAGTAGGAATCAGTACTCCAACCTATGACCTAGGAACTCCAGGGTCTCAGAAAAAAAAAAAAATGGATCCTGTTGAACAGACGTCAAGAGATCCAGATATTGAAAGATGAAGTGACAGCAGACAAAAGCAGAGTGGGTTCACATGTCTAGGGTCTGACAGTCAAAGCCGGTCACATATTCAGAGAGAGCTATATCACACCGATTCATAGCAACACCCAGACACACAAATGCAGAGGCATACCAAGTGTTGCGGTGGGGTAAGACAGCCAGCCCTTGACCCACCTCCCCAGGCACGTAGGTGAGTAGTGGAAGGGCACAGAGGCAGTGGGCTACTGCCTTCTCAATAAAGGTAATAATCAGAGCCACACAGCTCATTTCCTAGTGACCCCAAATGACAAGGAAATGCTTCCTTAGGACGGCTGGTGAGAAACTCAAGGAAAGACCACCCCGAGACAGCAAAGCCACAGTGGAGGACGGTACTCATAAAACTAGATACGGAGAGTCCAAGTCAAAAACCATAAAGAAATGGGGACACACAAACCCAGAAGCGCACGCAGAGCCCAGGGAGGAAAGGACAGCAGGGTCCGGGAAGGCGCTGGCGCGGATGCAAATCCGGGGCTGACTGCTGCGTGCCGCGGGGCGCCTGGACAGACCAACTTCGAAAGCCGCTCTCGGCCGCCCCCGTCCCCGCCCGGGGCTGAGAATCTAGCAAGCCAGGCCCTAGTCCAGTGCTGGGCTGGACATGATGGCCCGAAGGGGCGGGGCGGGAAGGTGTGGAGCAACTGCACAGGGCCCGATCAGGATGCCCAGCGCTCACCATTTCCGGTTCCTGGACACCCGCGTCCTCGCAATGGAGCAGCTCGCAGCAGCTCGCAGCCAGATACTAGAGACAGGACGAGGCAGAGAATTCCAGGTACCAAGGAGAAGAACCTGACAGATCCCGACCTGGGTGTAGGTGGGAAGTGAACCTTAGTTCTGAAAAAAGCCCGCCCTCTATTCTGTCAGGGAATCTGATTGGATCCCCTTATAACAGGGCTTTCGATTGGACAAGGCTTCTGCTCTGGATTCCTGGGGGGGGGGGGCTTTTTTTTCCCCTTATATTTTTCTGAATGCGTGGAGGGATATCTCGCTGCGCTTGGGAAGTGGTCATATTTCTGCATCAGCTTCTCACATAGACATGCCAGTACACATAATTTAATTAAAAACATAAAAACCTCTATATGCCAAGGATAGTGCTTCATGACTGTAATTTTGGCCTAAAGAAGATTGGGAGACAGCCTGAAACATGAACTATGTAGTGGTCTCCAAGGGATTCATGGCAAGACTATCTAAAATAACTCCTTCCCACACACAAACACACTACCTAGGAAACTTGAAGGTGCACACTGATACACAGGTATAATTAGTTTCAGCCAACTACCTGAGAGTGAAGCAGGGGAACCAGAATTCAGAGACCAGTCTTGGCAACACAAAGAGACCTGTCTTAATATAACGGCTGGAGAACAGCTGGGCACGATGGCATGATGGTACTCACCATTAATACCAGTAGTCTGGAAGAAAAGGCCAGGGGATCTCTGTGTGTTTGAGGTTAGCCTGGTATACATAGTGTGTTCCAGAACAGCTATCTATATGTAATTAGAGACCCTGTCTCAAATAACAACAACAAAAAACTTTGAGTCACTTCTATGAAATCCAAATGTAACTCCTGGCAACAATTGTCATAGATGTTTTCTCTCTTTTGTTTTCATTTGTTTAAAGATTATTTAAGGTGTATGTGTGTCTGCCTAAGAGTATGCATGCATGTGCACACTATACCACGGAAGACTGTAGAGGCCAGGATAGGGTGCCAGATTCCTTAAAACTATAGGTACATGGGTTTGGGTAGTGATGTGAGTGCTAGGATCCAAACTCCAATCCTCTCCAAGTTTTCTTAACTTCTAAGCCTCCCAGAGATTTTGTTGGTCATTGCTAAATATGAACCTCATGAGTTAGCCTAGTTTGTTCTACACTTAGAAAACAGAGTACTTCATCATGAATCCTGTGCTAGTTTCTAAATGGCTTTCACGAAAAGATGCTGAATTTTGTCTTTGTATTTGTGGTATTAACGGTGCTACACATAACATGGTGATGTCTAGTTAAAACTTATTTTAACAGAAAGAAGTCATAGTACAGGATGGATTTGAAGAATGTATCATTTAAGAAAATGCTTTATAAGAGGCATTTCTTGAGCAAACTATGGAATATCCATATTGTCCTAGTCTACAGTTTCTGAAGTAAAAGTATGTCACCCCACACCTGCTTTGTTCCTGGGGTATTCAAACACCATTTTGCACCAGGTTGGACTGGAGGAATGAGGCTTAGTCAGTGTGGGTGGATTAAACAGTATCAGGAGCTGTCAGAAGCCAAATATATTCATGCATTTTCAGAACCATTCAGAAAAAAAGGGAGTGCAGTAGGTGTGTGGGCTTTTGGAAGGTAGTCCAGTAGTTTGCAAGGTTTATACTAAGATGAGCCCCAGAATTGCTTCCAGCCTCTAATACCCCTTCTTTTCTGTGCTGCTATATCTGTCCAAAACTTGGCATGGTGTGAACCCTCACTTTCTGGGTGTCTACCCACTGATTGAACAAACTTCCTATAGATCTTTATGAAGCTGCACTGCTGTTCAGATAAATTGAGGATTTCATAATTCCTAGTAATCCTTTTATAGTATCATTGATTTGATGCAAATGGTATTAGAAGTTAACACGTTTGATACCTGATAGAATGATTATAACTACAATAAATACCTTTGTGGCCCTCCAGCTGCCAAGTAAGTATATATCACTAGGAGACAGGCTTGAGACAGATCTTTGGCTTCAGATAAACTTTCACTCTAGAGATGGTACCATGAATCTTGGTATACACTGTTGTAGAAAATATAAATGGCTAATAGTGTTTATTATTGAAAGCCTATAATTATTATAGTATTATCTAACTTGATTTTATAATCAATATTAAGACACAGACACCTGATAGATTTTTAGATAAGCCTTATTTCACATTGAGCAGAGCAGATACTAACCTTCTAAACTACCTTTTATCTCCCAGTACCATATCTTATGCCAATGGTTCTAATCATTCCAATCTGGGCTGCTTCCCATCCATAATCCATAAATACTTGCACTTTTCTCATTTGAGCTGCTTTCCTTCATCCATGCCAATACGGCCATGTGCTTCTTTCCACAATAACCCATGGTGTCTCTTCTTCCTCTCTCTTCTCATTCCTGTTCCCTCCTCCTTCTTTCAATGATCCTCCTGCCCAGGTGTGTAGGTGACTCTATTTAACCAATCTGGGGTCAACGGAAAACATTCCTTACATCACATGGGTACAGGAGATGGTTCAACATTCACAACAATGCCTGTGGCAGGGCAGTAACCTCAGGGCACTGAAATCAGCATCTAAAAACACACTTCACAAGACCTTCCACCAACAATGCACCTTAAATATAGGCAAGTTGGTTTGAACTTCCCATCGACCCAGAAAATAATGGGACTGCCAAGAAATAGCTAAATTAAGTACCAACTGTAATGTCAAAAAACTATGAACTATTTCACTGTAATTCTTTATACCTTGTCAGCTTATGGCATAAAATACTGTAGTTTTAAATTTACTTCTTATCTTGGACTGTTAGTGTTAGGATTGGGCAGCAGAGTTTTAGGACAGGTTCATAAATCACACCACACCACTGGTTCCACGTGGGAGGTTTTATTAAGGAAAGGGGGAGGAGTCACAGAGACTGTCTCTGCCCAGGGTAGGGGAGAGAGAGAGAGAGAGAAGGAGAGGGAGAGAAAAACATGGTGGGTGGAGGGGGTATCCGGACAGAGAGAGAGCAAGAGCAAGATGGAAAGGGAGAGACAAAGTGGGAGGCTGGTCCTTTTATGGAGCAACTGAATCATGCCTGCCAGGTGCGACTCACTGGTGGACAACATATGATGACATCATAGGTTGCTAGGCAACCCAGAAGCAAGCTGCCTAAATACTAACAGAGTAGATGCGTGAAGAGACATTCCAGGTGCTTACTGTACATGCCCTTGTAGGGAGAGAAGCTTCACCTGAAAGCTGGTTACCAGGCTATGTGATTATCTAAAGGGTGGTGGAGGCGGGGCTGCAAGGCTCGCTTGCACAGAAACACGCAGGCCTTGAGCAGGAAGGGAGCAGCCCTGCTCCTGCCAGCGTCAGCATGAGAATGTGGAGGTTTGGATGCGTCTTGACCTCACTCTTGCTCCAGAGTTGCTCCTCCAGTCACACAGCTTTCTCGGCCACATAGAAGTAATTTCTTTCCACTGATGTGGAAAGAATCTATTTACTAACAAATCTATTGGTTAACAAACCAATCATAACTGTGATCTTTGTTTTTGTTTGTTTTTTTATTTTAATTAGCAGAGTTTTCTTGCTTTTTTCTTTCTTTTTTTTTTAATATTCTATTTATTTATTCATGTGGGAGTTCACATGCCATAGTACACTACTAGAGTTCAGAGGACAACTTGTGAGAGTTATTCTTTCTTTCTACCATGTGATCCAAGGATCACATCATCAGGTTTGGCTGCAGGTACTTTTACTCACTGAATGATATTATTGACCAAAGTTGTTTTTAAAATTTTTTAAAATTTATGTGGATGTAGCCAGAGAAGGAGGTTGAATATGTTATTCTATGACACTTGTTCCCTTGGAACAAAGATTTTACTGAGCCTGGAGTAAACCTGGTAGCTAGCCCACCCCAGTAATCCTCCTATCTCTCTCATAGCCTCCAACTTTCTTATGTAGCTGCTACAGATTCATATTCGGGGTCTAATACTTGGGAATTCACTGTGACTATTTGAGCCATTTCTCCAGCTCCTTTTATGTCTGATTTGGAGGGTGGATCTCAGAATGTAAACTGACTTGCTGGGAACTCATTACACAGCCGAATGTAGCCTTGAACTTGTAGTATTCTCTCTGCTATGCCTTGAAAAATTCTTAAGAGTTATTTGTCACTCTGCCTGGTGCTGCTTCTGTTTTAATCCACACTTAGGGGGTAGAATGAATGAATTTCTGTCTCATAGACTAGATTACTTAGTTACCTGAGAAAAAGAATGATGTGATTTGGCCATGTTGTTCATGAATAACACAGTTTTTGTTAATCATTTAAAAGTAAAGCCAGTAAGATGCCTCATTGGGTAAAGGAGTTTCCTACCAAGTTTAGTGACCCGAATTCCATTCCTAGAACCCACATAGTAAAAGGAAAGAACCAACTTTCAAAAGTTGTTTCTGACCTCCGTATGGTCTCTCTGACAGCCATACTTTTCTACTGTTCTAGTTGGTTTTCTCATGCTGTGTTTAAACAGTGACCAAAAGCAATTCAGAAAGAGTTTATCTGGTTTATAAGTTAAGGGAAGTCAGGGCATGTTGGGGTCACAAAGGTTCCGGTAGCCATAGAGGACTCAAGAAGCAGGTCAGTGGAGGAGATTAAATACCCGTTTTCCTACCCAGGAGGCTGGAAGTAGACATTGCTGACAATCCAATGACCTTTGTGCTGGCTGTGGAGGCAGACCACACTCACCTTTTTCTATAGAAGATTTCACTCAAATTCCCCAAGATGTTTATTCTAGACTCTCCCTCACTATCCCCCAGTTAATAAAACCCATTTGTTGTAATTAGCTATTAATATTTACTACTGAAATATCTTCTGGTAAAGCTTGCTGTTAATCCTAAACAGCTGTGTGACCAAATTACCACACACAGACTGAGTTTATTTAGTTAACCTAGAACACAATGCTGGGCAATAGTTACTCCCTCCTAAACCTCCAAGCCCTCACAGTTTCCTAACATTTAGATTGCCCACATCATACTTGCTTTTTGTGATATATTAGGTCCAGTCCATCTCTCCACCTAGTTCCATGATTTCTCCTCCAGCTCTCCTTTCTCCTAGCTCTCCTTGTCCTCTCTCCTCCCACTCATTTCCTGCCTTCTGGCTCCTCCCCTGCTTAACATTGTGTCTAGTTACTTTGTTTTGGCCTGTTTACAGAGTTGAGACAGGACTCCTAGATAATAAGTATCACAATGCAATATCTGGATTGAAACCAGAGAGTGGGGGGACAAATCAGCATTTGAATGAACAAGGGTAAAGTGTATACATTCCAAAGGAACATATACCAATACCCATTCTTAGTGGCCTGCTGACCTCCATGCTATGAGTCAGACCACACTAGATTTGGGCCTTATTACTATAGAACCCACCCTCATGGTCACATGTACTTTGCAAAGAAGTTTTTAAGTAGTCACACCTTAAACCTTTTTGTGCACCTAGAATTGGAGTGATTATGGTCTGGAAACTGTTTTTTGTTTTTTGTTTTCAAACTGTAGTGTGTTTTAAACATACTGAAAATGAACAGCCTGGATTTAGAATCCCCAGTGTCTGAGCCAGGTTGATGAAGTTAATCTGACTCAAGCTTTCACTCTCATCTCATTGTGGGTTCACTTCCATGCCTGGAAAACTGTAGGGATACCCTACAGAGCAAGAATTCCACTGGGGCTGGATCTTGAAGCAGAAACCATGGATAAATGATGCCTAGATCATGGTCAACTATATTCCTCCCAGGTCCATCTGCCTAGGGAGGGTACTGCCCACATTGGACAGGCACTCCTGCATCAATTATCAATTTTTAAAATGCACCACAAAAATGCTCACAGGGTAACCTGTAGGAAGCAATTCTTTAATTGTTCCTCTCCCCAATTGTGTATAACCAACAGCCAAGATTAGCTATCGCATATCTTATATTTATACACACACACATGCGAAAACTAAAATGCAAAATTTATAAGGTCAATGAAAATCAGAAATAAAAGGCTATTTCTATATGCATGGAGATCCAAAGAATGCCATCTCTTTCTGATGTAGGAAGTACTCATACCATGAAGATTCAGTGCACACTTAAGATGACCTAGAGGTGATGATTGATTCACAAACCATTGATCATAGAAGAACTCTAGTGAGTGGTTACTGCTAAGTATATGTTAACTTTAAGGTTTGTTGTTGTTATTGTTTAACTAGGATGGTTTCTCACTATGGAATATCACCAGATCAACATCCAACTCTTGGCAGTCCTTCTGCTCAGTGTGTAAAACTTGAATTGGGAGGAATGAATTACTACTATTGGCTTGAACTGTGAATTCTTGATGTAGTCTTCTCATGCCTCTCTGGGCCCAGATTTGTCAATGTGTTGGTCTTCTTGTCCAGCTCCTGTGCCCTCCTGATCCTTCTATGCCCCTAATCTTCCATAAGACTCCCTGTGCTCTGCCTGAAGCTTGTCTGTGAGTCTCAGCATCTGCTTCAATCCCCTGCTGGGTGGAGTCTTTCAAAGGACATCTATGGTAGGCTCCCATCCTGGTCCTGGTCCCTCTCTTCAAGTGCTTTCAATGTCTATTCTCTTTGCCTTTCTGCATGAGAATTAAGCATCCTCCCTAGGCCTTCCTTGCTACTTAGCTTTTTTAGGTTTGTGGATTATAGTATGGTTATTCTGTATTGTATGGCTAATATCCACTGAACATAACCCAGATGTTTCTCAACCAAAGAATGGATAAAGAAACTGTGGATAAATCTACACAATAGAATAGTATTCAGCTATTAAAAGCAAGGACATCATGAAATTTTCAGGTCAGTGGGTAGATCTGGAAAAGATCATCCTGAGTAAGGTAACCCAGACCCAGAAAGACAAGCTTAGTATATACTCACATAAAAGCAGATCATTAGCCTTTGCTCCTCTTTGAGCACTGGGTCTAGGAGCTGTTGCAGGGATCTGTGCAGAGAGTGCAGGCAAGCTTGGAAGCCACACCATGCTGAGAGAGGGGCTGCTGTTCCCTGTCTTCAGGGGAGTAGCTGCCAGCTGAGCCACTGGTGGCAGTGTGGTGGGTCCTCACTGGGTGTGGTAACTGGCATCTGCTGTGGTCCTTGAAACTCCAGGGTCTAGGTGGCAGCCTCAACTTCACTCCACTGGCTTCCTCTGGGAAGAGCCTGCATTATTACAACTTTTTCTTTAGAAAGACGCTCTATTTAGGTTAGCATGGATGTAGGAGGAGATGGTACCTATGGCCTAGGCAGATAGGCTCAAAACAGCAAAGGAACAGAGGGAACAATTGAGTCCACATTCCTCAGTGCTGGAGACCAGCCCCAGCAGAGGACAAGGCCTAAGAAGGGTGAATATAGCAGGTGAGCAGAAGAAGGTAACTGGACAGCAATTTGAATGTTTTCTGAGCCTCTGAGGATTTATAATCTAAACCTACACTCAGGAGGCAGATGCAGAAGAGAAAAAGCTTCTGTTCCTTGGGGCCACAGAGTTTATTTATAGTTCTTACAGCAGTGATGGCGACATTTTATATTTGCATTTCAAAAATTGCTAATACATAAATATTCATAAAAACCAACAATACATGCCTAAATGATTATAGTCAAAAAGTTCACTGATCACATATCCTACACCAACTAGTCAAAGTCTAGCTAAGTGGGGGAGGAGAGGCTTTGATCTCCTTCCAGTTAGAGCCTTTCAGTTATAGATAACAGACACTTCAGAGTCTGAGAAAGGTCTTAATTCTTCACTTACAATAAGCAAAGCAAAAGTTCTTAAGTAGCTGCACTATAATCGATTTTATGCCTTTTAATTTTATTTTTATCTCTTAATTTTCTCTATCCTTCCTTATACTCTTTATACCAATCTCAATATTCTATTGGAAGAGAATATTTTAAAACTTCTAAAGTTCCTTTACACATTTATTTTATTAGCAGTAGTTCTTAGACCCACCCCGATCTGTGGCCTCCAAGACCAGAATGGATCCAGAGAGCAGCAGGGAAGGCTATCCCACCCCCAACTACTGGCCTGCCACAGCCTGCCTGTAACAGGTCTGCCCGGGGCCCTCTGTGCTCCACTTCCTCTGTATGCCCAACACCTCAGTTCCCCAGCTTGCACCATTTCCCAGGACCCACCCATATCTGTGACCCCAAGACCAGCACAGATCAGGGAGCAGCAGTTCCCTGGCCTGGGCCATTTCCTGGGACCCACACCGATTTGTGGGCCCCAAGACCAATATGGATCAGGGAGCAGCATGTAAGAGCCCCCACACACCCTCCCTCACATCTACTGGCATGCTACAGCCTGCCAGCAATGTGGCCAGGTAGGTCCAAAGCCCTCTGTGCTCCACTCTTTGAGGCCCACACCTCAGCATCCCCTCCCCCGTACTGGCTTGCCACAGCATGCCGGCAATAGTGTCCAGGTCCCCACACCTCATTTTCCCAGCCTATCCCATTTCCATTGGACCCACGCCAATCTGAGGTTCCAAGACCAGGATAGCTTGGAGCAGCAGGAAAACCAGAGGACTGCAGTCATCTGGGACCACGAGCTCTACCTACAACCCTAGAGACCTATTACATAACATTAGAGAGCACCAGGCCTGCCAAAAATGGAGTCAACAGGTCAGGGTAAGAACACCAGCAATAAAGTCCAGGGCCATATGACATCACCAAAACCCAGATGCCAAACAAGTTCTGAGGACACTATCACACTGGAAGCACAAGAAAACTATCTTATGTCTGAGGTTATAAAATGATAGAAGCCTTAAAAGAAGAAAATAAATCCCTTAAAGAACTGCAGGAAAATACAACCAAATAAGGGAAGGAATTGAATAAATCCCTTAAAGAAACAAAGTTAAACACAATCAAACAGGTAAAGTTACTGAGTAAATCCCTTAAAGAAATACAAGAAAATACAAGAATGCATGATTGCAGATGTGAAAGAAAGCTAGGAAGGGTTGGTTAATCCCTAGAGTAACTATTATTAGCCCTAGTTGGTTGGATGTGGAAAATGCTTACGAGTTCTTAATGCCATTTACAGTGCAGGTGGCTGTAAATAGTGTAGTTAATGAACCTAGACATAATATTAGTGCTAAGATTAAGTTGTTATTTGAATTGTTAGGGGAAGAATCAGATTATTAGAAAAATCCCTACTACAACTTTTATGCTTGAGTGAAGTAAGGCTGGGATTGGAGTTGGACCTTCTATAGCTAATGGAAGTCAGGGGTGTGAACTAAATTGTGCTGATTTTCCTGTGGCTGTGATTAAAAGGCCTTACTGTGGGAATATATTAGGGTTATTAATTGAAAAGATTTGTTGAAGTTCTCAGGAGTTTGCATTTAGGCAGAATCATGTTATAGTAAGAATAAACCTAATGTCTCCAATATATATGTGCATTGCCTGGAGGACTGCAGTGTTTGCGTCAGCTCTACCATACCATCAGCCAGGAAGAAGGAACGATATAATTCCTACTCCTTAGCCGATAAATTGTTGGAATAAGTTGTTAGCTGAAGATGATTATGGTGATTAGATATTTGATAAAGCGCTTAAGGTGAGGGTCTTGAGTATATATATCATGAGGAAATTTCTATAATAGATCAGGTTACCAAAAGACCTACGGATAAAAATAGAATGGAGAAGAAATCTATTTTGAAGCTGATTGAAAGTTTAATAATGTTGACAGTTATTCAATGTCAGCTGGTGATTGTATGTTCAGTGTTAGAATAGAGAAATAATATATGTGGAAGAAGGCTCAGTAGAAAAGCATATTTGATGGATGATGTTATGTAGAGTGGAAAATCAATTAACTTGATTAGGTTGGATATGGAGATAAGGATGGGAAAAATTAGGGTTAAAAAGGTAAGTAGTATTGAGGATGAAGTAATCATTATTTTTATTTGGAGTTGCATATATACATATATGAATATGCATATATATACATATTTGTATATATGCCTGGGTTATGTGAGTGTATAACAAAACAATGATCAGAATGTGGTTATACCCTTGATAATGGTACATGGGAGGAGTTGGAGGGAAAGTGACTTGGATATGATTGACATAAAATGATTTAATTATATTTAAATTAAAATTATAATTTTAAAAATGTAAAATTTCACATGTAAACCCTATGTTGACATATTTTACTTTTAAATAGAATTCTACATTTCAGTATAATTTGAACATATAATTTTTACATAGTCTTTTATTAATTTAAGATATCCTTATGTAAGTAAGGCAAAAAACTACAGAAATATCAATATGATTGTGGAGATTTTGAAAACTTCTGTCCTCATGTCTGTAATGCTCTGTGGATCTGATAGGCATATTTATTTTTCATAGTCATTTAAATGTTTTCACCTTAATAATATCTCTCCTTGAATAACTATATATTATCACATTAATAATCAATATTTTGGAATATCTATATGTTGTATCATTTTCATTTTTATTATATCTTTTATGTGTTTGGAAAAGTGATTCTTAGCTAAACTGATAATTCAATTTCTAAATAAAAAGCTGTTTTTTATTAACTTTAATAGTTTCATTTCACATTCTAACAATTTTGTTTATACTGGTCTGTTATAAGACATGACTAAGAACAGCCCTTTCAAATTTTACAAATTATATAATACATTTTCATAAAATATCATCTTCATGTCTATTGTGTTGTGAAAATTGTTTCCTTATGACAGAGAGGCTAAAGTTTTGTACTTCACCATCTTGATACAGTCCATATATTGCTGTCATTTTATGCATTATTTTTCTATATCATTTTCACCTAAATTCACATTATTGGATAATGATTTTTTCCTTCCATCTCTATTTTCCTGTCTAACTCAGGAGCTATTTCCAATAGTATACACGGGTTACTTGCCAGAGAGAAATATCAGAACAGTTTGGAAGTAATGGCCTTGATGAGTTATATGCAAGAAAGTTCTGAGTATGTAGATCTGCCAGTGAAGAACCTGAATATATGATGATGAAAATAATCATTATGAAGGACGCATCATTGACATTTCTAGCAGAGTAAGTGAAGAAGATCCAGAATTTTCATACAAAGTTTACTCTGAATCACTTCAGTTTTCATACTTGGAAGTTCTTTTTGGAAAATATTCAGTTCAAGTTTTGAAACATAACTTGCATTCCATATAGAAGGATAAGAACACTAGGAAGTATTACGGGGAAATACATTTGGTTCTCAATTACTTATCATAAAGTGTGGAAACAAACAGTACTTTAACACATCATGAAGCAAAGATAACTTATAATAAAGAAAAATGTAACTAATAATTAGAATATAACTAATAATACAAAAATAACTAACAATAAATACAAATTATATTTCACTCTGATAATACATACTAAGTATTATCACACTAATACTTACTAATCATAATAACACATACTAAGTATTATCAGCGTGAAATATATTTGACTCAAAATTCATTACAATTCCCTCAAAAATTAAATCTACTTATAACAAATTCTGCAATTTAAATGTACATAAAACCATATCTATTAATCCAGTGAAGGTTGAAATATATTATGGTGGTGTACTTGGGAATACTCCCTAAGATTGAATGATGTTTATAAAGCCTTTACTGAGAAATCTGTACAGAATAATTTCTGCAGCAGTAAGCTTGGTGGAGTAACTTACCAGAACAATAACTCATGTGATGACTCTAATAATGACATCAGTACTAGTGATTCTCAGATATAATTTGCTTTTCAGAGAATCCTTATAACAATGAGAGGTGGTGGAACAATGTCCCTCACAGTCTTCTTTACATCAGTCAGATCACACAAAAGGCATAATTTACACAAGCAATAAACAAAATGAAAATTTTAAGTTGGTTCTCAAGTTGTATTCAGGAAACTTAAACTAGTAGACACCAACAGAGACAGATATAAGAAGCATAGTAAAGACTTGATAAAATCATCAAACATTGAGAGAGATAGTATATATGTTATTAGAAAAAAAAGCTAGTGTAATGTATACGGTCAATCCTGCAATTTCTACGCAAATATTCATGTTTCAAGTTGCACTAAAAAGCAAACACAGAAATCCAAATCAGTTTTCAGAACTTGGTGAACATCCAAGATTCCCTGTTACACAAATATATAAGAAATATGGGAGGCACTACAGGAAATCCTCAGACCTCTTTAGAATTAAGATATCTAATAATGGAGGAAAAAAAACCGTGATGTACAGAATGTGGACTTTTTCTAAGTTATCAGTTCTTTTTCGAGTTAACTTATTTATTCACTTTACAACCCAATCACAGCCCCTTTCCTCCTCTCCTACTAGGCCCAACCTCTCCTCCTCCCACCCTCTCACCCTCTTCCTACATTCTCTCTTCCCATTCTCCTCAGAAAAGGAGAGCCCACGTCAAACTGCCCCAAACCATCAAGTTGAATAAGGACAAAGCTTCCACTGAGGCGAGATCAGGCAGCCCAGCTAGGGGAATGTGATCGAAAAGCATTCAACTGTGTCCATGTCAGGGAGAGTGCCAGTTTCATTTGCTAGGGGACCTACATGAAGACCAAGTTGCCCATCACTTTCATATGTGTAAAGGGCCTGGGTCCAGTCTATGCACGTTCTTTGGTTGGTGGTTCAGTCTCTGTGAGCCCCCATGAGCATAGTTTGGTTGACTCTGTTGGTGTTCTTGTGGAATTCTTGTCCCCTACAGGTTCTTCTATCCATTCCCCAACTTTTCCATAAGATTCTTTGAGCTCTGCCTAATGTTGGAGCATTTGTCTCAGCTTGTTTCAATACACTGCTGAGTGCAGACTCGCAGAGAACAGTTATGCTAGGCTCCAGTGTGCAAGTGTAGAAGTGATTCATTAATAGTGTCAGAGGTTGGGTCTTTCCCATGGGAGAGGTCTCAAGTTAAGCCAATCATTGGTTGTATATTCCTTCAATCTCTGCTCCATCTTATCCCTGCGTAGCTTGTAGGCAAGGTGAATTTTGAATCTAAGGTATTATGGGTGGGTGGGACTTGATTTCCCCTCCACTGGAAGTCCTCTGTTGCTATAGGAGGTGGCCACTTCGGTCTCCATATCCTCTGCTGTTAGGATTCTCAGCTAGCATCACCCCCATATTATGCCAGGCTTCTACCCTGTTGCAGGCCTCCAGAGATTCTCATTCCCACTGGTTTCCTTTCCCTCACCGTGGCCTCTCAGCTTCTATCTCTGCTCTCTCCAAACCTGATCCCCACTCTCGTTCCCTTCCCCACTCCACCTACCAATGAGTTTCCTTTCCATCCAATTCAGATGTATTTTTATTTTTCCTTCTGAGTGAGATTCAAGCATCTTCCCTGGGGCCTTCCTTGTTCCTTAGCTTCTTTGGGTCTGTGGATTGTAGTATGTTTATCCTGTAATATATGTCTGATATCATCTTATAAGTGAGAATATACTTCCAGAACCTGCAGACAGAGTTGAACAGTTCTCGAGTCAGGAGTGAGGATTGAAAGAAAATTAATAAACCAACACACTACACATGGAATCTGTCTGAGAGGGCTTCCAGTAGAAAACTAGTCACTGGTTAATACTTTTTTTTTTAAGTCAGAGCAAAAGCACCATAGTTCTTTATATATACTGGATATTAGCCCTCTGTCAGATAAAGGGTTGGTGAAGATTCTTTCCCAATCTGTAGGCAGTCATTCTGTTTTAATGACAGTGAACTTCGATTTACAGAAGCTTTTCAGTTTCATGAGGTCCCATTTATTGATTGTTGCTCTTAGAGCCTATGCTGTTGGGTTCTGTCCAGGAAGTTGTCTCCTGTACCAATGAGTTCAAGGCGCTTCCCCACTTTTTCTTCTAACCTATTTAATGTGTCTGGTTTTATGTTGAGGTCTTTGATCCACTTGGACTTTCGTTTTGTGCAGGGTGATAAGTATGGATCTATTTGCATTTTTCTTTTTTTTTAATTTATTTATTTTTATATCAATCACAGGTTAGGTACTTTGAATCCCAGGCGTAGCCCCCTCCCTCATTCCCTCCTACCCTCCCACTGCCTCCCTCATCTCCCTCCTACTCGCCCCCTCCAAGTCCACCAACAGGGGAGGACCTCCTTCCCTTCCATCCAACCCCAGCTTATCCTGTCTCCTCAGGGCTGGCTGCAATGTCCTCCCCTGGGATCTAGCCAGTCTGACACTCCCCGGCTTGTATGGGGGAGGGTTAAAGAGTCAGCCATCAAGATCATGACTGAAACAGTCCCTGTTTCCCTGAGTAGGGTCTTCAGTCCTACACCGAGCTATCATGGGCCCCATCTGTGCGGGGGT
>CM053758.1:10007231-10056361 GCA_028658305.1 Pachyuromys duprasi
ATCCTCTTCAACAACAGATCATCTGGAGGTATCTCCATCCCCGACCTCAAGCTGTACTACAGAGCAATAGTAATAAAAACTTCATGGTATTGGCATAATAACAGAATAGTGGATCAATGGAACCTAATAGAAGACCCAGAAATGAACGCACACACCTATGGAAACTTGATTTTTGACAAAGAAGCTAAAACCATTCAGTGGAAAAAAAGACATCATCTTCAACAAATGGTGCTGGTCCAACTGGATATCTGTATGCAGAAAAATGAAAATAGATCCATATTTATCACCTTGCACAAAGCTAAAGTCCAAGTGGATCAAAGACCTCAATGTAAAACCAGACACACTAAACCATCTAGAAGAAAAAGTGGGAAAGACCCTAGAACTCATTGGCACAGGAGACTTCTTCCTGAATATTTGCATTTTTCTACATGTAGTTATCCAGTTAGACCAGTACCATTTGTTGAAAATACTATGTTTTTTCCATTGTATGATTTTGGAATCTTTGTCAAAAATCAGGTGTCCATAAGTGTGTTGATTCATTTCTGGATCTTCTATTCGTTCCATTGATCCACCATTCTGTTTCTATGCCAGTACCATGCAGTTTTTATTACTGTTGCTTTATAGTACAGCTTGAGATCAGGGATGGATATACCTCCAGAAGATTTTTTATTGTAGAGGATTGTTTTAGCAATTCTGGGTTTCCTGCTATTCCATACGAAGTTGAGGATTTTTTTTGAGGTCTGTAAAGTAAAGAATTGTGTTGGTAATTTGATGGGAATTGCATTGAATCTGCAGATTGCTTTTGGTAAGATGGCCATTTTAACTGTTAATCCTGCCAAGCCATGAGCATGGGAGATCTTTCCATCTTCTGAAATCTTCTTCTAATTCTTTCTTCAGACACTTGAAATTTTTTTCATACAAGTCTTTGACTTCCTTGGTTAGGGTCACACCAAGGTACTTTTTGTGGCAATTGTGAAAGGTGTTGTTTCTCTAATTTCTTTCTCAGCTCTTTTGTCTTTTGTATACAGGAAGGCTACTGATTTTTTTTTTTTGAGTTAGTTTTGTATCTGGGCACTTTGCTGAAGGTATTTATCACCTGAAGAAGTTCCCTGTTAGAATTTTTGGGGTCACTCAGGTATACTATCATATCGTCTGCAAATAGTGATACTTTGACCTCTTCCTTTCTGATTTGTATCGCCCTGATCTCCTTCAATTGTCTTATTCTCTAGCAAAAACTTCCAGAACTATGTTGAAGAGATATGGAGAGAATGGGCAGCCTTGGCTTGTCCCTGATTTCAGTGGGATTGCTTTAAGTTTCTCTCCATTTAGTTTGATGTTGGCTATAGGCTTACTATATATTGTCTTTATTATGTCTTGGTATGTGCCTTGTATCCCTGTTCTCTCCAATACTTTGAACATGAATGGATGTTGGATTTTGTCAAATGCTTTTTCAGCATCTAAGGAGATTATCAACTTTTTTTCTTTCAGCTTGTTAATATGGTGGATCACATTGATGGATTTCCGTATATTGAACCACCCCTGCATACCTGGGATAAAGCCTACTTGGTCATAGTGGATGATATCTTTGATGTGTTCTTGTATTCAGTTTGCAAGTATTTTGCTGAGTATTTTTGCATCAATGTTCATAAGGGAGATTGGCCTGAAGTTCTCTTTCTTTGTTGGGCCTTTGTGAGGTTTAGGTACCAAGGTGACTGTGGCTTCATAGAATGAGTTTGGTAGTGTTCCTCCTGTTTCTATTTTGTGGAATAGTTTGAAGAGAATTGGAGTTAGCTCTTCTTTGAAGGTCTGGTAGAATTCTGCACTGAAACCATCTGGTCCTGGGCTTTTTTTTGGATGGGAGCCTTTTGATGACACCTTCTCTTTCCATGGGCGATATAGGACTATTTAATCGATTTATCTGATCTTCATTCAGCTTTGGCAAATGGAATTGATCAAGAAAATTGTCCATTTCATTTAGATTTTCAAAATTTGTGGCATATAGACTTTTGAAGTAAGTCCTAATGATTGTTTGAATTTCCTCAGTGTTTGTTGTTATCTCCCCCTTTTCATTTCTGATTTTGTTGATTTGGATGGTGTCTCTCTGCCTTTTTGTTAGTTTGGCTAGGGGTTTGTCTATCTTATTGATTTTCTGAAATAACCAAATCTTGGTTTCATTGATTCTTTGAATTGTTTTATTTGTTTCTAATTTATTGATTTCAGCCCTGAGTTTAATTATTTCCAGCTGTCTACTCCTTTTTGGTGATTCTGCTTCTTTTTTTTCTAGGGCTTTTAGTTGATCCATTAAGTTGCTCGAATGAGATGTCTTGAATTTCTTCTTGAAGACATTTAGTGGTATGATCTTTCCTCTTAGCACTACTTTAATTGTGTCCCATAAGTTTGGGTATGTTGTGTCTTCATTTTCATTGAATTCTAGGAAGACTTTAATTTCTTTCTTTATTTCTTCTCTGACCCAGCTGTTATTTAGTAGCAAGTTGTTCAGTAATGTGTGTGTAGACTTTTTGCTATTTTTGTTGTTGTCGAGGTCCAGCTTTATTCCAAGGTGATCAGGTAGGATACAAGGGATTATTTCAATCTTCTCGTATCTGTTGAGGCTCACTTTGTGACCAACCATATGGTCTGTTTTGGGAAAGGTTCCATGAGGTGCTGAGAAGAAGGTAAATTCTTTTGTGTTTGGGTGTAAGGTTCTGTAGGTGTCTGTTAGGTCCATTTGATTCAGGACCTCTGTTAGAGACATTGTTTCTTTGTTTAATTTCTGTTTTGTTGACCTGTCCTTTGTTGAGAGTGGGGTGTTGAAGTCTCCCACTATTAATGTGTGGGGATCTATGTGTGGTTTAAGTTTTATCAATGTGTCTTTTACAAATGTGGGTGCCCTTGTATTTGGGGCATGGATGTTCAGGATTGTGATGTGTTCCTGGTAGAATTTCCCCATCTCTTTTTATTAATTTTGGTTGAAAGTCTATTTTTATCAGATATTAGAATGGCTACTCTTGCTTGCTTCTTGGATTCATTTGCTTGGAGAACCATCTTCCAGCCTTTACCCTCATGTAATGTCTATCTTTGTGACTTAGGTGTGTTTCTTGTATGCAACAGATTGTTGGGTCTTGTTTACACATGCATTCTGTTAGTCTGTGTCTTTTTATTGGAGAATTGAGTCCACTGATATTGAGAGAGATTAATGACCAGTGGCTGTTAGATCCTTTGAGTTTGATTTTGGCTGTGGTAGTAAGTTTGTGTGCTTGGTTACTTTTTGTTTTACTGTAGTGAGGTTAGTTGTTTCCTGTGTTTTCTTGAAAGTGGTTAGGTTTCTTGGGTTGTATTTTTCCTTCCAGTATCTTCTGTAATGCTGGATTTGTGTGTAGGTATTGTTGAAATTTGTTTTTGTTGTTGAATATCTTGTTTTCTCCGTCTATGAGGACTGAGACTTTTCCTGGGTATAGTAGCCTGGACTGACATCTGTGTTCTCTTAGGGTCTGCATGATGTCTGTCCAGGCCCTTCTGGGTTTCATAGTCTCTGTTGAGAAGTCAGGTGTGATTCTGATGGGTTTACCATTATATGTTACTTGGCCTTTTCCCCTTGCAGCTTTTAGTATTTTTTCTTTGTTTTGTCTACTTACTGTTTTGATTATTATGTGGCAAGAGGATTTTTCTTTTCTGGTCTAATTTATTGGGTGTTCTGTAGGCCTCTTGTATTCTTATAGGCCTCTCCTTTAAGTTGGGAAAATTTTCTTCAATGATTTTGTTGAAAATATTTTCTGGGCCTTGGAGGAGGGAATCTTCTTTTTCCTCTATTCCTATTATTCTTAGGTTTTGTTTTTTTATGTTATCTTGGATTTCTTGGGCAGTCTGTGTCAGGACTTTTTTTAGATTTAACATTTTCTTTGATGGATACATCAATTTTTTCCATTGTATCTTCCACACCTGAGATTGTTTCTTCCATCTGTTGTAGTCTATTGGTTATACTTACCTGTGTAGTTCCTGCTTTCTTCCCTAAGTTCTTTCTCTCCCTAATTTCCTCCATTTGTGTTTTCTTTAATTTTTCCATTCTATCTTCAGATCTTGAACCATTTTGTTGATTTCCTTCACCTCTCTGGCTGTATTTTCCTGTTTTTTCTTCAGTTCCTTCAGCTGTTTGAACAATCCTCTGTTTCTTTTATTTCTTTCAGTGATTTAAGTGTTTCCTCTCTAAAGGCCACAAACTGTTTGGCTGCAACTTCCTGTATTTCTTTAAGGATGGCCATAATCTGTTTGTTTTTATCTTCATCTATTTCTTTGGTCATAACCTGTTTGTCTTTATCTACCTCTAAATCTTTATGCATTTTATTTGTTTCCTCTATTATCCTCTTCATTAACATAGATGTTAGGTCATCTTCTTCAATTTCAATTATGCAGGGGTGTCCAGGGCTTCTTGCCCTTGGATATCTAGGTTCTAGAGATGCCATATTGCTCTGTCTTTTGTTGGTTGAGCTTTCACACTGGCCTCTATCATTGGGCTATCTTAGGTACTGGGTGTTAGTTTCTGGTGGTTCCTGGAATCCTGTAGTAGAGAGAATCCCCTTGGCAGGAAGATTGTTTTTCCTGAAGGAAGCCTCCTCAGCTTTTTGGATATGGTCACTGAATGGCCAGTGTTTTTTGGGAATTGCCACAGCTCACCTCACAGACCAGAGTGGTAACTGTGGTCCTTGTTAGGCACGAGGGCTCTCCTCTCACCCGGAGAATACCTGGGGACAGCTGCCTTGCTTCTTGGTTTCTTGCTGTAAATTTAGTTTCTTGCTGCAACTATTGCCTGGGTGCCCTGTGGTTTGGTCAGTTTTGTTAGGGATAACTGATTGCCCCTTGGAACAGTATCTGGGGGTTGATCACGGGGATGCCAGGCTTCTGTAGGTCTGAGGTTGGAGCTCTGTGCCCCAGTACCTAAGTGGTAGACAGTGACCAGTAAGCATCATTCTCATGGGAGCAGCAGGAGGCTAGTTGGCGCACAGCAGGTCTCTGCACTGGCAGTGCATGCTCCTGCCTGTCTGCGGGACCTTTTCCAGGGAGATCCTGGGTACCCTAACTCAGTCCCTGATTGCTTCCTTCCCTGTGGGGTTTTTTCCCAACAGGGAAACCCAGTCTCTGATGCCCTGTGGCACACAGTTCTTCTGTAGTGGAGAGCTGGGCGGGCAGCAAGTCTCTGTGCTTGCAGGCAGAGCCTAGTTCAGAGATGGAGGCGAGTGCCCATCATTCTGTGGGACTTTCTCCTGAGGAAGGCTGGGTGACCTAAGTCAGACCCGTTTCCTTCCTTCCCTGCGGATTTTTCTCTTAAACTAGGATTTCCAGTCTTTGGTGTTTATGTGCCCACCGTTCAGTCTGGAAAGGTGATCAGGAAACACAGGCATGTGGCTCTGGTCTGGTGACCGAGTGCCTGAGCAACCCGGGATCTCTTCAGTGTTCTGGCTGGGTGTCCTATGAATGGACCCGACCGGTTCCCACACCGTGGGGTTTCTTCTCACCTGGAAAACACGATTGCTGTTGTTTTAGGGCCCAGAATTAAGGCTCTTGGTCGCTGTTCCGAAAATGTCGTTCTGCCTCCTGGCACTGCCATCTTGTCCCACTGAAGTCATACTTATTTACCTTGACCATTTTTCTATCTGATCCTCACACAAACAAGAGGTGTGAACTTGACAAGACCTCAACCTACTGTCTCAAACAAAAGGAGGTAGACTTGGCAAAACGTCTAGCTTATCACTGACTCCATGTGAAGGCCAGGGTTAAAACCTGTCTTTCCACTGAGGCTCAACAACAAAGACCCTGACAGACCAGCGGCTCCCCACAACATACCATGTGTGTCTTTCAGGCTCTCAGTTACCTCACTCAAGATAATCTTTCCTAGTTCCATCCATTTGCCTGCCAATTTTATAATTTCCTTGTTTTTAGTAGCTGAGTAGTATTCAATTGTGTAAACATACCACATTTTCATTTTCCATTCTTTGGTTGAAGAACATTTAGGTTGTTCCTAGTTTCTGATTATTACAAATAAAGTTGCTATGAATATAGATGAGCAAGTGTTTTTGTAGTATGGTGAAGCATATTTTAAGTATGGCCAGAAGTAGTATAGCTGTGTGTTGAAGGGAAACTATTCCCAATTTTCTGAGGAACCACCATATTCATTTCTACAGTGGTTGCACAAGTTTGCACCCTTACCAACAGTGAAAGACTGTTTCCCTTTCCCCACAATGTCACCATCATATGCTATTGCTTGACTTTTTGATCATCACTACCTTGATAGGTGTAAGATGAAATCTCAGGGTTGTTTTGACTTGTGTTTCCTAGATGACTAAGGACATTGAAAATAATGTCCTTAATAATAATAATAACAGCAATAATATTAATGTCCCCTAAATAATATTAATAATGTCCTTTAAATGTTTCTCAGCCATTCAAGATTCCTTTGTTGAGAATTCTCTATTTAGCTCTGTACCTCATTTTTAGTTGGGTTATTTGGTTTGTTGGTGTCTAATTTCTTGAATTATTTATATATTCTGGATTTTAGCCCTATGTCTGATATAGGGTTGGTAAAGTTCTTTTCCGAATCTGTAGGCTGCCATTTTGTTTTGTTGACAGGATTGTTTCCCTTACATGAAGTCCCATTTATTAATTATTGATTTTAGAGCCTGAGTTGTTGGTGTTCTGTTCAGAAAGTTGACTCCTGTATGAATGAGTGAAAGGCTATTTCCCACATTTTCTTCTATAAGATTTAGTTTATCCAATTTTATGTTGATGTCTTTGATTGGCTTGGACTTAAGTTTTGTGCATGGTGATAAGTATGGATATACTGGCATTTTCTACATGCAGAACCTAATTAGATCAGCACCATTTGATGAAGATGATTTCTTTTTTCTATTGTATAGTTTTGGCTTTTTTGTCAAAAAACAAGTGTCCATAACCTATGTGAGTTTATTTCTGGATCTTTGATTTGATTCCATTGATCTATCTGTTTGTGTATGTGTGTGTTTTAAGCTATTGTTCTGTAGTATAGGTTAAAATTGGGTATGGTAATTATGCCCCCTTTTTATTTCTGATTTTGTTGATTTGGATAGTGTCTCTCTGCCTTTTAGTTAATTTGGCTAAGGAATTGTCTATCTTGTTGATTTTCTCAAAGAACCGTCTCTTGGTTTTGTTGATTCTTTGAATTGTTCTCTTTGTTTCTAATTTATTTATTTCAGCTCTGAGTTTGATTATTTCCAGCCATCTACTCCTCTTCGGCGTGTCTGCTTCTTATTTTCTTTTCTAGTGCTTTCAGGTTTGCCATTACTTTGCTTGTTTGAGATGTCTCGAATTTCTTTATGAAGGTGCTTAGTGCTATAAACTTTCCCCTTAGCACTATTTTCATTGTGTCCCATAAGTTTGACTAAGTTGTACCTTCATTTTTATTGAATTCTAGGAAGTCTTTAATTTCTTTATTTCTTCCTTGACCCAGCTGTCACTGAGTAGAGAGTTGTTCAGTTCCCATTTGTGTTTAGGATTTTGGCTTTTTCTATTATTGTTAAGGTCTAATTTTAGATTATGGTGGTAAGATATAATACAAGTGATTATTTCAATCTTCTTGTATCTGTGAGGGCTAGCTTTGTGCCCAAGTATATAGTTAGTTATGGAGAAGGTTCTGTGAGGTGCTAGAAGAAGCTATACTCTTTTGTGTTTGATGCTTGGTTGGTACAACAGTCTCTGCTGGGCCCCCTGGGCCCAACTTTTTTGCCTTTGTTGGTTTTCTTGTAGAGCTCGTGTCCCTTCCTTGTCATCCTACCCCCACCCCCCACCTTACTCCGTAGGACTCACTGCACTCTCTGCAAAGTTTGACTGTGGATCTCTTTCGTTCTGCTACAATCCTCTGTTGGGTGGAGCCTTCAGAGGACCTCTAGAGTAGGCTCTGTCCTGCACTCTCTCTTCTACTTATTCTGGTGTCTATCCTGTTTGCCATTCTTAATGAGATTTAAGCACCCTCCCTAGGGTCTTTCTTGTTGTTTAGCTTCTTTAGGTCTGTAGATTTTAGTATGTTTATCCTATGTTATATAGCTAATATCTGCTTATAAGTGAGTATAAACTCCGCATGTCTTTCTGCTTCTGGGTTACTTCCATAGGATGATCTTTTCTAGTTTCATCCATTTGCCTGAAGATTTCATTATTTCCTTGTTTTTAATTGCTGAGTAGTATTCATTGTGTAAATGCACCACAATTTCTGTATCGGTCGAGGGACATCTAGGTTGTTTCCAAATTCTGGCTACTATGAATAAAGCTACTATGAACATAGTTGAGTAAATTTCCTTGTTGTATTGGTTGAGCATCTTTCATATATATGCCCAGGAGTGGTATAGCTAGGTCTTGAGGTAGCATTGTTTTCAGTTGTCTGAGAAAGCACCAAATTGATTTCCAAAGTGGTTTTACAAGTTTGTACTTCTACCAGCAGTGGAGGAGTGCTCACCTTTCTCTACATCCTCTCCAGCATGAGTTGTCACTTGAGTTTTTTATCTTAGCCATTCTGATGGGTGTAAGCTGAAATCTCAGGGTCGTTTTGATTTGCATTTCCCTGATGACTAAGGATGTTGAGCATTTCTTTATAAGTGTTTCTCTGCCATTCAGTATTCCTTTTTTGAGAATTCTCTGTTTAGCTCTGTATGCCGTTTTTAAATTGAATTATTTGGTGTGTTGGTGTTTAATTTCTTGAGTTCTTTATATATTCTGGATATTAGTCCTCTGTCAGATGTAGGGATGGTGAAGATATATATATATTTTAGTCTGTAGGTTGTCATTTTGTTCTGTCGACGGTTTCTTTTCCTTTACAGACGCTTTTCAGTTTCATGAGGTCCCTTTTATTAATTGTAGATCTCAGAGCCTGAGCTCTACCCAGTTTTACTTGGGGCCAATCAAATTAAAGGTCAACTAGAACTGCTGGTCTAGTTACCAAAATAATTTGATTCATAACTGACAACCTTGTATGAACTAATTGAAGTTTTTGCCTTTGTAACCTGACCCTGGAAAATGAGTTGATGTCACAGTTAGTCCTTCTGTGGTGCTGATTTGAATCAGCTTTGAAAAGGTGTTCAATATACCTTCCATGTCTAAGTGAGACTGGGGTCTGAATGTCTTCTGTGGCAATTCCTGTATTATAGCAGTATTTTGAACTATCCTTTCATTCCTGGGTTGAAGTCTACTTGATCATAGTACATGATGTATTTGATGTGTTCTTGGATTCGGTTTTTGAGTATTTTATTGAGCATTTTTGCATCAATGTTCATGAGCGAAACTGGGCTAAAATTCTCTTTCCTTGTTGAGTTTTTGTGTGGTTTAGGTATTAAGGTGAATGTGGCTTCAAAAATGAGATTAGCAAAATGCCTTCTGTTTCTATTTTTTTTTTTTTTTTGGAATAGTTTGAGGACTATTGGTATTAGCACTTCTTTGAAAGTTTGGTAGAATTCTGAACTAAAACCACCTGGTCTTGGGCTATTTTTGTTTGAATTTCCTCAGAGTCTGCTGTTATGTCCCTCTTTTCATTTCTGACATACTGAAATCTGTACTCCTAAAGAAGATAAACAAAAAAGATGATCCTAGATAAGATGATCAACCCTCACTTAGAAAGACAAATGAGATGGACGTTGGTTGTAGCAGAAAACAAGTAACAGGACAGGAGCCCATGAGGGCCTCTGAAAGACTCTATCTAGCAATGTATCAAAGCAGATAGTGAGACTCATAACCAAACCTTCAGCAGAGTACAGGGAATCATATGAAAGAAGGGGGAGTTAGTATGACCTGGAGAGGACAGGAGCTCCATAAGGACCAAATATATCTGGACACAGGGGTCTTTTGTGAGACAGTATCTCCAACCAAGGACCATGTCTGGATATAACCTATATCCCCTGCTCGGATGTAGCCCATGGTAGCTCAGTATCCAAGTTGGTACCCTAGTAAGGGGAACAGGGACTCTTTCTGACATGAAATCAATGGCTGGCTCTTTGGCCTCCTTCCCATCCCTAACCCAAGGGAGGAGCAGCCCTGCTAGGCCATAGAGGAGGATTTTGCAGCCAGGCCTGAAGACACCTGATAAGCTAGGGTCAGATGAAAGGGGAGGAGGTCCTCCCCTATCAGTGGACCTGGAAAGGGGTAGGGAGAAGATGAGGGAGGGAGGGTGGGATTGGGAGGGAATGAGGGAGTGGGATACAGCTGGGATACAAAGTTAATAAACTGTAACTAATAAAAATAAAAAATAATAAAAAACACAACAATTACAAAAAATAAGACATCTTTGAATTTCTTTCTGTGCTTAAAGGTTTCATCAAACAAGGATTATTCTGATCAGCATTCCTTTATATTTTACTTGATTGTTTTCAGTGCAACTTTCTTTTTTTAAAGCTATATTAATTAATGTTTTTTTATTCACTACTGTTTATTCACTTTGTATCCCAGTTGTAGACCCCTCTCTCATCCCCTCCCAATTCCACCCTCCTTCCCTCCTTTCCTCCTGTGCCCTTTCCCATATCCACTGATAGGGGAGGTCCTCCTGCTCTTCCCTCTGACCCTAGCCTATCAGGCCTCATCAGGACTGGCTGCATTTTCTTCCTCTGTGGCCTGGTAAGGCTTCTTCCCTTTCAATATCATTTTTTATTTTGTGTTTTTAATGTTTTAACTATAATACATCATGGAGAATTTATTTTCTAGGCTTCTGTATTTGGTCTTCTGTTGTTCTCTTGTACCTTGTTTGGCATCACTTTAATTAGCTTTTGGAACTTTTCTTCTTTATCTTTACTAATGATATTTTCTATGCCTTTGTTAACATTTTCTTCTGTTCATTCATACTGTGAGAAACTGGTTTGCTATAGCTTATGTTCTTCTTGGACTGTGATGTTTGTATCAGCATGAAGAGATTATATTTTCATAATCACTCATTTATGATATTGTAACAAGGAAAAAGATTTAATGAATGTTCAGTCCTGATACTAGTACATTCCTTCAAATCCACATCTTTAAATCTCTTGGTGATCTTGCATCAAAGAATCTTGTTCAAGAATTTGTCAATTAAATTCCTGTTCTGGAGATTTACTACTTTGTGTCTAATGGAGCAGCTGCTATGAGTTGAGTGATACACAGCCTTGACCAATTACCCAGGATTGTAAGGAATTGTGATTTACTGAGCAGGAGGTTTCCCTTTGCCATTTCATTGCATATAGTCTTATAATAGACAGGTTCTGTCTATCATTGTACACTGTTAATCTGACAGAATAAGAAAGTTCTAAGAAGCTACAGGTTGACCTGTTAACATTTACTAATGTAGTACTTTTTAATTGTTTTCATTTTTGTTCACGCTATTCTCCCATCTTTTTTAGGGAATCAATTTACTGGAGGGGGGGCATTTGTTCATTATCCTATCACAATATGCACTACATTCACTGCCCTAAACTCATAGAAATAGAGCCCTTGGCAGGATAACTTTCATCAGCATATTAGGTGAAAGGACACAGTTACACCTTTAAATTATCATACTTTTTTACAGAACTGAGAAGAATTCCTCACACACACTAATGTTTTCAGAGCACAGTAAGCACGGTGCTAACACACTGCCCTAGATGTAGGGGTGAATTACCATTACTCCTCTACTCAATGATTATCCCAGACTGAAAGGGAAGATTAGTAATGGAGAATTTCAAATCTCAGAATCTAAATTGGGATTTAATCTTTGCACTGAAGTAAGTAGATAATTTGAAAGTACAGAATACGGTAGGACTATTTCCTTTTCCAAAGTGAGCAATACACTTATTTTTTGGGTGCAGACATCATATTGTCCTGCAGACACAAATAAATGAAAGAAGAAAATTCTGATACACAGATAGTCAGGAGAAATAGACTTAAATAGTTGTATTTGTTTTGGAAAAGCTTGGCCCACCGATTTTACCCAGCATGCCTGGCATGGGCATTTAAGGCTTTCTCCTAATTCACGTACCATGGAAACATATGACCTAGTATGTTTTCACCATCTAAAGTTGTTGTCATATGAAAAGTTTCCTGCTCCAAAATTGGCCAAAACAGCCCAATCTGGGAGTTGATTGCTGAGCTCTTCATGAGCATCTCTTTGACTGAAATCATGGTGCCTTTGGCTAGACAAGAAGCTATAAAAATATGTTCCACTTGTTTTTCAGCAGAACACAGGGCCTCAGATGCATAGCCTAAGGGAAGAAAGAGTTCCAAAGCTCTTAGTGGCTGTGGTGTCAGGAAGAACTTGGGATGATTACTCTGATAGTTGCATTCATTAACAAAGTTAGAAATACACATATTTACAGTCACTTGAGCTGAATATATACCTACTGAGTATCATTAGATATGTATCCATCAGTCTTATGGCTGGACAAATACAGGTGTTAATAGCATGTTCTGGATTTTTAGCTTTGGGCTCCTGTATATTCCCAATTTTGTGTGTGCCTTTACTGACAATGAATGCTATGTAAGATTCATGGAATATTTTTACCATGAAGGAGATGTGACGATTGGTGCATTTTTTCCTCTTCATATTTTCTACACAGGCAAAAAAGTTCCTCATGAATATGTGCCATACTATTATGGGGACCTTCACATACAGTAAGTACAATTATTCATCTTCAGAGTTCAGAATTCTTGTTACTTAAAGGATGTATGATTAAAAGATTCTTACATTTCTCACAATTTCTGTTTACCATTCTCCAATCTCTTCAAGCATTATCACATGTACTTCTTTTCCTCTTTCAAGAAAAAGTGATAGTTTTGATGTTACCCATTTTGCTTTCCTCATATGATATTGGAACTTTATTATCTTCTTTTGTAATGTTTATCATGCCAAATGATTTTATTATCAAAGTTAAGATTTCATAATGTGGATAATTTAATTTATAAGCTAGTATATCTGGGCTTTCTTTAAGACCAGATTGCTATTGTAAAAAGAGATGATGTCACTGAATGTAGACTCCTGAGTGTCTGGAATATTGCTAGAGTAAAAAGTCTTGACTATGTTACATGCAGCTGATTTCAGAACAAGAAAGTCACCATTAAAATTTGGGAGCACTTTTTTGCTCTAATATCTTTGTCTATTTCATTTCTTTGCATGTCAATACTTCTTTGATAATCTTTTTTTAAAATTCTCAGACAGATTTTAAATGTGTACCTGTTTGTCATATGTTCCCAGTGCTTTTCCTCATGTTTATGAATGTGCTTACTAAAATACTCTTTCTGTGAGGATGGCAATTGAAAGCTGTTTTTTTTTAAAGAAAAAATAGTGATAAATATTCTAGAATGTCTTTTTATAGAGGAAAAATAAGGTGTGATTATACCATTATCCTTCCTGAATCTCTGTGAATCAATGTAAAAAGATCCTGAAATACAGCAATAGGATTTGTAAATATCTTTGAACAGCTGAGAAAACTGATAGAAAGGCAATAGATAGAAATTTGCAAAATAAAATATACTTATGAAGGTGAATTGTTCTCAGTATGACATTACTGTATACTTGTTAAGTAATTAAGTAAAAAAGAAAGGACAGTGGAGGAGGAAGAAATATGTCCAGATGTAAAACATCCTAAACTATTTTTTGGTCTTGACACATTTGGTTTGAAACTAACATATTAAAGATATAAAAGATCCAGTTTTGTATCTAGATGTAATAATTCATATCTCATTGCAGTAGTTCACGGTAGATAAAATTTATTACGGATTATATTTCATCTCAAATGAAATTACAATTTATCTCACATGACTAGAAGACTGGGGTGCTAGTTGGAGCACTTTCTACTTTATCATAACTAATGCCCCTTGTTACTCTTTCTCTTCACCGCACTTTCAGAAGCTCAGGCACCAATGTACATTTTTATGTGTTTTTTCTTTATAACATACAACAACAAGTGCATATGTGAAAAGACTATACTTTCAGTTATGTGAGCTGTGAGTGTCTTGTTTGTCCTTAATGAATAAAAGAATTGTATCCTGTAAAAAATATTCAAATTTTATATAGCCAAAAATAGAACTAAAGTAGTTCCTGACAGGAAAACAGTAGTTTGCTATACAGTGGTAACAATCTTACACAATGCAATTCCCAAACATTTTTCTGCATGCACTCCAACAAATTTGTATTACTTGTTTTTCTCTGGAGTAATAAATAGATAAAATCGAGCAACTGTAAGTTTTCTAGGATATTGCTCTGGTGTATAAAATTTATCCTGGATTGTTTTCTCCATTTCTATCCTTTTGTGTATGAGCAGCAGGAATGATTTCCACTTTTACATTGTTTCTTGATCCTCAGCACATTTCTACCCTCTTGCTGGGTGACCTTATAATTGATGTCGCTGTTTCCATGTATTGTAGTCCTATGGCCTTTTCTTTGGACACAGTCAATATCCTCCAAATCTTTTCATGGAGGTCTATCATGTATCTGGTCTGCATTCATTTACTTGAGACTTACAACTTTGGTGTCTGCTCTTCTGTATCCATTGATTTTTTTGCATATTCAGTTCATTCTTTGATTTCTGACCTTTCCTACTGATTTGTCTTCATGTTCTGCTACTATCATTATTCCAAAGAGAGCACTGTAAACAACCATTTGTTAAGATTATTTTTATGTAGCTGGTGTGGTGGTACATGCTTTTAATCTCGGCACTCAGGGAGGCAAAGGCAGGTGGATCACTGTGAGTTTTAGGCAAGCTTGGTCTACAAAGTGATTTCAGGACAGCCAAGGTTACACAGAGAAACCCTGTCTCAAAAAACCAAGAACAACAAAAAATTATTTTATCCTATCCTTTTATTTCAAAGTATTATTAAAAATTTCATAACATTTTCCTATTGTTTAAAACATTTGTAGCCTAGGGAAGATATACAAGAAGGAGGACCCAAGTTGGTATGATCAATGCTCGTTTAGATGAACAAATGGGATGGACATTGAATGGAGGATAAAACAAGCAACAAGACAGGAGCATACCAAAGAGGGCCTCTGAAAGAATCAATATAGCAATGTACCAAAGCAGATATTAAGACTCACAACCAAGCCTTTGGCAGAGGGCGGGAAGAAATAATAAAAATAGGGGAAGTTAGTAAGACTTGGGGAGAACAAGAGCTCCACAAAGACCAAATTGAGCAGGGCACAGGGGTCTTGTATGAGAGAGTTTCTCCAACCAAGGACCATGTATGGATATGGCCTAGAATCCCCGCTCAGATGTGGCCCATGGTAGCTTGGTGTCCAACTGAAGACCCTAGTAAGGGGAACAGGGACTGTTTCAGTCATGAACTCGATGGCTGGCTCTTTGACCCTCCCCCACGCCAGGGAGTAACAGCCTGGCTAGAACTCAGGGGAGGACATTGCAGCCAGCCCTGAGGAGACAAGATGATCTGGGGTCCGATGGAAGGGGAGGAGGTCCTCCCCAGTCTATGGACTTGGAGGGGGCGGGGAGGAGATGAGGGAGGGACGGGGAGAGTGGGAGGGAATGAGGGAGGTGACTACACCTGGGATGCAAAGTACCTAACCTGTGATTGATATAAAAATAAATAAATTACATTTTAAAAAAACACTACGGAAAAAAAAGAAAATGGTGATTATCTCTTTTATATTTTATATGTCTTTGATTGCTTTTGGGAATAAACACTTTTTATATGTCCATCAAAAAAATAAAACATTTGTAGACTTTTGTTTCATATTTCTTTATGTGCTGGTTAATTTTATATCATTTCAAAACACTAAGTCATTGGAGAGGAGGTAGACTCAACTGAGTGAGTGCCTCAAGAATATCAGGCTACATGCAGGTCTGTGGGGTATTTTCTAAATTATTGATTGATGAGGAAGGCACAGCCTATTGTGCATGGTGCCACCCCTGGGCTGGGAGTCTTGAATTTCATGAGAAAATAGGCTAAGAAAACCACAGTGAGCAAGCCAATATTCTGCTTTCTTTCTTGGGCTCTGGATCAGAGCTCCTGCCTTCTGTTCCTCTCATGCCTGAGTTTCTGTTCTGACTTTGTCCAATAATGAATGTGATAAAAAAATGTGCAATACAAGTGTTCCAAATATATATTTTTGAATTTTTGAATTTTTTTGTTTTTAAGATTTTTTATTATTATCACTCATTACAATTTATTCAATTTGTATCTCTGCTATGGTCCCCTCCCTGGTCTCCTCCCAATCCCACCTTCCCTTCTTCTTCTCCCCATATGTCCCTCCCCTAGTCCACGAATAGGAGAGGTTCTCCTCCCTTACTATCTGACCCTAGCCTACCAGGTTTCATCATTACAGGCACTAAGTTTAACAATCAATAAATGGGACCTCATGAACCTGAAAAGCTTCTGTAAAGCAAAGGACACTGTTGTCAGAACAAAATGATAGCCTACATTGGGAAAAGATCTTCACCTACCCTACATCTGACAGAAAGCTAATATCAAGAATATATAAAGAACTAAAGAAGTTAAACACCAACAAACCAAGTAATCCAATTAAAGAATGGTGCACATAGCTAAACAGAGAATTCTCAATAGAGGAATATCAGATGGCAGAGACTCACATAAAGAAATGTTCAGCGTCCTTAGTCATCAGGGAGATGTGATTCAAAACAACCATCAGAATGGCTAAGATATATGGTTTTATGTTAGGTCTTTGATCCACTTGGACTTTAGTTTTATGCAGGGTGATAAATATGGTTCTATTTGCATTTTTTCTACATATAGACGTCCAGTTAGAATAGCACCATTTGTTGAAGATGCTGTCTTTTTTTCCATTGAATGCTTTTGGCTTCTTTGTCAAAAATCAATTATCCATAGGTGTGTGGGCTTATTTCTGGGTCTTCTATTTGATTCTATCGAGCCACCATTCTGTTCCTATGCCAGTTTTTATTACTATTACTCTGTAGTACCGCTTGATATCACGGATGGAGATACCTCCAGACAATCTGTTGTTTTAAAGTATCATTTTGGCAATTCTGGGTTATTTGTTTTGTCATATGAAGTTGAGAAATTATCTTTCAAGATCTGTAAAGAATTGTGTTGGTATTTTGATGGGAATTGCATTGAATCTGTAGATTGCTTTTGGTAGGATGACCATTTTCATTCTGTTAATCCTACAAATTCATGAGCACGAGAGAACTTTCCATTTTCTGATGCCTTCTTCAATTTCTTTCTTCAGCGACTTGAATATATTTGAACAGATCTTTCACTTTCTTGGTTAGACTCATACCAAGATACTTTATGTTATTAATGGCTGTTGTGAAGGGTGTTGTTTTCCTAATTTCTTTCTTGTCCCTTTTGTCTTTGGTATACAGGAGGGCTTCTGATTTTTTTAAGTTAATTTTGTATCCAGCCACTTTACTGAAGGTGTTTATCAGCTGAAGGAGTTCCCTTGTTGAATTTTTGGGGTTCCTCATATATACTATCTTATTATGTGCAAATTTGACTTCTTCCTTTCTGATTTGTATCTCCTTGATCTCCTTTGCTTGTCTTATTGCTCTATCAAGGACTTCAAGTACTATGTTGAAGAGATATGGAGAGAGTGGGCAGCCTTGCCTTTTCCCTGATTTCAGTGATATTGATTTAAGTTTCTCTCCATTGAGTTTAATGTTGGCTATAGGCTTGCTGTATATTGTCTTTACTATGTTTAGGTATGTGCCTTATATCCCTGATCTCTCCAATACTTTAAATATGAATGGATGTTGGAATTCATCAAATGCTTTTTCAGCATCTAAGGAGATGATCATGTTGTTTTTCTCCTTCAGTTTGTTTATATGTTGGATTACATTGATGGCTTTCCATATATGCCATACATGCCTGGGATGAAGCCTAGTCCGTCATGGAGGATAAAGTCTTTTATGTGTTCTTGGATTCAGTTTGCAAGCATTTTATTGAGTATTTTTGCATCAATATTCATAAGTGAGATAGGTCTGAAGTTATCTTTTTTTGTTGAGTCTTTGTGTGGTTTAAGTATCAAGGTGACTGTGGCTTCATAGAATGATTGTGGTAATGATCTTTCTGTTTCTATTTTGTGGAATAGTTTGAAGAGAATTGGAGTTAGCTCGTCTCTGAAGGTCTGGTAGAATTTTGACTTGAAACCATCTGGCCCAGGGCTGTTTTGGAAGGGAGACTTTTGATAACTGCTTCTATTTCCTAGGGGGATATAGGACTATTGATTCCATTTACCTGATCTTGATTTGATTTTTGTAAATAGAATCTATCAAGAAAATTGTTCATTTCTTTTCAGATTCTCAAATTTTGTGGCATATAGGCTTTTGTAGTATGACCTAATGATTGTTTGGATTTCCTCAGTGTCTGCTGTCATGTCCCTCTTTTTGTTTCTGATTTTGCTGATTTGGATAGTTTCTCTCTGAATTTTAGTTAGTTTGAGTAAGGGTTTGTCTGTCTTGTTGATTTTCTCAAAGAACCAGCTCTTGGTTTTGTTGATTGTTTGGCTTGATGTCTTAGTTTCTAATTTATTGATTTCAGCTGTGAGTTTGTTTATTTTCAGTCATCTACTCCTCTTGGGTATGCCTGCTTCTTCTTTTTTTCCCTAGGGCTTTCATGTGAGCCATTAAGTTTCTTGTATGTTTCAAATTTTTTCTTGAAGGCACTTAGTGCTATGAATTTTCCTCCTACCCCTGCTTTTGTTGTGTCTCATAAGTTTGGGGAGTTGTGCCTTCATTTTTATTGAATTCTAGAAAGTCTTTAATGTCTTTCTTTATTTCTCTCCTAACCCAGCTGTCATTGAGTAGTGAGTCATTTGGTTTCCATATGTGTATAGGCTTTATGTTATTTCTATTGTTTTTGAGGTCCAGCTTTAGTCCATGGTGGTCAGATAGGATATAAGGCATTATTTCAATCTCCTTGTATCTGTTGAGACTTGCTTTGTGACCAACTATATGGTCTATTTGGAGAAGGTTACATGAGGTGCTGAAAGGAAGATAAACTCCTTTGAATCTCCCTGAAAAGTTCTGTAGAAATCTATTAGGTCCATTTGATTTAGGACCTCTGTAATTTCCATTGTTTCCCTATATAGCTTCTGTCTAGATGATCTGTCCCTTGGTCAGAGTGGCATGTTGAAGTCTTCCACTATTAAAGTGTTCAGATTTATGTGTGATTTAAGCTTTAATAATGTTTCATTTACAACTGTAGGTGCTCTTGAATTTGGGACATAGATGTTCAGAATTGTGATGTCCTCCTGGTGGATTTTTCCTTTGATGAGAATGGCATGCCCCTCCTCGTCATTTTTGATTAATTTTAGTTAAAAGTTTATTTTATTAGATATTAGGATAGTTATCCCAGCTTGTTTTCTGGGTCCATTTGCTTGAAAATCATTTTTCCAGCCCTTTACTCTGAGTTAGTGTTTATCTTTGTTGCAGAGGTGTGTTTCTTGGACAGAGCAGAAGTTGGCTACTGTTTCCTCAACCATTCAGTTAGTCTGTATCTTTTTTTTGGAGAGTTGAGTTCATTGATGTTGATAGATAATAGTGACCAATAAATATTAGTTGCTTTTATTGTGGAGTTGGTGGTGTTACTGTGTTTCTTTGCTTTTTTTTTTCTTACAATTTATTGTTGTGAGGTTATCTATATCTTATGCTTTTTGGGTATAGTTGTTTTCACTGGATTGGAGTTTTCTTTCTAGTATCTTCTGTAGGACTGGGTTACTGTGTAGCTATTGTTTAAGTTTAGTTTTGTCATGAAATATTTTGTTTTTTCCATCTATGTTGATTTTGATTGAAATCTTTACTACTATAGTAGTCTGGGTTGGCATCTGTGGTCCCTTAAAATCTTCATGACATCTGCCCAGGCCTTTCTGGCTTTCTTAGTTTCAGTTGAGGAGTGTCATGTGATTCTAATAGGTCTACCTTTTTATGTTACTTGCCCTTTTTCCCTTGCTGCTCTTAATATTTTTATTTGATCTGTAGATTTAGTGTTTTGCCTATGAAGTGATGTAAAAAGTTTCTTTTCTGGACTAGTCTAACTGGTGTTTTGTAGGGTTCTTATATGTTTATGGACATCTCTTTTTTAAGTTGGGAAAATTTTCTTCTATAATTTTCTGAAAATATTTTCTGGACCTTGAAGCCTGGAATCTTCTTTTTCATCTATTCCTATTATTCTTAGATTCTGGTCTTTTGTGGTGTTCTTGATTTCTTGGATGTTTTATGTTTGGAACTTTTCTAATTTTACTTTTTGTTTGAGAGATGTATCGATTTCTGCAAGTGTATCTTCAGCACCTGAGATTCTCACCTCCATCTCTTGTATTCTATTGGTGATATTTACCTTTGTGGTTCCTGATCTTTTCTCTAAGTTCTCCAGCTCCAGGGTTTTTTTGTTTGTGTTTTCTTTATTGATTCTAATTCTGTATTCATACCTTGCACCATTTCCTTCATCTGTTTGGGTGTGGATTCCTGTCTTTCTATGATGGTCTCAATTTTTTTGTTCATTTCCTTTCTATATGCCACTAATTGTGCCTCTACTTGTGCCTGTTTGTTTGGCTGGATTTGCCTGTATTTCTTTGAGAACTCTGTTGCTTTCCTCTTTATTTGCCTCCATTTGTGTGGCTATTTCTTTGAGAGATTTGTTTGTTTTTACTTTATGTGCCTCTAATACCTGGATAAGCATAGCTTTAAAATCATTTTCCTGTGTTTCTGATGAACTGAAATATCCATTGGGGTTTGGGGGGGTTGCTGGCGAAACCATGATGTCCTCATTTTTGTTAGATGTGTTCTTACGCCAACCTCTGGCCACCTGTTTATCCGTAACCTTTGCTGTTTGTTCCTGGAGTCTGTAGTTTAGACTGGGTCAGTCTTTTTCTGGTGTTTAGGGTATTCTTCAGGAAGATGAGAGAAGTCCACTGGTTTGAGAGTGTGTGTTGGTGCTTTAGCTGTACCTAAGTGAGGAAATTCGCAGGTGCATGTGCACAAGTTTGGGCAAGGAAGTGCTGGCATGAGCTTGGAAGTGTGCCTTGAAGGACAGGGTGCTAGAAAGTGTAGATGCTTGGAATGTGGGGAAGTGAGGTGCACATGCAGGAGAGGGTGTGGGCATTGGTGCTGTTTGCAGGCACAATGCACATGTGCATGTTCCCTGAATACCTCAGTGGCCTACAGGACTGTCATACCATCCTTCTGGTATTCAGATCTGTCTGGGCTCTAGGAATTGTTTTCCTGGACTCCACTGGTAGACAAACAGAACAGGAGCTTCAAAGTTGAGAACGCTGTCCCAAGAATCCGTATGTTGCCCACAGTGGGTCTGTGGGTGGGAGGGATCCAATGTATTTTTGCTAGCATAGAGGGACCCTGGATCTGGGGCTCTGCACACTCTCACTTGAAAGCATACTCACTCTCTAGCAGGCCTAATCAAAATACACAGGGGTTCCCCCTCTTCTCTACTCTCAGATTTATGCCTGCTGGGGTAAATGCAAGTGTAGGAGATCTGTCAGCTCAGTGGTGCTGCAGCTGCAGAACTGTAGGCTGGTACAGTTGCCTTCTGGGAGGCCCTGTGGAGTCCAGAGCCTGTAAAACTGCCCATAGCCCTGGGTGGCCTGGCAGACCTGGGTGTCCCAGCTGACTTGGCAGCTTCCCACTGCTGAGGAACTGGGAGGCCCGCCTTCTCAGTCTCAGATACTTAGCAGGGAGTTCTGTGCTAGGAGCAGTGGACATTATGGACTGCCTCTGCCAAGGGGGGAGGCCTGACAAGGGGAAGTTCAGGGGGATTGAATATTTGCCACTCTCAGTTCCCGGAGAAGTCCACAGGTGACCTGGATCCAAACTGTCTAAGCTCATGGGTTGTCCCCTCTCATCCAGGAAGCCTCAATATTGATGTTCTGGCATCAGCTGCCCCTTCACTCACCAATTTTGGAGTTTCAGGTCCTCTCTCTGCCCCTAAGATACGATGTTAACTGGTTGCCGCCATCTTGCTTCTCATTTGTTTTCTTTTTGAAACAGTCTTTCCAACTCAGTTAGCCCTTGCATTTCTGTTTTTTAATTATTTTTTTGATAAATTATATTTTATTCACATTGTATCCCAACTGTAGCCCCTTATCTCCTCTCCTCCCAATCTTACCCTCCCTCCCTCATCTCTTTTCATGCCCCTCCACAAGTCCACTGATAGGGGAGGTCCTCTTCTGCTTCCCTCTGACTCTAGCCTATCAGGTCTGTAACTTAATATGTAGACTAGGCTGATTGAGAATTCACAAAATCTTCCTGTCTCTTGAGTGCTGGAAAACCATTCCCAGATAAACATTTTGTTCTTTATCTTTCTTTGTTTCTTTCTTTTCTTGAGACAGAGTTTACCTGTGTAGTCATCACTATTCATAAATTCTATATGTACAACAGATGGTCTTGGCTACAGAGATCCTTCTAACCATGTCTCTTGAGTGCTGGCATTAATGGTGTGTACCATCAAACCTCACTTCTCTGTTTGTTTGTTTGTTTGTTTTTTAATAATGATTCGTTTGCTTTTTAAAATTTATATGTTTGAGAGCTAGAGAGAGAAAGAGAGCACAAATTTGGTGGATGGATGGATAGATGGATGGAAAGATGAAGGGGAAATAGGAGAAAGAAAAATTCTTTAATTCTAAAAGAAAGATATTACTCATGTTCATGAACTTGTATATATTAATCAAGGTACATTAGCCAACCCATGGAAGGCAGATTTTAAAACCAATGTGTGAAGAGAATAGGAAAATCTCAAATAAAATTTTGTTGAATTTTTTTGATTATAGTATTTCCATTTCCTTATCATTACTTCATGTTTGGAATCTTGGAGCCCTTCTGCTGGTTTTCCCAAATGCGTAGTAGTGTTGCACTCTATAATGTTCTTGCAAGCCTTTATTTATACATATGAAGTTGTCAAAATGATACATATTATATTTCTATATGTATGCATTTGAATTGATACTGTATATTGGCAAAAATTGTATTTTTCTTCTTTCTCATAATTGTGAAAAATAACCCTCCATAAGACATAATATTCACTTTATTTTGGCCTTTAAAAGTATTTATTAATCTTTAATAATTTCATACAGTTTATTATATTCACCCATATCACCACATCTTCCTATATCCTCTCTATTCATACTTTTATTCCCTACTCAACTAACATTGTGTCTCTTTTATTGTTTTCCAGTCAAGTACAGTTTGTATTCTATAAGTACTATTGTAAGTGGAGCCTTCCTTGACTGTGGTTGACATGTTGGGAGAAAAAGATGAACAAACTGACTATCTGGCTTCCATTAACTAAGAAATCTTAATAACATCTCAGCTTGTCGTGAGAGTTTTGTGCACATCTCCTTTTCCATGCTAGTATTTTTTTTTGTCTTGTTTGAGTACATACTTTCACAATCATTCTGAGTTCAAATGTGCAAGTGTTTTACACAAAAATACTTCCTCTTTAAGGATATAAAAAGCCTATAGCCCTTACAGTCTTCCCTCTTCTCTTCTGCCATGATCGCTCAGCCTTGTTTGCAAGGTTGTGATATGTAATCCACATTTTTTTTGTCTAGGAATATCATAGTCCATTATTATATGTACCATGATCAGTGATTAATTGCTGTGTTATTTAACATCTACTGGAAGAACAAGCTTCTGAGAAGGGTTGAGGGATGCATTAGATCATGAGTCATTAGAAGTTGATTTCAGACTTTGTCTATTTAGCAGAATATACCCTTGGGTATATGACACACCTAGGCACATACCCTGGTCATTTTTTACAGTGCCAAGCATGTGTTATATGCCATGGAGTGGGGCTTATATCAAATCAGAAAAGATTTGTTCCACATACAACATATGTGGACATTTTAGTACTAGAGGATATATCATATAAAACCAGTTATTACTGGATCCCTCATAGTTCACAGATGAGTGAGAGTGATGATTACTTTTACTTTCTTTGTTGACATAGCACTTTTCAGCACTCTAAAATCTAGCCAGGAAAGATGAAGTATCCAATGAGTACAGCTTTATTTTTCTATGTTCTGTAATTTGAGTGTATGGTGTCTTCAGCAATGGAGTCTGCAGAATCCAGTCTTGTATCTTCCTGGTATATATTCTAGGTAATGAATCTGAAATATTATACTATTTGACTTCCTTACTGTTACTAAGAAGAACTATAGTTATATACAAGATCAGAGAGATGTGCAGAGTTCTTGTCTGGTTAATTTTGGTGCCTGGAGTTTTTAATTTAATAGCTCTTTATAATAAATTTTAATTAAAATATTTTCATTGCTAATCTTTGCATTTCTACTTTAGTCTTTGTAGTCTGTCACAAGTCTCCTGAATTTAGTGGTGTAGTGCTCTCTCATCTTCACAGCATTGGTGAAAGACAGACAGCAAGAATGTTACTGGTTTCAAGGCCAGATTAGTTTGCAGAGTGTGTTCCAGCCAGGCAAAGCTGCATGGTCAAACTCTGTCTCAATCAACTAAATAAAACAGTCAGTCAATCAATAGTGAATTCAAATGCTTAAAAGACACTATGTAAAATAATGTGGACAGTTTGGGTTGACTCTGGATGTCCTTCTTTGTCTTTCGTTCATAATTGTTGACACTCATGAACTTGCAGTTGCACAGAGGCTCACATCCACATAAGTGACCCACATTGTAATAAGTGTTACTCATAAATACACAAAAGGTAAAATAATTTGGGTGTGGTTCATAAGAATTAATCCCAGCCATTGAGAGTTAGTTATAGGAAGACCACCATAAGTTCATCCTGGTCTATATAGGATATTCTAGACCACCCTATTGAAAGTATTATAGAAACAACACTTGCAGCAATATATTTTAAATTAACTTTGTTATATATTTTAAATAGGATATTATTGCAGAAAACGGGATGTTTACGTAAAGACTGACCCATTAATTTTATAAAGACTAAAAAGCCAAGATCAGACAGCAAAAGTTTTAATGTGTCAGAACCTAGTTCCTTATTTATAGATAGTTTTTCCACAAGTAAAATAAATAAACATAACAATAAATTAGAGTCCCAGAGACCATACTTAGAAAGTGTTAATCCTATAGGATTTTACCTAATCTTACACACTTAAAATGGCTGTTCAAATTCAAGCTATTCATGACAAGATATTAAAATATGGATTTTATAGAGACCTTGGTATTTGAGTTATAAAAGACATTGCACTAACTAGGAAGGTTGTATATTCTGTGACTTCATGTGTAATTTTTGTTGAAATCTTTGCAGATATAAGTTTAAGAACTACAAGTTTGTTCTGGCCCTGGTGTTTGCCATTGAAGAGATCAACAGAAATCCTCATCTTCTACCCAACACAACTCTGGGTTTTGATCTTTATAATGTCCCATTTACTGAAAAGAGTATTCTTCTTAGTGCCTTTTTTTGGCTCACAAGAATGAACATTCCTCTACCTAACTACAACTGTGGGCAGAAGAGAAAGTCACCTGCTGCACTCACAGGGACAGCATGGGCAACATCTTCCCATATTGGGACACTGCTACAACTCTACAAAATACCACAGGTGAGGTATAAGCTGTGGGATCTAGGAGTTAAGTATCCTTTGCTAATATTATAGGTGTCTGAAATTCTAAAATAGGGGGATTTGAAATATCCAGCTTTCTCCCACTTCTTTCATAAGATTCCCTGTACTCTGTCCAAAGTTTGGCTATGAGTTTCAACATCTGCCTCGATACCTGGCAGGGTAGAGCCTTTCAGAGGCCCTCTGTGATAGGCTCCTGTCCTGTTCCCTGTTTTCTTCCTCCTCCGATGTCCATCCTCTTTGCCTTTCTAAATGGGGATTGAGCATCTTAGCCAGAGTCCTCCTTCCTGATTAGCTTCCTTAGGTGTACATATTTTAGTATGTTTATCCTATATTATATGTCTAGTATCCACTGTGTATTTTTCTGCTTCTGGGATATCTCACTCAGGATGATCTTTTCCAGTTCCCACCATTTATCTGCAAATTTCATGATTTCCTTGTTTTTTTTTAGATATACCACAGTTTCTGTAGCCATTCCACAACTGAGGGGCATCTGGGCTGAAGTGGGAGATAGTAAGACCTGGAGAAGACAGGGGCTCCACAAGGACAGTGACATATCCTAAGTCTGGGCACAGGAGTCTTTTCTGAAACTGATACTCTAGCCAAGGAAAACTCATGGAACCCCTGCACAGAGGTAGCCTATGGCAGTTCACTATCCATGTGGCCTCCATAGTAATGGGGACAGGGACTGTCTGTGACATGAAATGATTGGCCTGCTCTTTGATCACCTCCTGTTGAGGCGTGAGCAGCCTTACCAGGCCACAGAAGAAGACAATGCAGACACTCCTGATGAGACCTGATAGACTAGGTCAGAGGGAAGTTTCCATAACAGGAAATAGCAAGGAAGAAGAGGTGGATGAGACCAGCTAGGATATTTAAACTGAAAACCTGTCAGGAATTACTGTGGAAAACTTTGTAATGTGTTTGCATTTTTATCTTGTTTACATCTGTTGATGTGGAAATGACATTGTGCTGATGATTTCCAATTTTGTTTCTCTTCAGCTCACCTTTGGGCCTTTTGATTCTATCTTAAATGACCGAGGTCAGTTTAAGTCCCTCTATCAGATGGCCCCCAATGACACATATCTCTCACTTGCCATAGTCTCTTTGATGCTTCATTTCAGCTGGTCTTGGGTTGGTTTGATCCTCCCAGATGACCATAGAGGGACTCAGATACTGTCAGACTTGAGAGAAAATATGGAGAGCAATAACATCTGCATAGCCTTTTTGAAAATGATTTCGGGTACCTGGAATTCATTTTCCAATGTAATATGGAAAAGTCTTGAAAATATTTCAGAATCATCAGCAAATGTGATTGTTATTTATGGGGATATTGTTTCTTTACAAGGCTTAATGAGACATATTTCACAACTCTTAGTCACATGGAAAGTCTGGGTCTTGAACTCTCCATGGGATTTTGACAGCCATTCTGATTATTTCATGGTAGAGTCATTTCATGGGAGCCTCATTTTCTCACACCACCATGAAGAGCTGGTTGAGTTTATTAATTTCATTCAAACAGTTAATCCCTATAAATACCCAGAAGACATTTATCTTCCTAAGTTTTGGTATTTGTTCTTCAAGTGCTCATTCTCTGAGTCTGATTGTCGACTTTTAGAGAACTGCCAACCCAATGCTTCTTTGGAATTACTTCCCAGGCATGTTTTTGACCCAACCATGAGTGAGGAGTGCTACAATATATACAATGCTGTATATGCTGTGGCCTATAGCCTCCATGAGATGAATCTTCTGCAAATACAGACACAGGCATATGATAATGGAGGGGTATTATTTCCCTGGCAGGTAATATTCCTTTCTCTGTGTTGGAATATCCACAATGTGACATTTTTATTATTTTCTAAGGCATGACAATAGGGTACCATAAATTTTAGAATATATTGTCAATAAATAAGGGTAGGGATACTCACTTCCCTTTCTGAAAGTCATTGCAAAATTTAGAGTAAATCTCCTTTATAAATGGTATATCAGGATAGAGGAAGAAACTTATTAGTCAATATTAAATTCATGCAATTAGTTGCCTCACATTTTTATTGTTTGTGAAAAATTGATATTTCCCATTTGTATTCCCTAGATCAGAGTTTGGAGCTGTAGAACATTAAGGGTTACAATGTTTCTAAATACTACCAGAGGCTTATGAAGTTAAGGATAACTTGAAAGTGCAGTTTAGACTTCAGGGCCATCATTTTAGGGAGGGAAGCTCTGAATATATTTCAAATGTTAAAAGGGGAGGCTAGCTTTTCAGAAAAAAAATGAATCGGCTTAATTCAAATAACTTGGTGTCTTAGCTATGTTTATTTAAATGATTTCTTTTGAACAGAATGAGATTTTCAAAATTTAATGCATTTAAATCCATGTATCTTATGTCTCCCTTACAGATGTTTTTATCATGAGTGCTCAAAAATGCTGAATGTTGAGGGCTAGCAACAGCATTTGACATGGTTCCGCAAGAGGAGATAAGGAATTGATGAGGGAGGGATGAGTCAGTTATGGTGGTCAAGAGAATCTTGAAATCCTTACTGTCAATCAGGTTGCTTGTGTATTTAAACAGGTTTCACGCAACAGAGGCAGACTAATGATTTTCTATGGCATACAGATTATATCATTGACTCTGGATATGTGTTTAAATTTCATTATGTGTCTGTGGTTACAAATTCAATCATCATTAGAAAGTACAAATAGAACAGACTTTATTTTTATTATCAGCTCTATAACCAATTCAGATTTTAAAGACTGTTTTTGCCAAAGCAAACACATTTATTATATGGTACCCTGCTTTTAGGCTGGCAGAATTTGTAGTTTCAGGGTACTCCAGACAAATAGACAAATATCTGAACTGTTCTTTTATGAATAGCTACTACTAATACTTAACTCATTTTATTTATATCATTTTACAATCTATGCTCCTTAGGAAGAAAAAGGTTATTTTAGTCAATCTATCTTATTCCTCCACTAATGTAGCCTATACGATCTCCTATCTTTAAACTACATTTTTCAGAGAGCTCTACATGTATTGTAAAAAGAGGCTTTCAATCTGTTACCAATTCTCCCAGCCGGTCATAGTTTGTCAACTATTGCTAAGTTTACCCTGGTGCAGTTATATTGTTTGAGTATGCTTAGCAGAAGATACCAAGAGAATATTTCTGGAGTCGTCTCACTTAGAAATTCCTAGCTTTGTTTTCATCTGTGCTCATCAAAATCTCTAAGACCTAAGGAAGATTTTTCAAATTGGGCCAGACGAAGTTATTTCCTTAAAAGCTGAAAGGATAATAAGTTTAGGACTTTTCTCAAAAGACTCAGGCATAATTTTCTCAAAAAAAAAACATAGAATGAATCATATTGCAGAAAAATCCCTAAGAATGTAACACATAAAGAATAAAACTTAAAAGTGAGAGACATAATTACAGCAATTGCATCGTTAGGTTCAGGTTTGCTGGCACTGTGACAAAGAGCTGTGCTGGCTCCCTGACTTTTGCCATTTCCAGTGAATATGGCTGTGCCAACTGAGATTCTTTGAACTACTTTAAAAAATGTTTTTAGTATCTCAAGTATACATCAACAAATGTTTCTGTATTTCTTTTAGCTACTACCATTCCTAAATAATATCCTACTGAAAAAATATGTGCGAGGTCACACATTATTGGATGGGAGGAAAAAAATAGTTTCAGAGTATGATATTCTCAATTTTTGGAATTTTCCAAAGGGTCTGGGATTAAAAGTGAAAGTGGGAACTTTTTCTCCAAATGCTCCCCAGGGGCAACAGTTCTCTTTGTCTGAGCATCTAATACAATGGCCAGTAAAATTTACAAAGGTGAGTTGTGATTTATCTCACTGATTTGATGTTTCATAAAAACAACAATAATTCTCAGAATGTAATAATCCTTGGAAACTCAGTTTGTACCAATCAATATTCAGCTGCCAATAAGAAACTTCACATAAAAATAGGCAACACAGACTTTCTTCCCATTCTCTGAATCTAATCAGTAGACACCCTTATTTCTAAATTTTATAAATGCCCACACACTTCTTATGAATAGAGTCTCTGTTATGAAACTGCCTTAAACCACTCATAGGTATTGTTTTTTGTCATCCAGCTGAAGAAATGTCAGTGAGAAATAAAGTGTTATTTTTGTTTTGTCAACCACTGAAAAGGTAGAATAGCATGACAGATGTATGTGTGTGCACGTGTAGTATACTTGCTTTTTGCTTCACATAAACAGTCAACCAAAGCAACTGAAAGAAGCACAGGTTTGCTTTGGATGACACTTTGAGTATGTATTATATTATGGTGGGAAAAGAATGCTTTAGGAGCCAGTGGAGGGGTTGACATCACATTCACAGACCAGAATCATAGAGTAAAGAATGTGGTTGCTCACCTTACATCTCATTTCATTGTCTGTGATAGTAGCCAATGAAATACTGAGCTCCATTTTGTGGTGACTCTTCCTACCTCAGGTAAATGTCTATATAAAACTCCTCACAGGAAAGCATTAGATTTGTCTCCATGATGAATTCCAGGTCTGCAAAGTTCTCATTCATCATTCATAAATATATTGGATATAAAAGCTCCTCTTAGTAGCCAGTAAGTATAGAGACATGTTGAATCTCAATTCGTAACATGACACTCTGGAACATTTATTTTAATGACCTATACTTAACAACAGCTTCATGTATTACATCATGTGGGCTGTGTAGACCAAAATCTGCCATAATTAGTAATATCAAAACCATTATCTTTAATTTTAAATGCAAGTATTGGCAAATTAACTACTCATGATACTCAGGAATTATTTACTCAAAAATTTCACAAAAGTCAGCATTTGCTAATAGCTTTCATTTCTCTCAGATTCCTCAGTCAGTGTGCAGTGAGAGCTGTAGGCCTGGATTCAGAAAAGCTTCCCAAGAAGGAAAGGCTGTCTGCTGCTTTGATTGCAGTCCTTGTGCAGACAATGAGATTTCCAATGAGACAGGTAAACATATGCTTTCATAGAAATTTCCAACTTGTTCACAAGAGTCTGTAATACCTAAAAAAGTGGAGAAAGACTGGAGAGAAGAAAGGGGTAGAATTTCGTTCATTTATTAGAATGTAAGTGTTTCCCATCCTTTTATTTCCATTTGAAAGGATACATTCTAGAAATTGAAATCATCCTTGATCAATATTTTTTCATTGCAGACATTGTTCCCCAGGAAAGCCACCTTGCACAGAAATTAATAGTCTGTTTCATCTCACGATGAACACAGTGTTCTGAGTATCACTTCCCTGTTTTCAAACATTCTCAGTCACATGTAGGATTCTTTTAAAGCTTTAATTTCTCACATCCTTTTTATGATTATTCATAGTACATTTTTTAACACCCCTCCTTCACTAGAGATCCACTCATTATTTGTCTCTCATTAGAAAAGAACAGGCATTTATGCCACAACAAAATAAAATATAATAAGTTAAAACAAACAAAAAAACCCCCCAGCAAATCAAAGTTGGAGAAGTCAAGACAATAGAAAAATAAAAGTACCAAGAGAATGTGCAAGAATCAGAGGCTTACTTGTTTACACATTTAGGAGTGCCATAAATGTACTAAACTGAGAGCTATAGTATATGTGCAGAGGACCTAGTGTAGGCCTTTGTAGGCTGATTCTGTTTTAGTTTCTGGGTCTTCATATAAGCATTGCTTGGTTTTTATAGAGAGTCTAGTTCTTCTGATGTCCTGTATCCCCTCTGCCTTATCTGTCTCACCTACTCCTTCTATTTCATCTTCTATGGGCTTCCCTAAGCTCTGAGATGAGGGGATCTTCATTTCACTTAGAGTTGTGTGTTCCAAGTTCTCTCTCTCTTTCTGTATAATAGCTGGATATTGGTCTCTGGAAAACCTTTCTGCTGCAGGAGTAAAAAGCGAAGTCCCCACCCATCATGATGGTTCACTAAGGCACTGATGTATGAGTACTGGAGAATATAATTAGGATTCAATTTTTGAGACCTTGGGTCAGTATTGGTCTGACCCAAGGTTTCTTTATGTTTGTTGTTCACGTAACATCAGAAATAAGTTCCATCTCCTGGAGTGGGCTTTGAGTCAAATCATACAATAGTTGGTTACTCTATCAATGTTTGTGCCACCATTATCCTAGCATATTTTGCAGAAAAGACTAAATGTAGATTAAAATATTTTGTGTTTGGGTTGTTGCTTAAGCTCATCCTTTGGCAGCCTATAAAGTACTTTTCTGTGTCGTAGACAATGAAACATGGGGGTGAAGGTTATCTGTAGCACCATTTTGACTTCTCTGTGTTCAATGAGTTGGTATGTTGTGTTGTCTTAAGGAGTAGGGCCTTACTGTCAATTTTTTTTTTTTTTTTGGCAGAGCAACCTATTGTCTTGGCAACATCCTGGGTTTAGGGGGATTTTCTTTTTTTAAATTTTTTAATTATATTTTTTACATTAATTACATTTTATTCACTTTGTATCCCAACTGTAACCCCCTACCTCATTCCCTTCCAATGTTGCTCTCCCTCCCTCATCTCCTCCCATGCCCCTCTCCAAGTCCACTGATAGGGGAAGTCCTCCTCCCATTCCGTCTGACCCTAGCTTATCAGGACTGGCTGCAATGTCCTCCTCTGTGGCCTGGCAAGGCTGTTCCTCCCTCGGGCGGGGGGTGGGGGTGGGATGGGAGGTGGGGTCAAAGAGCCAGCTGCTGAGTTCATGTCAGAGACAGTCCTTGTTCCCCTTACTAGGGAACCCACTTGGATACCAACAGCTCAAAATCATGAAACCCTTTAAAAATTTTGTATTCATTTTTTTATAAATAAAAATTTTTAACATTTTTATTTTATATTAATCACAGGTTATGTACTTTGTATCCCAGCCGTAGCCCCCTCCCGCATTCCCTCCCTATCCTCCCCATCCCTCCCTCATCTCCTCCCTGCCCCTTAATTATAGTTTATTCACTTTGTATCCCAACTGTAGCTCCCTCCATCGCTCCCAATCCTTCCTTCCCTCCCTCCCTCATCTACTCCCATGCCCCTCTCCAAGTCCACTGAGAGGGGAAGTCCTCCTCCCCTTCCATTTGACCCTAGCCTATCAGGTCTCCTCAGGACTGGCTGCATTGTCTTCCTCAATGGCCTAGTAAGGCTGCTAACCCCTCAAGAGGAAGTGACATGAAAACCCTTCGTAATGGAAGTTTTGGTTTCTTTAAAAGCTCAGTTATGCTATTTAAATATGTTTTTTGTTTTAATCCCAAGTGTGGGATTTTAGTTTGGGCTTTGTGTGTCCACAGTTGATAATTACTTCATGGGGGCGTGGTCTTTGATAGCTGATAAATGCCTGTGTCCTGCCTTACAGAAAGAGGTGTGGTCTAGAACTGTGAGGTATATAAATATGAGAGCTGAGAAAGGGAAGAAAGAGAAGGGAAGCCAGAGACTGATGGTGTGATGGCTTCTAGGAGACAGACAAGGAGAAACACATCAATACAGCAGCTTGGAGGAGACTGCATGCTGTGTTTTCTGTTTAAAGAGATCATTACAGCCCCAAAAGAACCCATGGACCCTAAAGAGCCAGGAGAAGTAAAGGCAACTATGCTCCCTCTCTCTGTTAACATTCTCTCTCTTACCTAGGGTTAAAGGGTTGGTAGAACAAGGGTGGAGACATAAATACCCCTCCTGATGATTATTAATATTTAATGTTAATTTATCTTCTAGTTCAACAGCAGTTATTTCTAAATCAGCTGTTTACCCAAATTACCACACAGAGACTGGGATTTATTTAATTAACTTTGAGCACAATGCTGGGCAATAATTACTCCATCCTAAACCTCCAAGCTCACATAACTTCCACCCATTTAGATTTTCCGCATTATACTTGATTTCTAGTCATATCTTAGGTCCAGTTCGTTTCTCCTGATACTTCCCAGCCCTCTCCTCTCAGATGTCTCTTCCCACTCTTTCTTTCTCCCCCCATCTGGAAAAGGATGTCCCACCCTGTTCTCTCCATTGCTCATCATTGGCTGGTTGTTTTTATTGGCAATAGAGAGAACAAATGGTAGCATGTTTACACAAATTTGAGACAGGTGGTGCTTAGAATAAGCATCACAATGCAGTGTCTGGATTGAAGCCAGATAGTGGGCTACAGATGTCAGCATTGGAATGAACAATGGTAAATTGTATACATTTCACAAGAACATTATACCAACATACCACAAATAAAATAGTTTAAAAAGAGTACCCCATCAGCCCCACTACTAGAAGCTTCATTTGTTTGCAAGAGATGACCAACTGGGCTTCTGTTTCTATCATACTTTGGAGACTTCATGAGGATAACTTTTATGTATTATAAGAAATTTCCACTGTATTAGGTTTCCATATTGTGTTTCAAATGCCCTTCATTTCTAGCTGTTCTTATCTTCATTCCTTCCCTCAATGTTTATCTCACTTTCCATTTCTTAACTTTCTGCTATTTTTATCCACCCTGTCTCCAGTGCCTCATAAAATCTATTCTATTTCTTCCTCCCAGGAGATCTATGAGATCCACATAGTTTCTTCCTCTATTCCTAACCACTCTGTGTCTATAGAGGTTGGTTCTCATTTATTTAACAGCTAATATACAGATATAAGCAAATACATGCAATATTTATGTATCTTGGTCCAGCTCATCTCATTCAGGATAAACTTTTCTATTTCCATCAATTTTCCTGCAAATTTTATGTTATTTTATAAATAGCTGAGTAATAATACAACATTATGAAATTGCATCATGTTTGCTTTATTAATTTTTTTGGTTGAGGTACATGTAGATTGTTTACAGAAATCCATATCTTTTCTTTCTCTCTATCTCATTAGAGTACAGATAGGCATCTAAAATTAAGAACAAAATAAAAACAAACCAGAATAGTAATAAACAAATAAATAAATAAATAAATGAAAAAACCCAGAGAAGTATTGTAACAAACACATGCAGACATTAACACACCCCAAACCATATAATTGTGAAGACAAAGCATTGAGAAACAATAAAATCTCCCAAAACACCATTGAATTGATTTTGTATTGGTCATATCTTACTGGGCATAGAGCTAGTCTTTACGTTTTCTTTTATTACCGGTGAAAATCCACAGAAAAATATTTCTCATTTGTCAGCAGTTATAATTTAGAGATAGCTTCTGTTTTGGGGATGAGGCTTGTACTTACTTCCTGTCGCAGCATTAGGACTTCATCTGGTTTATACAGCTACAGTCTTTTTGAAAGCTAACAGACTCTCTGTGAGTTCATACATATATAAGTCTCGATGTTCAGTGGATTTCTTTCATGTTTCAGTGTCTTCCTTCATTACTGGCTCTTACAATCTCTTTGAATCCTATTCTTTTGTGTTTCATAAGCCTTGAAGGAAGGAATGTTTTGAGACAATTTTCAAAGTCTGTCATATCTGCACAATGTCCAGTTCTGTGTCTTTGCCTTTATTCCCATCTACTGTAGAAGGATGAGTTTCTGCTGAAAAGTGAGAAAAATATTGGTCTACGTGCATAGAAGAATGTCATTAGGAGTTAATTACATTGCTGTGTTTCTTTCCTAGAACACTAGTATTTCCTTGTTTTCTAAGTCTATTGCCTATCTAATCTCAGATTGTTGACTATCCGGGCATTGGCAGGCATGAGTTACATATCAAGAAATGGGCCTTAATTCCAATAAGACAGTGGGTTGTTATTTCTACAAATTTTATGCCACCATTGCTTCATTGTGTTCTGCAGGCTGCACACCATCATAGATTGCACTGTTTGTAGCTGTAGTGGTGTTTTCTTTTCTCATCTCGTAGTGTGCAGAGTACTATTTAGTACTATAAAAACCAGTCAGTAATTGTAAAGAATATACATAGGCACTATTTTGACTTTTTTATGCTCAGTGAATAATGAAGTGTTCTCTTCAGCAACAGAGCCTACAGTTAATTTATGGAGAGCAACCAATAGCCTTGGCAATATTTTGGTTTCTTTGAGTGTTCTAATTGCATCTGTTTGGCGTATACAATTAATTTGACAATGAAGCTTCCATTTTCTGGCTAGAGATATTTAATTGGATTTTGGCTCCCTCATTATTTGGTGATTCTAATTACATTTTCTTTTATATTTTTATGTATCTTTAGTACCTTGTAGTATACTGGTTTTCTATAGAACCTCTCACATGGCCTTTAGTTTTAGATGTCCATACCTCCATTTCCTTTCTTACTCACTTCTCTCTCTCTCTCATTTCATATGCCAGAACCAATATCTCCTCCGATCTATCCATAACTACACTTTCTACCTCCACTTCCTAGGATGATTTTTCTGTCTCCCAGGCCATTATTTTATACCTAACCTTGGTGACTATATGAGTTGTATTCTGCTGATCAGTATTTAACAGATAGAATCCTCATATAAATGAATAGATAGCATATTTGTCTTTTTGGGTCTGGTTGTCTCATTCAGAATTATTTTTTTTCTAGCTCCATTAATTTACATTGGAAATTCCACAGCATGTTTAACTTTCAAATTTTGTTTGTGAGGTACATTACTTTTTCATTGTCCTGTTTCACATGTGTCTAAATAGTAAATTCAAGATCATGTGATCAATGACCAATAATAAGATGTTCAGGAATCTGCCATGTGATGCACATAGTTCCCACTTGGGTAGTATGTAAAAATATTTATAACATTTTCCATTATATAAACAACATTCTCTATAAATATTTGCATATCTATTAAATTGATTCTATAGTTGTGTTACTTCTGAAAAATTTATAATGAACTTCAGCTATACAGGTAAAGATTTTTAAACCTAAAGGACTGGGACAATTATTGTTACCTCATTGATATCAATGTGCTTATGACCTATAAACGGTATTAACAGATCATTTGCCATATATTACATAGATTAATGTGGAATTATATCTTGTGACAACTAGCCAAAATTGCAATCCTGTCAAGTAACTGAATAACTGAATGTTATTTGAATGCTAAACCAAGAATAGCTGCATGTATTTGAGCTAGTAGCAACTAAACACAATGAAGTAAAAATATCACCAGTTCTTGGGCAGGATGTTCAAAACATGAAAGAAAATTGTTAAGATGTAAGTGACACCAGAAACTACAGATGAGAATTGAGGTAGGATAAAAAATAGTAACAGAAAAAGATAAATCAACTATATACAACATGTAAATCCCTAATTAGATTGTATATTTAGATACTGAATATTTTTGTAAAAAGTGTTTATCACTTTGAAAATCATATTTTCAAATAAAAACATGTTTGTAATCATATTTCATCTTTTATAGTGTTAAAACTGTGCTTACTGGCAAAGGCTCTACTTTACCACAGGCATGATGGAGCGTCAACTGGTGTTGTCATCGTCTGGGTCTTAATTAGGTCACCATGCTGTGTGGAGTTTTGTCCATGTCACCACTGTCTCAAACATCCTATATTGAAGTTACTTGTTATCACTATATTGCAGCACACATATGTTTTAGATCCAATTGAATTTCTTTTAAATAAATATGAACATCACATCTGCATAAATCTGTTTTAAAACTTTTGCTCATTGGGAATTATGCTTCTGCTAGACTAATGTGTTTAGCTTATTTTGTTACTTTTCCTACTTTTGAAATTATACTTTAATTCCATCATCTCACCATTTATTACCCCCAAGTGCTTCCATAAGCCTTTCCTTCCTTTCTTTCAAAATTATTGCTTCTTTTTATTTAATTTTCTCTTTTATTGAAAACAATTCTTTTTTACATAATACATCCTGGTTATAAATTTTCCCCGATCTACTCCTTCCAGTTTATTTCCACATCCCCTTCTCTAGGCATCAACTCTCTCTCAGTTTCTCATTAAATGAGAACAGGTTTCTAAGAGATAACAACCAAACATGAGAAAATAATATGTAAGGAAAAACTACCATATTGAAGTTGGACACAACAACCAAAGAGAAAGAAAAGTGTTTTAAGCAGAAACAGTAAAAGCCAGAAACCTTTTGTATACAGGAGGGCTTCTGATTTTTTTTAGTTATTTTGTATCCAAAACTTTGCTAAAGGTGTTTATCAGCTGTAGGAGTTTTCTGGTAGAATTTTGGTAGTCGCTCATATGTACTATCATATCATCGGTGACTAGTGATACTTTGACTTTTTCCTTTGTGATTTGTATCCCCTTGATCTATTATTATAGTATTATCCTATCATCCCTTTGATCTCCTATTATTTCTTAATCTCCTCTTATTGCTCTAGTTAGTACTTCAAGAACTACATTGAAGAGATAAGGAGAGAGTGGGCAGGCTTGCCTTGTCCCTGATTTCAGTGGGATTGATTTAATTTTTTCTCTGTTTAGTTTGATGTTGCCTATAGGTTTGCTGTATATTGCTTTTAGTATGTTTAGTTATGTATCTTGTATCCCTGATATCTCCAAAATTTTAACCATGAATGGTTGTTAGTTTTTGTCAAATGCTTTTTCTACATCTAAGGAGATGATCATATGGATATTTTTCTTTCAGTTTGTTTATATGATGGATTACATTGATGAATCTCTGTATATTAAAACACCCCTGCATGCCTGGGATGAAGCCTGGTAGTGGTGGATGATCTATCTATCTATCTATCTATCTATCTATCTATCTATCTATCTATCTATCTATCTATCTATCTGTCTAATGTGTTCTTGGATTTGGTTTGCAAGTATTTTTGCAATGTCCATGTTCATAAGTGAGATTGGTTTGAAGTTTAGACACTTTCTCAGAAAATTAGGAATAGTGCTACCTCGAGATCCAGCTATACCACTTCTGGGTATATATCTGGAAGACACTCAACCATACAACAAGGACATTTACATGTTCATAGCATCTTTATTCATAATAGCCAGACTCTGGGAATAACGTAGATGTCCTCAACTGAGGAATGGATAAAATTTGTGGTACATTTATACAGTGGAATACTACTCAGCAATTAAAAATAAGGAAATCATGAAATTTGCAGGCAAATGGATGGAACTAGAAAAGATCATCCTGAGTGAGGTAACCCAGAAGTAGAAAAACACACATGGTTTATACTCACTTATAGGTGGGTATTAGCCATATACTATAGAATAAAACATACTAAGAGAACCTAAACAACAGGGAGGACCCAGGCAAAGGTGCTTAATCCTCATTCAGAGGGTTAAATGGGATGGATATTGGAAGTGCGATATGACAGGAGTCTTCCACAAAGGGGCTCTGAAAAAAAAAATCTACCCAGCAAATTAGTCTGGTGCTTTCTCTGATAATTAGGAATAGTGCTTCCTCAAGATCCAGCTATACCACTCATAAACATATATCCAAAAGATGTTCAAGTTCAAGTATACAACAAGGACATTTGCTCAACCATGTTTGTAGCAGCTTTTTTTGTAAAAGCCAGAAGCTGGAAACAACCCAGATGCTCCTCAGCTAAGGAATGGATACAGAAATTGTGGTACATCTATACAATGGAATATTACTCAGAAAAAAAAGGAAATCATGAAATTTGCAGATAAATGGTAGGAACTGAAAAAGATCATCCTGAGTGAGATATCCCAGAAGCAGAAAGACACACAGGGTATATACTCACTCATAAGTGGATATTAGATATATAATAAAGGATAAACATACTAAAATCTGTACACCTTAGGAAATTAATCAGGAAGGAGGACCCTGGCTAAGTTGCTCAATATCTATTCAGAAAGGTATCTATCTCAGATACAAAGAGGATGGACATCAAAAGAGGGAAAAAACAGAGAACAGGACAGGAGCCTACCACAGAGGACCTCTGAAAGGCTCTACTCTGCAGTGTATCAGAGCAGATGCTGAGACTTATAGCCAAACTTTGGACAGAGTACAGGAAATCTTATGAAAGAAGGGAGAGATAGTAAGACCTAGAGAGGGCAGGAGCTCCACAAGGAGAGCAACAGAACCAAAAAATCTGGGCACAGGGTTCTTTTCTGAGATTGATACTCCAACCTGTACATATGTAACCCATGGCAGTTCAGTGTCCAAGTGGGTTCTATAGTAATGGGAACAGGGTCTGTCTTTGACATGAACTGATTGGCCTGCTCTTTGATCACCTTCCCCTGAGGGGGGGGCAGCCTTTCCAGGCCACAGAGGAATACAATGCAGCCACTCCTTATGAGACCTGATAGACTAGGATCAGAAGGAAGGAGAGGAGGACCTCCCTATCAGTGAACTTGGGAGGGACATGGGTGGAGCAGAGGAAAGGAGGGTGGGATAGGGAGGGGAGGAGGGAAGGAGCTACAGGGGGCATACAAAAGGAATAATCTGTAATTAATAAAAAGAAAAAATGGAAAAAAAATCTACCCAGCAGAGTATCAACGCAGATGCTGAGACTCATAGCCAAACATTAGGCAGAGTGCAGGGAATCTTATGCAAGAAGGGGGAGATAGAAAGACCTGAAGAGGACAAGAGCTCTACAAGGAGACCAACAGAGCAAAAAATCTGGGCCTGGGGCAGAAGGACTGCAGAGACTGATAAATCAACCAAGGACCATGCATGGAGAGGACTTAAACCCCTTCTCAGTTGTTGCTCATGGGCAGCTTAGTCTCCATGGGAGTTCTCTAGTAAGGAGAGCAGGGTCATTCACTGGCAGGAACATGGTTGCTTGCTCTTTGATCAACTCCCTGTGGTGAGGTGGCCATAATAAGTCACGAAGAAACAGGATCCAGACAGTGTTGATGAGACCTCATAGGCTAGGGCGAGATAGTAGGGGAGGAGAACCTCCCCTATCAGTAGACTAAGGGAGGCAGATAGGGGTGGGAGAAGGAGGGAGGGTGGTACCAGGAGGAGATGAGGAAGGGGTCTACAGTTCAGATACAAAGTTAATAAATTGTGAATAATAATAATAATAATAATAATAATAATAATTTCTCAAAAATTAATTAAAGGATGACTGCTTCTATTTCCTTAGGGGATATAGGACTATTTAATTTATTTACCTGATCTTGATTCAACATTGGTAAATGTAATTTATCAAGAAAATTATTCATTTCATTTAGATTTTCAAATTTTGTTGCATATAAACTTTTGAAATAGGACCTAATGATTCTTTTAATTTCCTCAGTTTCTGTCCTTATGTCCTTTTCATTTTTGCTTTGTTGATTTGGATAGGGTTTCTCTACCTTTTAATTAGTTTTGCTAAGGGTTTGTCTATCTGCCTGATTTTCTCAAAGAACCAGTTTGTTGATTCTTTGAAACCAGTTTTCTTTGATTCTAATTTATTGATTTTAGCTCTGACTTTTATTATTTCCAACCATCTACTCCTCTTCAGTGTGTCTGCTGCTTTTTTTTTCCTAATGCTTTCAGGTGTAGCATTAGTTGCTTGGATGTGATGTCTCGAAATTTTTTATGAAGGCATGTAGTACTATTAACTCTCCTCTTAGCACTGCTTTCATTGTGTCTCATAAGTTTGGGTAAGTTGTGCCTTCATTTTCAGTGATTTATAGAAAGTCTTTAATTTCTTTATTTCTTCCCTGACCCTGTGGTCATTGAGTATAAAGTTGTTAATTTTCCATGAGTTTGCTTCAGTGCCCTGCAAGCCTTCTCGGGATGGAGGACATGGAACTTTGGTCCCACACCCCACTCACCTTCCTTGGATTACAGATAGTCAGTTTCTAATGTCGAAATATTGCCCTGGCTGTTATTAATTGTGCCGTTATGCCATCACATCACTTAGACATCTAGGTTTCAGATGATTATATATATATGTTGATTTCTGGATATTTTTCTTTGTTGGGTGGGGTTTTATTCCTTGGTTTCTTTTTCTCTCTGGATTTTTGGAGAGTGTGATGGCTGTTTTTTGTTTATTTGTGTTTTGTTTTTGTTGTTTTGTTTTACTTGCCTGCTCAGATGGTGTATTTACAAAAATGCCTGCTGCTCTTGGAGCCGGCATACTGAAATGAGTTGGGGGAAGGAAAGTTGGGGGACATAGTCTTTGTGATCTGTTGAAGATAGCGTCAGAGAGGAAAGGGAGACAAAATATTCTGCTGTAGAGCTGTAAATGAGTCTGGGAGATTGGCTTTCAGAAGTAGTAGGAGTGCTGTAGGTCAGACTTAGCCTGCGTGTTGCCCTGGGAAGAGCAACTCTTGAGTTAGCACCAGTACCTTCCAGAGTTGAAATCTGAAAAAGGCAACATTTGGGAGAGGAAGATTAGAGGGGGAAGATCGTTGAAATCCAGAAAAGATGAAAGCACAGGGAATCAGAAGTCTGCTATATCTGTTCTGCTGCAGAGCTGGGGATTAGAAGGGAAGATTTGTTCTATATTAACAGAGAGGAGAGGCATCCTAGCTGGTTTTCCAGCAGGCATATTGGATGGTTGTCCAGGGGGTACTTGCTGGCGTTGGAAGCTGGGATATCACAGTGGGGGGAGAAAAAGTAGAAGAGGATGGTGGGATCCATAGAAGATGTGATCAGGTAGTAACGGAGGCTGCTATACTACTAAGGATGATATTGAGGAATGATAGAGTCTGGCAGACCAGAGAAAGAAGAAGGTCTCCAAGCAATCTACCTGGTTTTTTTTGACAGGAACAGTCTCCATTTCATTTATTTTTTTGTCAAGTTCACTCTTTTGCAATTTCCCACAAGTACTCAAAATATCCCAGGTATGCCCCCTCTTCAACACTTGTGAACACCTCTAATCCTTAATTGTCCCTTTAACAGTTTTTTCTCTCTCTCTCTCTCTTTAATCTTTCTGTGACCTATTTTGTTTAAGCATGGTCAAATTGATGGTCCTTGGATTTAGATGGTACCTTGGGGCACAATTAGTCCATCATTAGTTACTATACAAATGAAACAGTTAACTTATTTCTTTTAATACCTTTCTAAGAGATAGATTAGCCTGGAAAGGTAAGATAATTTTCTCATTCTCCTTAATCCCATACTCATGTAGGACCAACCAGGGAAGCTAACCTTAAGTTTTGAATGTTCCTTAGTGCAAAGCATGTGTTGCCTGGATGGAGGAATTTTCAGTCCTCATCTTATGATCATTTTCCCTTCATTTTCATTATAGTCTTTGAACACTAGAATAGCTTATTTAAATGTCTCTGTTTATGAATGGGGATTAATGTATCACTTCTTCTTCTCAGGATCTTCCACAGTCATATTTCTTGGTTTTCATCAAAGGTGAAAGTGAAGAGTGGCTTCTTTGAGTGTTACTTGATGATGTGCATAAATACAAATATTTAGAAGGTTGTTTCACAATAATTAGATTAAGATAAATGATGGAATCAAATTCCTTCAAATGTGTTACGTCAGACACACCACCATAAAATTTCATGAGTGCTCAGAGTACTAGGGATCAAATACTATTTTAATAAATATTGGTCCCCTGTATTTTAGCTATATGTGGGTCTATATATGTATTCACTGTGCATGGAATAGGAATACTTCAGTCATGAATACTAAAGCCTACATACTTTTTTGTTAGTAAGTAAATTTTGAAACAATATATAAATCAAAGTAGGGTAAAAATATACATGATTAAAATTTAAAATATTACTGATGTAATATTGTTGAATAAAAACATTTTAAAGAGAAGTATTATTCTTACGTAAATCAGTTAATGAAGCATATATCATGTACCTTAATTAAATCAGAGACGAATCTGTATAATTGAAACATAAATTCTTCACTAGAGAAACAACCACAAAACACTCAAAATAAAAACAAAGGAAAAAGTTGTGAATGTGTGAAAAGCTTGTGAAAATGCTCACGAGAAAAAAAATGATTGGAGTTCGTGATAAAAAAGAAATAATAAAATCCAAGATATCAAGGAACAGATTTTATTTTCCTGAATATAAACTGGATAAATGTTTAACTCCAAATATAAGACAGAGAAAAATCATTTGATGAGGTCATAGGTTTCAGAAATATACAAATGTTTAATATAATAGAAATATGGCATTATGAACAGAGATATATACATTTCTTAATTCAAGATAAAAGTTGTAAATATTTAGGAGCAGTATATTCAAATTTTATTTTTGAGTACCAAGAAATATTTCAATAGTTCTCTCTATATATGTCAAAAATAATGGTATAGCTAAATGTAACAACATATTACTAGTGATGTATTTAAGCTTCAAAAAATAATGGTATTTATTATTTCAACATTAGAGTATGAACCAAATGGGGGTATCCAAGAGATTTTATGAAAATAAGTAATTATGGGTCCCAAATATGAGAACACCATTTAAGAAATGAATTTTCAAAAACTATTATTCATAACGTACAAAATAAGTATGCATTTTTGATAAGGTAAAAATTTTATAAGAATAAAGTTAGGATTGTACAATATAATTCTGTAATCTTATGGCATATAAAATAGAGGCAAGAAAGTCACAAATGCAGGCAAAGCATATACAGAGGAAAAGAATTAGTATTCTTTGATTTTTTTATTACCATAGGCAATGAGGGTTGTATAGATTTAACATGAGTCACAGAGTACTTAAATGTTTGTTTCTGAAGCAATAAAGGAGGGTGACTCAGGAAGCATTTCAATGAACATAGGCTGAGTAACAGCTTAATGAGAAAGGGAACATCTGAAGATTGATTCACAATCACCTTTATTTCTGAACAGATATAGATCATTGTGTGAAGTGTCCAGAAAGTCACTATGCAAACTCAGAAAAGAACCACTGCCTCCAGAAATCTGTGAGCTTTCTGGCCTATGAAGACCCTTTGGGGATGGCCCTAACCATAACAGCATTGGGCTTCTCTGTACTCACAGCTCTAGTCCTTGTAGTCTTTGTGAAGCACAGAGACACACCGATTGTCAAAGCCAATAATCGGGCTCTCAGCTACACCTTGCTATTGACACTCATCATTTCTTTCCTCAGCACCTTGCTCTTCATTGGCCAGCCCAACACAGCCACCTGCATCTTGCAGCAGATAGCATTTGGAATTTTGTTCACTGTGGCTCTCTCCACAGTATTGGCCAAAGCTATTACAGTGGTTATTGCATTCAAGGTCACTGTTCCAGCTAGAATGGTGAGGTGGTTAGTAGTATCAAGGGCCCCTAATTTCATCATTCCCATCTGCACACTGATTCAACTTGTTCTGTGTGGAATCTGGTTGGTTACCTTTCCACCCTTCATTGATCAAGATGCTCATGCTGAACATGGTAACATCATCATTGTGTGCAACAAGGGATCATCAATTGCCTTCTACTGTGTCCTGGGATATCTCTGCTCTTTGGCACTTGGGAGCTACACCGTGGCTTTCTTGTCCAGGAATCTTCCTGATACATTCAATGAAGCCAAGTTCCTATCGTTCAGCATGCAGGTATTCTTCTGTGTCTGGGTCACCTTCCTTCCTGTCTACCATAGCACAAAGGGGAAGATTATGGTGGCTATGGAAGTCTTCTCTATTTTGGCTTCCAGTGCAGCACTTCTTGGCTTGATCTTTGTGCCTAAGTGCTACATTATTTTGTTAAGACCAGATAAAAACTCTTGCCTTGAGATCAGACAAAAAACCAATTCAAGAAAGAAGAGTCATTTATAATATAATTAAAAATTGAAAATAATCTGTTATAATTTAAATACAATGGTTGAAACTAGTGCCACAGCATTCTAAATTTCTTCTTCAGGTATAATACAATATGATTATGTGGGTTCATAACTCATCTAATTGAATTAAAGTGCTCTTTGTAGTGAAACCTTTAGTTTTATTTCATGTTCGTGACTCATACTACAGATTTTTTTTGTAACAGAGTCTCACTATGTATCCTTTGTTGGTCTTCTGAGCCATAAGTATAACACTGTGGCATAAACCCATGGACATCTCCCTTTCTTTGAAAAGTGCTGGTGCTGAAGATGTGTCACCATGTCCAGCCATCTTGTCTTAATTTTGTATTTCTTTGTTAATAAGTATCACATGACTTGTTTTTGGACTTTAAGAGATTCTGTTATATTCTACTGTATAAATTGAACATTATCAGAGAAGATTGACTTTCAAGCATCAGTTTAACAGGTTCTTATTTTCAGAAAAAATTACACTGTTTAGAATGATAGTAAAAGCTTTTTTCTATTTTCATATCTCATTATTTTGTTACATGAGGGAAAATGAAGCCTCTTTACTGTGGAGAACATGACCAGGAACTAGTAGTTGTTTAGACAGATAGAGCTGAGGAACAGGATGTGAGTAACTGATCAAGTGGTTCATGTGGTGTCTAGTCCTGCTATTGGAAATAAACAATCATTTCTGCTGAGTGCAGACTGGTCTGTTTCTGCCTTCTTTCTTTCTACATTCCCTCAGAAATATAACAGGCTCTATGAAGTTAGAAACATAACATTTGTACACTATATAGCATACACACATTAATGATTAAAACGAATTGTTCTGCCATGCTTCTATATGCTTTCCTGACTTATAGGGAACTCGGAGGCACATGGGTGGCCTAAATGCTCTACTGCCTGAGAGATAGATTCAGATCTCTAGAACTGACAGGGACACAGTATGCCAGGAGCAATGAATTCTAAACTGAAAATCCTATGGTACATCCTTCTCAAGTCAGATAAGCTAGGCCAACTCTGTAATTCCGCAGAGTGTTCCCACGTATGTTTTGTTTTGTTTTATTTTTAACAAAAGCAAGTCAAACTTCAAAGCAGAAAGCAAATCAATCTCTGCATAACCAACACAAAATTTCCAGAGACATTCCTATGGACAAAATTTTAGAAGTCCATCCAAGACTTTAAAATAATGACCAAAATCTTTGCTAGGTTTAGTATGGCAATGAAAGAAGTACAATTCATCTCAATTTTAGTGCCGAATAGTTAATATTTCATCATGTAAGGACTAAGCATCAATACTTAAAATGTCATGCTTCCATCTATTGCATAAGGGACAATATGATCAGCAGTAGCAGATAAACTAGATAGCAATGAACAGCATTCCGTAGTCAAACCCTTACCCTAAGATTTTTACCATTTCCCTCCGTCACTAGTTTCCTCTTCTGAATCATTGTAGCCACTGGTTTTTATGGCTGCATGACTCCATTATCACATTCACTTTTTTTCCTCGGGTGTAACCTCAACACCTTGGTATTATCTCTGTTTATCTGCCATGTGTCAAATCGGTCTTTCAGGTATCCACCGTGGTTTTCAGGACTGTACAGAAATATGCAATCTCAGCTCCAGTGAACTACTGAGTCTGGGCAGCTACAACAACATGATATAATATCTCTACAAAGGACCATTGTTTTGAGTGTTTTGGAGAGGATAAGAAATGATCAGCAGGAGTAGACTATCCTTGCCCATTTAAAGAAAAAAGTTTAAAAAACAAAATAAATTATTATGAAGAGCAGCTATACTACTCTTCTCCTTTATTTTTAAATAATTTTAAGTTTTTCATTAACGGTTTACACAAAAGATTGAATGTTGGAGGTTGGTCTGGTGTGTGTAGCCTTAAGATCTGGTTACACCAGTCTTTGTTTTGTAAACCTGCCTAAGATATATCTGATTGGTTGATTAAACAGCCTATACCTGGGCAGGGCAGATGGGATAGGTATGGCTAAGGTTCCTGTGCTTTGGGGGACTCAAGAGAGGATCTTAACAGACTGGTGGGAGAGAGGAGGAAGGAGGGTGCCACGATGGGTTGATGTGGGAAAAAAAACATGTGCCATGAGAGAAAGGACTCCAATAAATGGTGTGAAAAGATCCAGATGAAAAATATAAACAAGTTCCCTGGGATTATGGACAAAAGGTAGTCCAGTTGAGGAGGATTAAGGTGGATGGCTTTGGATAGGGGCTGGGAGATAGGTGATGAGGATATTGAGACAGTGTAAGTGAAATAGCTACCTGGCCCAAGGTAAATAAGGCAATTATAAATCTAACAGGTGTCTCTGTGTCTTGCTATTTATGAAAGTGGGTTAAATAATATTGCTGTAATAATTTTAGAGCTAATAATAAACATTATACAGCCCAACAGCTTTTTAAAAACACAACAACTGATGTTGAATGTTATATGGAATGCCTGTGATGTGGGTTACAGCATATTGTTGGCAAAATTCCTGGAGATGTTTGGTAGTTTATGCGGAAACATTGTCAGTTTTTAATATTTTACAGGGAACTAAAATAGCAAAGACTCTGAGTCAAAAGTTGATCACTTCCTCAACTGTTTCACATAGAAAAATTGAGCAAAGAGTAAATAGGAACAATCCCATAGATATATCAACTCCCCCAACCTGTGGACATGAGTAACATCTGTGTGCCAAATATGATTTGGCAGCAATCCTTCAGGAGTTACAGCATAAGAGAGTTCAGGCTCCATACTAACTTCTACTCATGAAAGGTATTGTTTTAACTATCACGGGAGCCTGCTCTTTAATTAATGAACATATTATTTCAATACAGAAACCTTTTAATGAAAGCATTCAAGAGTCTGTGCCTCCTTTAGGTTGTTAGTTCAAACAAACACACAAACAAACAAAAAGAGCCAGTGTTGAAAGAGAATCTTACTTCACAATTCCTTCAGACAAAGTCTTGGAAGATTAGAATCTGAACTTATATGACCAAAATAAAGTGGATTTACCTGTGTCTGCAGTTTCTGTTGAATCAATTGTAATAAATTATGAATAGAGGGTCCTGATGAAGTAATCTATATTGATTCTAAAGGCTGCAGTGCCAGCACTGAGTATTATGCAACAGAGTAAAGTTTAAGGGGTTGATGGTAACATGAGGCACAATTTTAAGACAACATAATTCATATGTAATTCTATTTTTTGTAAAGAAGCAGTTTAGTAAGTAAAAATCAGTGACACATCTCTAGAAACCAGGGCGCCTTACCACCTGTGGTCACATCTGACAATCCTATTTGTTCAGAGAGTATCTGCTGAAACCTGGCACTTTTAGGAAATAAATGAATAAATGCATTGTCATTCCTTTTTTTTTTTTTTACTTTTTTTCTTGTTGGATGACTGCCAATAAGGTACTCTTTGCCCTGAGAATGCTACAGCTGGAAACATATGCAGCCTTGTTTATATGAAGGCCCAGTGTCAGTGCAGGGTGATATAATAATTAATATCTCTTTTTCTCAAAAGGGAAGGTGGCAGTTTGGCATGCAGAATTATCGTTTTCATATGCCTGTTGCTTGGCAATAAGCACTGCTGCCTTGCCATCAACCATCAGGTGAGTGACAGCCTGAAAAGAAGATGAAAAACAGAATCTTGATATGGTTCACCAGGCCCCTGTATAGTTTTCAAAAGTTCCTTTTTTTATTACCTTTCCTTTCCTTTCCTCTTTCTTTCTCTCTTTCTTTCTTTCTTTCTTTCTTTCTTTCTTTCTTTCTGCCTCTCTTTCTTTTGTTCTTTCTTTCATAATCTGGTAACTTAGAACATGTTTGCAGTGCTATAGCATTCACGATATTCTTGTGCTTTCTTTAGGTTGTTAGTTCCTAGGAAAGGAGCAGTGCTAAATGGCAATTCTCATTTGCATTTCCCTCAGACAAAAGTCCTGGAAGAGGCATGCAAGGGTGGTTCAATATATGCAAAACCATCAATGTGATCCACCATATAAACAAACTGAAGGAGAAAAACAACATGATCATCTCCCCAGATGCCAAAAAAGCATTTGACAAAATCCAACACCCATTCATGTTTAAAGTCT
>CM053758.1:10056861-10068476 GCA_028658305.1 Pachyuromys duprasi
CAATCAAGGACCATGTGTGGATGTGGCCTGGAACCCCTGCTCAGATGGGGCCCATGATAGCTCGTTGTCGGACTGAAGACCCTAGTAAGGGAAACAGGGACTGTTTCAGTCATGAACTTGATGGCTGACTCTCTGACCCTCCCCCATACAAGCTGGGGAGTGACAGACTGGCTAGATCCCAGGAGAGGACATTGTAGCCAGCCCTGAGGAAACAGGATGAGTGGGGGTTGGCCGGAAGGGTAGGAGGTCCTCCCCTGTTGGTGGACTTGGAGGGGGCGGGGAGGAGAGAGATGAGGGAGGGATTGGGAGGGTGGGAGGGAATGAGGGAGGGGGCTATGCCTGGGATGCAAATTACCTAACCTGTGATTGAGATAAAAATAAATAAATTTTAAAAAAAGTCCTGGAAGATTAGAATGCGATCTTATATATCCAAAATAAACTGAATTTCCTTGTGTCTGCAATTCCTATTGAATAAATTGCAGTGGATTATGAATAGGATTCCTGATGAAGTAATCCACACTGATTCTAGATGCTTCACCAATAGCACTGCCTATTGTGTATCAGAATACAAGTTTAAAGGTTGAGGGTAACATTTTAAGGCAACATAAACCATGCAATTCCATTTGTTGTATAGAAGCACCTGGGTGAGTAAAAATCAGTGAAGCATCTTTGGAACCATCTTTGGTGATATTTACAAATAATACTTGTACAGAGGATCTCTAAGCATGCAACTTTCAGGAAATAATTCCATTGTTATTTTGTTTTTCTTATTCAGTGACTGCCAATAATTGAGGCATTCTTTGCCCTGAGAGGGCTACAGCCAAATATATATTGGCCTTGAGTACACAGCGGCCCAAAATCAGTACAGTTGCCATATAACCATCAAATTTTCATTTCTTTCAAAAGAGACACGTGGCAGTCTGGAAAGCAGCAGAAGCATTCTCATATGCCAGTTGCTTGGCAACAGTCACTGCTGCCTCTCCATCGACCGTCATGAGAATTATGGCCTGAAAGAGGTGAGAAAGAGAACCTTGATACAACTCATCAGGCCATTCTGTAATTTTGAATAATTCATTGGCCTTTCTTGGAGAATCTAGTAACTTACATCATGTTTGCAGTACCAAAGCATTTATTTGTTCATAAGTGACAGGAAAACACGTAATGTGTCACTGAGCATCACAATACATGCCTTCTCTTGCTAACATCTCAAAAGTTATTGTTACATTAATTTGTCGATTTCTGACAGCTTAGTCTTGATATTTTTCTGAGTAATCAGTCAGACACAGTTAATATTCATCAACAACAAGACACACTGTTGCTCAGATTCTCCAATCAGAGGTAACAAAAGCATCTCCAGGGATAGAAATGAAGACATTATAAAGGTTGCAGTCTACCTATACTGAGCATAGGCTGACTCCTTAAGAGTCTTAAATGAGATTAATATATAAATTTCACTTGCTGACCCAGTTTATAGATTGAGCACTTCATCAACCTGGAAAATTGAAAAGCCCTCCATGTCTTCTCCCATCTTTTGAAGTCCATACACAGCCTCTTGCATATAAAACCTGTAGTATGACTTAAAACTTTATTTTAATATGGAACCATATAAATATATGATCCATATATATACTAACCTATATATATGAATTTGAATATATATGTAATGTATCATTGAACATCTTTATTCATATCTTCTTCTAACATCTCAAAAGTTATCGTCGCATTAATTTACTGATATCTGTAAGCTTAGTCTTGACATCTTTCTGAAAAAAAATCAGAGTACACAGTAAACATTCACCCCAATAAAACAAGCTGTTGTTTATATATTATTTTATATAGATAGATATTCAAATTCTTTTTTTGTATTTTCTTTTTTTAATTTTTTCTTCACCATTTATTCATTACATATCCAGAATGAAGCTCCCTCCCTCAATTCCCCAATCCTGTGCTCGCTCCCTCTTCCTCTCATCCCCTTCCCCTAGTCACTGAAAGGGGGTGTTCTCCACCATTGCCATCTGCCCATGGCTTGTTAAATCTGATCAGGACTGCTTGGATCCTCTTCCTCCATGGCTTGGCAAGGCTCCATCATCAGGAGTGAGTGATTAGAGACCAGTCAACTGATTTCATGATAGAGGCAGTCCCAAATACCCTCACTCAGAGATACACATGGAGACTGAGCTGCCAAAGGGCCACACCTAAGCAGGGGGTCTAGGTCCTCTCCAGACATGGTCCTTCATTGGTGCATCAGATCTTCTAGTTTTATTGTTTTATTGTTCTTATGGGGCTCCTGTCCTCAACATATCCCACTCTTTCTCCTTCTCCCTTCCCCATCCAACCCAGTTCATCAAGTTGCATTAGGACTGATCCTGTCCTCTTCCCTGTGGCCTCAAACCTCAATAAACAATATAACCCAATTAAAAAAATAGGACACAAAACAAAACAGAGTTCTCTAAAGGGGAATCTCAAATGGCCAGGAAGCACTTAAAGAAATGCTCAACTTTCTTAGTCATCAAGGGAAATGGAAATCAAAATGATTGTCAGATTCCCACAATCATCAGAATGACTCGTCAGAATGACTCATCAGAATGACTAGGTTCAGAGATTCAGGGGTTTGCTACCCATTAGTATGAAGTATGTGAAAGTAATGTATTGTCCTATGTTGACAGAATTCTTTTTTGCATAATTAATGAAATATATTTTTCATTAGGATTAATGTTGGTCTGACACGCATTTAAATTTCTGGTATTAAATTGAGATGAATAACTGCTTGGTCTCTGTGAGCAGTGCTGAAAGTAGAATGAAAGAAGTGGCCTGCATCTAATTGAATATAATTTGCTGTTGTGAGTGTTCCTTGTTGTTGTACCTGATATTCAAGTCATTAGTACACAGTACCGTTCCTAAGAGCAGGACTTTAGGATTTTGTACTATCTAGAGTAGAAAACCACATCAGAACTTTGAAACTTTTTAAACAGTATGTCAGTGTATTCAACAGCTAGGAATTGGGACTAAGGTCTTTGCCTCACTCAGTTATCCAGGACCTTGTGTCCAGTTTTATAACCTTGTAGTCTGATGGAGATGGATGGTATTTTTTAGATTCTAGAATAGCATATTTAAGACATGAGCATGGTTCTGAATGAAAAAGACATCATTATTATAAGTAATCAAACCTTCATCTTTTAGAAACTAGAGGAAAAGAAACTGGAACAAGAACCATTCTGGCTCTCAGTTTGAGGGTACAGGAAAAGGAAAGGTGGAGAGGCAGGGCATCAGGAGTGTGAGTGAGCTGGTCACATTTCACCTGCATGCAGGAAGCAGTGAAAGGAGAATGTTAGTGCTTAAGCTACAATTTTTTTTTTTTTTATGTAGTCTCAAACTCCAGCCTGAAAAATGAAGCCACCACGGTTACAATGAGTCTTTTCACCACAACTAATCATCATTATTTTTAATAGTTGATACATAAAGTAACACAGAATTCAAAAGCAGATGGTGTCTGATAAAATCCCTAAGTATCCATCTCGCCTCACCCCATCTGTCTCCACCATTCAGGGAGATGAATCTCTTGATCCATTTCTTCTGCATGATTTCAAAAATACTCTGTGAAAATAAAACAAAACTGTACATAAAAAAAGAAAAAAAAACAAACAATAAAAAACCCTCAAAATTAAATTAACCCCCAGTATCCTGTCAGACCACCATGGGCTAAGGATGGATTTTAAAAACAGCAGAAGCAACAGAAAGCCTACAAACTTATGGAAACTGAACAACTTTCTACTAATAACTCCTAATAGAAAAAATGGAGGCCTACATAATGGGAATTATTATTATTATTATTATTATTATTTTCACAAATTCCATATCTGAAAGGGCCTAATTTCCAAACGATATGAAGAACACAAGAAACTAGTCATCATGTCTCTGACATGAACTCAGTGGTTGGCTCTTTGACCCCCTCCCCATCTCCTGAGGGGCTAGCAGCATTAGCAGGCCACAGAGGAAGACAATGCAGCCAGTCCTGATGAGACTTGAAAGCTAGGGTCAGATGGAAGGGGAAGAGGACCTCCCCTATCAGTGGACTCGGAGAGGGGCATGGGAGAAGATGAAGGAGGGGGTCAGATTGGAAGGGAAAAAGGGAGGGAACTACAACTGGGTTACAAGTGAATAAACTGTAATTAATATACTAAAAATAAAAAAGTAATTAAAAAAGAAACTACTCGTTAAAAAGAAAAAATAAACAAAAATGCCAAATAATTCAATTAAAAAATAAGCTACAGATCTAAACAGAGAATTCTGATCAGAAGTATCATTAATGTCAAAGAAGAAATGTCCAATATCCTCAGGCTTTAGGGAAATATAAATCAAAAGAACTCTGAGATTCCATCTTATACCTGTCAGAATGTCTAACAGCAAACATACAAGTGACCACTCATACATAGAGCATACAGTGCAAGGAAAACACTGCTCTGTTGTTGCTAGGAGTACAAACTTGTACAGCCATTTTGGAAATCAATATTATGGTTTCTCAGAAAACTGGGAAATGAAATACTTCAAGAGCCAGCTATACCACTCCTGAATATATACCCAAAAGATACATTAACCTACCAGGAGGACTTTTTTTTTCCAATTATGTTCACAAGCTGCTTTATTTGTCATAGCCAGTAACTGGAAACATCCAAGATGTATATTAAATGAAGAATGGATAGAGGAAATGTGATACATTTACACAATTGAACATTACTCAGCTGTTAAAAACAATGGCATCAAAAAATTGCAGGAAATGAAAAAATCATCTGAGTGAAGCAACCTAGACCCAGAAAGATATATATGGTATGTACTCATATGAGTTGTAAACTAAAGCATAACCATGCTTCAGTTCACAAAACCAGAGAGTCTAAGTAACAAGGAGAACTCAATATAGGAAGCACAAACCTCATTTGGAGGAGGAAAATGAATAGAAAAAAAAACATTTGGAGGGGACAGGGTTGGGTGTTGTGAAGAATAGGAGTATCAGGTTCCAGGATAATGCAGGGAGAAATCACTGGGAGAGAAATTGGATTTTGGGGCATCTCATGGGTGAGGTAGAAACCTATGAGAACCAGGAAATTCCACTGCTAAGAATACACCCAAAATACACACCAAAGTACCCTAAGCATATTTGCTCCACTATGTCCATACCATCATTATTCATAATACCCGAAGTCTCCCATGAATCTGAGTTTGACCCTAGATTTGGCTCCCAGTAAAAAGGATTAAGAAGCTGAAATGATCATCACCAGTAACCAGGCATGACTTCCAGTGGTAGAAATGGCTCACCAACTCAGCCACCAAACCTTTGACCTACAATTCGTCCTGCTTGCAAGATGTGTTGGGATAAAGGTGGCACAGAAATTGTGGGAGTTCCCAACCAAACACTGGTCCAGCTTGACACCCATGTCATGATAGGTAGCCCACCAAAGACACTGCCTTCCAGGAATCAGAGGCTGTATAGCCCAGAGATTAAGAGTAAAGTCAAACATGACCAGCAAAACATCAAATAAAGTTAATGAAATGATCCCTAGTGATATTCTGCTGTACTCTTAGACAGGAGTCAAGCATAATTGTCATCAGAGATGCTCCGTGCAGCAACCATCATCCAGCGTCTAATGGAAACAGATAAAGAATCCATCAGCCAAATATTATGAGGCACTGTGGGTTTCCTACAAAAACAGGAAGGAAAGATTGTGGAAGCCCGAGGGTTTAAGTACACCAAAAGAACATGGCCTGCACTTATATGGGTTCACAAAGACTGAGCTGACAATCAGGGAACCTTCAGGGGTCTGACCCAAGCCCTCTGTATATATGTCATATTTGTTAACACGCTCTTCTTGTAAGATTCCTAAAAGTAGAAGGCTAGGCTGTCTCCAAGTCTTTTGCTTTTGGGATACTTTTCCTCTAATGGGATGCCCCATCAAGCCTTTGGATAAAGTGCCTACTCATTGAAATTTTATATGCAGTATATCATTGATACCCCAGAAGCTTGAACTTTCTGAAGGGAAAGGAGGAAGAATGAATGGAGGGATATGGACTGTAGAGACCAGGAGGAGAGGATGAAGTCTTTAGGTATATAGATTTTAGTATGTTTATCCTGTCTTATAGGTCTAGTATCCACTTATAAGTGAGTATATACTGTGTGTCTTTCTGCCTCTGGGATACCTCACTCAGGGTGATTGTTTCTAGATCTCACTGTTTGCCCGCAAATTTCATGATTTCCTTGTTTTTAATTGTTGAGTAGTATTCCTTGTGTAAATGTTCTACAACTTCTGTATCCAGTCCTCCGTTGAGGGACATCTGGGTTGTTTCCAGGTTCTGGCTATTACAAATAAAGCTGCTATGAACATGGCTGAACAAATGTCCTTGTTGTGTACTTGAGCATATTTTGGATTTGGAGTGGTTTAGCTGGATCTTAGGAAGCACTATTCCTAATTGTCTGAGAAAGCGCTAGATTGATTTCCAAAATGGTTGTAAAAGTTTACATTCCCACCAGCAATGGAAGAGGGTTCCCCTTTCTCCACAACCTCTCCAGAATGTGTTTTCACTTAAGATTTTTGATCTTAGCCATTCTGATGGGAGTAAGGTGAAATTTCAGGGTTGTTTTGATTTGCATCTCCCTGATGGCTAAGGACGTTGAACAGTTCTTTATTTTATATTTCTCTACAAAGGAATGTACAGAGAATTCTCTGTTTAGCTCTGTACCATAATTTTTTTAGGATTGTTTGATTTGTTGCTTTTTAACCTCTTTAGATACTAAAATCTGTACACCTAAAGAAGCTAAATAAGAAGGAGGACCCGGATTAAGATGATTAATCCTCACTTAGAAAGACAAATGGGGGATAGACATAAGAAGTAGGAGAAACAAGAAACAGGAGAAGGGCCTACTGCAGAGGACCTCTGAAAGACTCTACCAAGCAGTGTATCAAAGCAGATACTGAGACTCATAGCCAAACCTTGGGCAGAGTGCAGGGAATCATATGAAAGAAGGGGCAGTTAGTAAGACCTGGAGAGGATGGGAGCACCATAAGGATCACATATCTCTGGGCACAGGGATCTTTTCTGAGACTGATTCTCCAACCAAGGACCATGCATGGATATAACTTAAAACAATTGCTCAGATGTAACCCATGGCAGCTCAGCATCCAAGTGGCTTCCTAGTAAGGGGAACAGGGACTGTCTCTGACATGACTCAGTGGCTAGCTCTTTGACCTCCCCCAGCCCCCAAGGGAGGAGCAGCCTTGCTAGGCCACAGAGGAGGACAATGCAGCCAGTCCTGATGAGACCTGATAAGCTAGGGTCAGGTGGAATGGGAGAAGGACCTCCCCTATCAGTTGACTTAGAGAGGGGCAGGGAAGAGTTGAGGGAGGGAGGAAGGCAGTGGGAGGGAATGAGGGAGGGGGATACAGATGGGATACAAAGTAAATAATCTGTAATTAATATAAAAATAAAAAATGATACATAGTTTGAATCACTCCTAATATATTCAGTTTATCCTACATCCAGAATACACTAGTCCAGGAATCATTTGATATAAAGAAAAGTGGATCCAATATAACCAGCCCAGTAACCAAATATGGACAAACCAACTAAAGAATGCTAGTAAGGCATCTTGCCATTAACTTTGACTCTGTCATGTGTGATGCTTACAGATTACCTAGGTCTTCCAGTTGTAGGTTACTTCAGGATCTGTGGTTGCATGATGTTTTGAGTGGGACCCAGAAGAATACATGTTGAGATGATAATAAATTTAATTTTTTTAACTTTTCTCATAACTCAGAAAATGAAAGATATGAAAACAAGGAAGGAAAAGCAGTCATTAACAGTCTTCTAAACAAAAAACATCCCAGGACCATTGATTTTAGCACAGAATTATGCCTACTTTCAAAGAAAAACTACTAAAAATATCTTCAAGTTATTCCATATAATAGAAACAGAAGGAACATTGCCAAATTCATTCTATGATGCCACAGTCAACCTGATATCTAAACCACATAAAAACATAAACAAAATGAGAATTACAGATCAATTTTCCCTGTGATCTTTGATGCAAAAATATTAAATGAAATAACTCATAAACACAGTGCAAGAACACACCAAAAACACCATCCACCAAGATCATATAGGCTTCATCTCAGAAGAGCAGTGGTGGTTTAATATTAAAAATTCATGGATATAATCTCACCACACAAACAAACTGAAAGAAAAATGATCATCTCGTTAGATACTTAAAAAGCCTTTGAAAAAAATTCAACACCTCTTCATGGTATAAGGCTTGGAGAGACCAGAAATACAAAGCACATTCTTAAACACAATAAAGGCAACACATAGCAAGACAATAGCCAGCATCAACATAAATGGAGAGAAAATTAAAGCAATTCCACTAGAACTGCAGAAAAGAAAAGGCTGTCCACTCCCTCTGTGTCTATTCAATATAGTACTTGAAGATTTAGTTAGAGGAGTAAGATATTAAGGGAACACAAATTGGAAAAAAAAAAGTCTAAGTATTGCTATTTGCTCATGATTTTATAGTATACATGAGTGACCCCAAAAATTCTATTAGGGAACTAGTACAGCTCATAATCACCTTCAGCAAAGTAGCTGGATACAAAATTAACTGAAAAAATATCAATACCTTTGCTATATACAAATGATAAATGGGCTGATAACGAAAATAGAAAACATTACACATCATGATAGGTATGAATAATATCAAATATCTTGGTATAAATCTAACCAAGCAAGTGAAAGACATGTAAGACAAGAACTTCAAATCTTTGACAAAGATATCAAAAGATGCAAAGATCTCCCCAAGCTCAAGAATCCATAGAATTAACATAGAAAAAATTGCCATCCTATAAAAAAACAATCTATACATTCAACACAGTTCACATCAAAATTTCTACACATTTCTTTACAGACCTAGAAGAGACAATACTCAACTTCATAAAGAAAACAAAATAACTAGGATATCTAAAACAATGCTGTACAATAAAAGATCTCGAGGTATCACCATCTCTGATCTCAGCCTTCACTACAGGGCAACAGTAATAAAAACTGCATGGTACTGGCATAGAAACAGTCAGGTTGGGCAATGGAGTTGAATCAAAGACCCATAAGAAAATCCACACACCTATAAACACTTAATTTTTGACAAAGAAGTAAAAACCATACAATGGAAAAAAGAAAGCATCTTTAACAAATGGGGATGTTCTAACTGGATGTCTACATACAAAACAATACAAAGAGATCTGTATCTATCACCCTGCAAATTCAAGTCAATGTAGATCAAAGGCCTCAACATAAAATTGGATATAGTAAACCTGTTAGAAGAGAAAGTGGTGAATATCTTTGAATAAATTGGCAGCAGAGAAAACTTCCTGAACAAAACTACAGCAGCTTAAGCATTAAGACCAACAATTAGTAAACAGGATCTCATGAAATAAAAAGCTTGTCAGGTAAAGGACATGGTCAAAAGATAAAACAATTACAAAATGGGAAAATATTTTTACCAACTCCACATCAGACAGAGGGCTGGTATCTAAAATATATAAATAACTCAAGAAACTAGTTATGAACAAACCAAATAACACAATTTAAAAAATGGGGGTACAGATCTAATCCGAAAATTCTCAACAGAGAAATCTGTAATGGACAAGAAGAACCTATATGAATGTTCAACATCTTTAGTCAGCCGGTGAATGCAAATCAAAATGACACTGAGATTACAACTAACACCCATTAGAGTGGCTAAGACAAAACAACAAATAAACAACAACAACAAAAAAACTTGAGTAAAAATCTAATGCTGGTGGGAGTACAAACTTGTACAACCATGTAGGAAATACATGTGGCAGTTTCTCAGGAAATTAGAAATAGGTATATCTCAAGACCCAGCTATGCCAATTCTGGGAATATATCCACCATACTACAAGGATACTTGTTCAATTATGTTCATAGCAGTTTTATTTGTAAGTAGCCAGAAACTGGAAACATCCTAGATGTACCTCATGCTTAGAGGAGACCTTTGGAAGAAGGCTGCTGTTTCCATTGCTGTTGCTGGTTCAGTGTTTGCTGTCTTGTGGGTTGATGGACTGCTAGATAACCTGATGACAGAGATTAGTAGTTTCCAAAAGGTAACTGTAATCAGCCAGAAATATTCTAAGAAATATATGCCTCCTTTCCCTCTATCATCTTTCTCTCCTATCTAGTGTTGGAGTATTGGTGGAAAGGCAGTAGAGGCACAAAGAAGCTAAAATAAAATAGAGTTTAAAAACAGCGCCAACAGGGAAGCATGAATCTCACTCTGAAAAGGAAATTCAATAGACATCCCAAATGAATGGAAGGAGGGGACTTTTATCAGAGTAAAGGGTAGGGATAAAAACAGGAAGGAAGAGCTGGAGGAAGGATGGAGAGTAATGGAAGAGACAACTGGAGTGGAGAGGCATCTCAGCCACGAGGTAAAGCCTGAAACAATGGAAACTCCTATGGATTTATGATGGTAACACTAAGACTCCAATCAATGGGTTATAAAAACCCTAAACTGGCCATCCCCTGTAACCAGGGAGGACTTCCAATGGAGATATCGGGACTATAACCCATCCACAAAATATTAGACCTACAATTTGTCCTACAGACATGATGCACAGGGTAAAAGATGGAGCATAATTTGAGGGAAGTGCCATCTAAAGACTGGTCTAGTTGGAAATACATGCCATGAAAGAAACATGACCACTGACACTAATAATGAACTTCCTGCTGTACTCGCAAACAGGAACCTTGCATGTCAGCATCAAGACATCAATCAGGAACTGATGGAAACATCTGCAGGGTCCCATAGCCAAATATTAAGAGGAGACTGGGAATTCCTATGAAAGCGGCAGGGGAAGATTGACGGAGCCAGACGGGTCAAGGGCACCACAAGAAAACTTACAGAATCAACTAAACTGGGCCCACAGTAGCTTATAGAGACTGAACTGCCAAAAGAACACACATGGGATAGAAATAGGCCCTTTGCACATATATGCAACAGTTGTGTGCTGCTGAGTCCTCCTGTGGGACTACTGAAGTAGGAACAGGGGTCTTCTCTGACATTGTCTGACTTTGGATCCTTTCCTTTAACTAGGCTATCAATTATAGCCTCAATGGAAGATGAGCCTAGCCTTACAGGAACTTGATATGCCAAGGCTGGTTGATATCCATGGGAGGCCACCCTTCTTCTAAGGAAAAGGGGCAGAGGGATAGATAGGGGGGGGGGATAAGGTAAGAGGGGGGACTGAGAAGAGAAGAAAGAGAGGGAACTGAAATTGAGATGTAAATGAAATTAATAACTTAATTAAAAATAAAAGCCAAAAAATTAAATATCTATATTCAGTAGTGAAGATTTAATAAAATCAGAAATTATTTATTAGTTAAAACAGTGATGTCACTCCTGCATTGGAATTTGCTCATCTTGTTAGTATGTTGGTTGCATTTTTCCCTTTTAATATTTCACTAGAAGTATTTACAGAGTTCAGAATGAGGCAATTTATACCAATCTTAGGAACATTTTAACAATTTTTGCTATATTTTTCTTTTTTAAATTTTTATTA
>CM053758.1:10068576-10081197 GCA_028658305.1 Pachyuromys duprasi
TCTATCAGCTCTCATCAGGAGTGGTTGCATTGTCTTCCTCTGTGGCCTGGTAAGGCTGCTCCCCCCTCAGGGTGAGGAAGTCAAAGAGCAGGCCAATCAGTTCATGTCAGAGGCAGTCCCTGTTCCCATTACTATGGAGCCCTCTTGGACACTGAACTGCCATGGGCTACATCTGTGCAGGAGTTCTAGGTTTTCTCCATGCATGGTACTTGGCTGGAGTATCAGTCTCAAGAAAGACCCCTGTGCTCAGATTTTTTGGTTCTGTTGCTCTCCTTGTGGAGATCCTGTCCTTTCCCTATCTTACTATTTCCCACATCTTTCATAACATTCCATGCACTCTGCCCAACAGTTGGCCATAAGTCTCAGCATTTGCTTTGATATTCTGCAGGGCAGAGCCTTTCAGAGGTCCTCTGTGACAGGCTCCTAACTTGTTTCCTGTTTTCTTCTTCTTCTGATGTCCATCTGCTTTGCCTTTCTGGCTGGGGATTGAACATTTCAGCCAGAGTCCTCCCTCTTGATTAGTTTCTTTAGGTGTACAGATTTTAGTAGGATTATCCTATATTATATGTCTATATGAGTGAGTATATATCGTGTGTGTCTTTCTGCTTCTGGGATAGCTCACTCAGGATGATCCTTTCCAGTTCCCACAATTTACTTGCAAATTTCATAATATCCTTGTTTTTTATTGCTGAGTAATATTCCACTGTGTAGATGTACCACAATTTCTGTATCCATTCCTTAGTTGAGGGACATCTGGGTTGTTTCCAGCTTCTGGCTATCACAAATAAAGCTGCTAAAAACATGGTTGAGCAAATGTCCTTTTTCTGTACTTTAGCCTCTTTTGGATATATGCCTAGGAGTGATATATCTGGATCTTGAGGAAGCGCTATTCCGCGTTGTCTGAGGAAGCGCCAGGTTGATTTCCAGAGTAGTTGTACAAGTTTACATTCCCACCAGCAGTGGAGGAGGGTTCCCTTTTATCCACAACCTCTCCAGCACGTGTTGTCACTTGAGTTTTTGATCTTGGCCATTCTGATGGGTGTGAGGTGAAATCTTAGGGCCATATTGATTTGCATTTCCCTGATGGCCAATGACATTGAGCATTTCTTTAAGTGTTTCTCTAGCATTCGATATTCCTCTATTGAGAGTTCTCTGTTTAGCTCTGTTCCCTAGTTTTTAATTGGATTATTTCATGTGTTGCTTTTCAACTTCTGTAATTTTTATATATACTGATATTAGCTCTCTGTCAGATAAAGGGTTGGTGAAGATTCTTTCCCAATCTGTAGGCAGTCGTTAAAGTATTGGAGATATCAGGAATACAAGGCACATACGTAAACATAATAAAGACAACATACAGTAAGCCTATAGCCAACATCAAACTAAATGAGAAAAACTTAAAGCAATCCCACTGAAATCAGGGACAAGGCAAGGCTGCCAGCTCTCTCCATATCTCTTCAACATAGTTCTGGAAGTCCTTGTTAGAGCAATAAGACAATTGAAGGAGATACAAAGGGGGGTACAAATTGGAAAGGAAGAGGTCAAAGTGTCACTATTTGCAGAAGATATGATAGTATACCTGAGTGACCCCAAAAGTTCTACCAGGGAATTCCTACAGCTGATTAACACCTTCAGCAAAGTGGCCGGATACAAAAGTAGCTCAAAAAAATCAGTAGCCCTTCTGTATACAAAAGACAAAAGGGCAGAGAAAGAAATTAGGAAAATAACACTCTTCACAATAGCCACAAAGGACATAAAGTACCTTGGTGTGACCCTAACCATGCAAGTCAAAGTCTTGTATGAAAAAAATTTCAAGTCTCTGAAGAAAGAATTAAAAGAAGATATCAGAAGATTGAAAGATCTCCCGTGCTCATGGCTTGGCAGGATTAACATAGTAAAAATGGCCATCTTACCAAAAGCAATCTATAGATTCAATGCAATTCCCATCAAATTACCAACACAATTCTTTACAGAACTCAAAAGAAAAATTCTCAACTTCATATGGAATAACAAGAAACCCAGAATGTCTAAAACAATCCTCCACAATAAAAGATCTTCTGGAGGTATCTCCATCCCTGATCTCAAGCTGTACTAAAGAGCAACAGTAATAAAAACTGCATGCTATTGGCATAGAAACAGAATGGTGGATCAATGGACCCGAATAGAAGACCCAGAAATGAACCTACACACTTATGGACACCTGATTTTTTATAAAGGTGCCAAAACCATACAATGGAAAAAATATAGCATCTTCAACAAATGGTGTTGGTCTAACTGGATGTCTACATGTAGAAAAATGCAAATAGATCCATACTTATCACCCTGTACAAAACTAAAGTCCAAGTGGATCAAAGACCTCAACATAAAACCAGACACATTAAATTGGTTAGAAGAAAAAGCAGAGAATAGCCTTGAACTCATTGGTACAGGAGACAACTTCCGGAACAGAACACCAATAGCACAGGTTCTAAGATCAACAATCAAAAATGTGACCTCATGAAACTGAAAGGCTTCTGTAAAGCGCAGTTTTTGCTCTTTTTATCTTATCTGCACTGATGTCTTCCCACACATATGTCTATGCACTAAAAGCATGCCTGTGCCCCATAGAGGCCAAAAATAGGCACTGGATTACATGGAACTGGAGTTACAGAGAGTTGTGAGCCACTTCACACGCCAAGGCTTCTCAAGGAACAGCCAGTGACTGTAGATGCTGAGCCACCTCTCCAACAGCAGTGTGAAGGTCTTGATTTACTCTGTCTGACAGTTGAGATTACAGCATCAGTTGAGGTCATCTTCTTCATGGCCATAGCCCAGTGCTTTCAAAAGTTAGAAAAAAGCATCTCCAAACATTTCCTTTGTGGCGTGGTCCTTGTTCTCAAAAATGGATAAGGAAATTATAGACTGCTAGAAAGGCTACTCGCATGTATCTGTTACCCTGGGCCTACAGATTACCTGGGTCTGCCGATTATATCTTCTACAGGGTGGGTAGTTGCGTGGTAAATACAGCCTGCAGATAAATAAAAGTTGAGCAGATTTAAAACTTTGAACTTTACTCTCATAAATCAGAAATTGACAGATATAAAAGTGAGCATAGTGATAACATAGTCTGCGCTGCTGGCTAGAGACAAGGCCGTCGGACTCCGTGATGCAGAATTACACCTTAAAAGTCAGGACAGGAGCCAATGAGATGATTCAGAGGTTAAGAGCACTGGCTCTTCTTCCAAAGTTTCTGAGTTCAATTTCTAACAACCACATGCTGACCCATTAAGTATCTATAATTGAAATCTGGTGCCCTCTTCTGGCATGCAAGCACACATGTAGGCAGAATACATATAAAAGATAAATGAAAGTCAGGACACAAGCAATCAGGACACAATCAAATTTCACAGTCAATCTCATATGTTTACTAACTTATTTTTAACTATTTAACTAACATATTACTTCAATACTTATCCTTAAATACAAGTGAGAAACTACTTTGCTTATCTTATGTTTTTGCTTAGACTGTGACATCTATATCCACAATGCAGAGACAGTGTAACAATGATTTATTTTGTCAGAAAATACCAAGAAATAAAAAGGATTTAATAAATGCCTAATCTTGTTACCAGGGCGTTCCCTAAAAGCCATATGTTTGTGTCTCATGGTTATCCTGTATAAAAAAAAAAATCTTGTTGAAGAAATTAACAATGAACTTTCTGTTCTGCAGATTTGGCACTCTAAGGAAGGAGCAGCTTTGAATTGATTGACACACAGTTGCTCTATTACCCAGGATTGCACTGAACTGTGATTTACTGAGCAGCAGGTTTTCCTGTGCCTTTTTCATTGCATATTGTCTTATAATAGATAAGTTCTGTCTACTATGTTCTCATTGCATATCATTAATCTGAAACAAAAAGAATTTCCCACAAGCTATAGTTTGTCCTATTAACATTTCTTATTTTAATGCTTTTTAATTGTTGTTTCATTTGTTTTGTTCACTCTACTCACCCACCCTTTCTTGGGGTCGTCAACTTATTTTGAAGAGCATCCATTTATTACGGTAACAGAATACACAGTACATTCATTGTTCTAAACTTCTAGTAGCAAGGAAATAGAGCACTGCTCAGAACAGCTTCCCTCATTATATTAGGCAAAAGGACACACTATGATGCCTTTAAATTATTGTAAGTGTTAGAGAACCAAGTAGGATTTCTCACACACCCTAATGATTTCAGAGCAGAACACACTACTCTGGATGCATGGATGTATCACAACAACACCTACATTCAGTGATTAACCCAGAAAAAAAGAATAGGACTGGAAAAGTTCCAGTCTCATAATATAAATAGGAAACCTGATTTGTGCACTGAAATAAGTAGATAATTTTGAAGTGAGGAAGGCAGCATGACTATCGAATTTTCCAAAGTGAGCAATGGGCTGATTGTGTTGGGTGCAGACATCTTATTTTTCTGCAGATAAAAATACATCAGAGAAGAAAATTCCGAGACATTACTGATAGTAGGAAGTGAAGAATCCAATGGTTGTCTTTTGTTTGGAAAAGCATGGTACAACTATTTTTGCCTCTGCATAAATGGCATGGGGAGTTTCAGGACTTCTTGCAATTTCCCTACAATAGCAACCTTTGATGCAGCAGGTTTTCATCAACCACAGTTGTCGTCATATGAAAAAAGTTTCTTGCTTCAGATTTGGCTAGAAGAGCACAATGGGGAAATTTATCACTGCTGTCCTGCTGTGTTCATGGCTGAAATCATGATGCCTGTGGCTAGGGAAGAAGATCCAAAATATATTATCCAACTTGTTTTTATGCAGAACGTAGGGCCTCAGATGCAAAGCCTAAGGGAAGACAGTTTCAGAATCCTCAACGACAATGAAGAAAGGGCTAAGAAGAACTTAGGGTGATTAGTGTGACAGCTACACTCATTAACAGAGTTAGAAGCTAACATGTTCACAAACACTTGAGCTCAATATATACTTACCATCATTAGATCTGAATCCACTAGTCTTATACCTGGGCATATATGTGTGTTAATAGGATGTCCTGGATTTTTATCTTAACACTCATGAATATTCTGAATTTTGTGTGTACCTTTACCGACAATGAATGCTATGTAAGAATCACAGATTTTTTCTACCATGAAGGAGATGTGAAGATTACTGCATTTTTCCCTCTTCATCTTTTTTACACAGGCAACAACATTCCTCATCACTTTTTGCCATACCATTTTGAGGACCTTCATATACAGTAAGTACAATTATTCATTAAAATTTCAAAATTCTTTTTACTTAAAGGATGTATTGATTAAAACTTCCCTGGGTTATTCACAGTCCCTCTTTTCATTCTCAAATCACTTCACCTATATTTTCATGTGTCCTTTTCTTCTTTCCAAAATCAAGAAATAATTTTGACTTTATTCATTTTACTTGCCTCATATAAAATTGGGTTTTCATGATTTTCTTTTGTCATGCATGCAATGCCAGATGATTTGAATATTTTCAGTGTTAAAATCTCAGTATATGGACTACATCTGAGCAGGAGTTCTAGGTTATATCCATACATGGTCCTTGGTTGGAGAAACAGTCTCATAAAAGACCCCTGTGCCCTGATATATTTGGTCCTTGAGCTTGTAATAAAGACCCTACTGCATTTGCATCAGAATTGGTTCCTTGGTGGTCTTGGGGGTATGAGACTGGGCCAAACAATCTGTTCTAATTGAATCATGAAGTATTTTCTACTTTTATTTTTTCCCATTTATTTATTTGTTTTTTTAGAGCCTGATCCCAGCTCTTTCCTTCATCTCTTCCCAGTCCCAAACTCACACCCCCCCCCAACTATTCCACCATTTTCTTCTTAGAGAATGGGAGGCCTCAAGGGATTCCAGCCTACCATGTCACCTCAAGTCTCAGAAATACTAAGTGTATCCTTTCCCACTAAGGGCAGACATGGCTAGCAAGCTAGGGGGAAAAGATCCAAAGTCAAGCAAAAGAGACAGACTATACTCCCATTGTTAGGAGACCCATATGATGACCAAGATGTACAACACATCTGCTACATATGTGTAGGGGTCCAAGGTCCAGGCCATGCATGCTCTCTGGTTGGTGGTTCAGTCTCTGAGAGCCACCATGGGCTCAGGTTAGTTGGCACTGTAGGTCATCTTATGGTGTCCATGACCCTGCCAGTGCCCTCAAACCTGACTCCCACTGTTCCACCAAACTGACAGAGTTTGCCTATTGTTTGGCTGTGGGTTTCTGCATCTGTTTCTAATAGCTGATTGATGAAGCCCTTTAGAAAATAGTTATGCTAGGCTCCTGTCAGCAAGCTTAGCCAGAGTATCAAGAGAGTATCATTAAGAGAACAGTTAGTTCTCTTCTATGGGAAGAGACTTGGACAGTCATTGCTCTTTACAGTCCTTCAATTTCTGCTTCATCATTATCCCTATACTTCTTACAGCCAAGTTGGTGTCAAAAGTTTTATGGTTAGTGTCCCTCTCCCTCTACTGGAACTCCCACCTGGCTAAAAGAAGTGGCAACTTTAGGCTCCATATCTCAAGCTCCTAGGACTTGAAAATGAATGGCATAAAGAATCTTAGTAATTTCAAGACTAGATTATTTAACAGACTATGTTGCAGGCCATCCAGGGCTACTTGATCAGACCCCGTCTTAATCATTAAAATAAGTTAGTCAATTGGTAATTAAACAATTGGTTAAGAGACTCTTGTGTGCAATAATGTAGACAGCTTGGACTGAACCTAGATGTCCTTCTCTGTCTTGCACTCATCATTTTGACACCCATGAACCTGGATTTGAACAGAGACTGACATTCACATAACTGATGCAGACAGGTCATGAATACACACAAAAGTAAAATTAATTTGGGTGTAATAGCACAGGAATTAACCCCAGAAACTGAAAAGCAGAGGTAGGAAGATCCTGATTTGTTGAATGATAGACTTGTTAACATAGACTGTTCCAGGCCTCCATGCTAAAAAAAAATTATTATATAAGTGAAACCTGCGGCAAAATATGATTCATATTAACACTTTGCTAATAATTAAGCATAATATTGTCACAGAAAACTGGGTGATTGGATCACCAAATATTGGCCTTTCATAATTATAGAGACTGTACGTTCAAGAGTTCTGATGGTTTATCAGAATCTAATTCCTTATTCGTTGACAGTTTGGGGTTTTTTAATACACATAAAAGATAAATAAAGCAATAGGATAACAAATTAGGGTCAGTGAGAACATAATGAGTATTAATACTATAGGATCTTACCTAATCTTATTAATTTAAAATACTCATTCTAATTCTACTGAATCATAAGAAGATATTAAAATAATGATATTTGTAAAAGAATTGGCATTTGAATTGTAAAAGCCACAGCTATAATGAAAATTTTGGTCACTTTTAAAACTCAGTTATGTTATATAAACATGTGTTGGTTTTAATCCCAAGTGTGGGGTTTCAGTTTGGGCTTTAGTTTGGCCAAAGCTGGTAGTGTCTCATCAGGTCACGGTCATTGTCAGCAGGAAACATGCTGCCTCATGGAGTACGAAGAGGGGAATATTCTAGGGCTCTGAGGCTATAAAGCTGAAAGCCTAGAAGGAGGAAGAGTGACATGCAGTTCGCGTGGGGTGAGTGGCAGTTTGGAGAGATCAGAGACAGATGGTGTGGTCATTTGGAGTAGGCAGAAGAGAGAAATGCTTCAGGGAACAGCAGCCTAGAAGGGACTGCTTGCTGTATTTGCTGTTGACAGTGATTGGGGCACCCTTAAAAGAACCCATGAACTGGAAACAGCCAGGAAAAGTAAAGGGGTCTGCATGCCCTTTCCCCACTAACCTTCTCTTTCCTACTTAGTTTCAGGGTTTGGAAGGGAGAAGCTTTAAGGGACCTCAAATAAAATAAAGTTTTAAAATGAGGGAAATATGCTGTCCTAAGTATGCAAGTTGTATAGTCTATGTCTTTCTCCTGTGTAATTTTGTGAAATCTATACAGGTATAAGTTTAAGTATTATGAATTTGTTCTGGCCCTGGTTTTTGCAATTGAGGAGATCAACAGAAATCCTTATCTTCTACCCAATACAACTCTTGGCTTTGATCTCTATAATATCCCATTTACTGAAAGGAATATTCTTTATAATGTCTTTCTTTGGCTCACAAACATGAGTGTTCCCCTTGCTAATTACAACTGTGAACAGAAGAGAAAATCAGTTGCTGCCCTCACAGGATCATCATGGGCAACATCTGCCTACATTGGGACTCTTCTACAACTCTACAAAATACCTCAGGTGAGGGCTTGGGCATGGGAACTAAAAATAAAGAATCCTTTGTTGACATTATAGATGCCAGAAAATGTAAAATAGGGGGAATCTGAATTATTCAGATATCAAAAGAAAACACGAAGTTACTTGATGATAGATGCACATTTTCATTACTTAAAAGAGAAGGGATGAAGAGGTGGATGAGGCGAGCTATGTTATTTAAACTGGAGAACTGTCAAAGACGGTGACAAACCCATTTTCATCTTTATTTTTTCAATGTGTTGATTCAAAAGTGAGATTTTGTTTGATGCCAATGTTCTTTCTCTGGTTTCCATTTTTGTTTTCACTGCAGCTCACTTTTGGGCCTTTTGATTCTACCTTGAACGACAAAGGGTGGTTTAGTTTTCTCTATCAAATGGGCCCCAAAGACACAGCTCTGTCTCTGGCCATAGTCTCTTTGATGGTTCATTTTAGCTGGTCCTGGGTTGGTCTGATCCTCCCTGATGACCATAGAGGAACTCAGGTACTATCAAACTTGAGAGAAGATATGGAGAGGAATAACATCTGCATAGGTTTTTTGAAAATGATCCCTGGCATGTGGAATTCGTTTTCCAACGCATTATGGAGAAATCTGGAGAAGATGCAGGAATCATCAGCAAATGTGATTGTCATTTATGGGGACACTGTTTCTTTGCAAGGTTTAATGCGACACATTGCACAACTCTTGGTAACATGGAAAGTCTGGGTCTTGAACTCTCCATGGGATGCTGACCACTATTCTGATTATTTCATGGTAGAGTCATTTCATGGGAGTTTCATTTTTTCACACCACCATGAAGAGATGGTTGAGTATATGAATTTTATTCAAACAGTTAATCCCTACAAATACCCAGAAGACAATTATCTTCCTAAGTTTTGGTATTTGCTCTTCAAGTGCTCATTCTCTGAGTCTGATTGTCGACTTTTAGAGAACTGCCAACCCAATGCTTCTTTGGACTTACTGCCCAGACACCTTTTTGACCCAGCTATGAGTAATGAGGGCTACAATATATACAATGCTGTGTATGCTGTGGCCTACAGTCTCCATGAGATGAATCTTCAGCAAATGCACACACAACCATATGCTAATGGAGAAAAAATGACATTCTTCCCCTGGCAGGTAGTACACCTTCCTGTGTATTGTGTTATCTGCAATGTGACATTTTTATTATTTTCTAAGGCACTCCAGTTGGGCATCCTAAATTTTAGAATATGTTATCCATAAGCAATATTTGTTTCCTTGTCAATGCAAAAAGTGGCCTTTATACATGGTGTGCAAAAAAAAAACAGTAAAAAAAACAAGTATTAGGTCATTATTAAATTTATACAACAAGTTGCCAGACAATTTTCTTCAGAATCACTTCATTGTGAAAAGTTGAGATTTCTCATATGTATTTCTCAGAGCAGGAGTAGGAGCAGTAGATCCTTAGGACATAAAATGCTTATGAGAACTACCACATGGTTATAAAGTTAAGGATCACTTTATAGTGCATTTTTATATTTGGGGTCCTCATTTTATGCACAGAAGCTCTGAACACGTTCCAGAAATTAATCATGTGGTTATCATTTCACACAAATTTAAATCATCTGAATCCACATAACTTGTTGTCTTGGTGTCTTAGGTGTGTTTAGGTCATTGATTTCTTTTGAACAGAATGAGATTTTTGAAATTTAATGCTTTTCAATCCAAGTATCACTTACTTACTTAGCCACATTGATGCTTCCTTTAAAGATGTTTTTTTTTTAAATCATGAGGGCTTAAAAGCAGCATTAGAGAGGCCAGGCTAGCCAGTTGACACAGTTCCCCAAGCATAAATAAGGAGTCAGAGATGGAGGAGTGAGTCAGGTGTGATGGTGCAGGACTCTCACAGCTCTGACTAACAATCATGTTGCTTCTTTATTAATACAATTTTCACACAACAAAGACAGACTAATGATCATCCAAGAAGTACAAATTATATCATTTTGTCTCCAAACGTATTAGATTTTTCATTACATTTCTGGGGTTACAAGTTCAAGCATAACTAAAGTACAAATAGAATGTACTTAACTTTTATCTGAGCCATATTATTCCAATTCAAAGAATTTAAAGAATGTCTCTGCCAAACAGAGCGCACTGATTTTAAGAGAGCTTGCTTTTAGAGTAGCATTATTAGTGGTTTTAAGGCGAGTAAGTGGTACAGGGGCTATCTCTGACATGAACTCAGTGGCCTATTCTTTGATCACCTCCCCCTGGAGGGCACAGCCTTGACGGGCTATGGAGGAAGATGATGCAGCCAGCCTTACAGAGACCTGATAAGGTAGGGTCAGATAAAGGGGGAGGAGGCCCTCCCCTATCAGGGGACTAGGGAAAGGGCATAGGGGGAGAAGAAAGAGGGCAGGACTGGGAGATGAGAGGAGGGAGGCATCTGCAGAGTGATACAAAGTGAATACATTGTTAAAATAATTAATTAAAAAATTAAAAAGTGCTCTAGATGCAAAGACTGGTCTTTTTATGAATAGCAAATACTTATAATATCTAACTTCTTATTTATATCATTTCATCATTTATGCTGTTAAATAGGAAAAGGATGTTTAAGTAAATGTACCTTATTTCCTGTAGTCTATTCCTTCAGAGGTACCTGTGTGTGATGCCCTATCTTTAAACTACAATTTCAGAAATCTCTAAGCATATTATAAAAAGAAGCCTTGAATCTGCTACCAATTCTCCTTTCTAGCTATACTTCGTCAAATATTTCCAAGTTTACCCTGTTCCAATTGTACTGTTTGACTTTGCTTAGGGTCGAATACCCCAAGAAGAATCATGTAGTCATAGCCTGTTTTATAAATTCTTAGCTTTGTGCTTATCTGTGCTTATCATGACTTCCAGAGCATGAACAAGATTTCCAAATAGGGCTAGATAAAGTTATTTACTTAAAATCAGATGGGATAGTACATTTATGACTCCACTGAAGACTCAGACATAATTTTCTCAGAAAAAGACTTAAAATGAATCATAATGCAGAAATTCCCAAAAAAATGCAACAGGCAGGAACCAAAGCCAAAAAAGAAGAGACAGAATGACTGTGATCACAGCATTCAGCTCAGCTACAGTGGAACTGTGACAAGCAGCTGTGCTGTCTGCATGACTTTTGGAGTTTGCAGTTGATATGATTGTTCCATCTGACATAATATTTTAAATGTTTAAAAAAATTTTAGAATGAAAACTTTTCCTTGTTTTTTACATTTTTAATCATTTTATTTATTTATTAGTTACATATTATTAACTTTGTATCCCAGCTGTATCCCGTTCCCTCATTTTCTCCCAATCCCGCCCTCCCTCATCTACTCCCTGCCCCTGTCCAAGTACACTGATAGGGGAGACCTCCTCCCCTTTCATCTGACCCTGGTTTATCAGGTATCTTCAGGACTGGATGCAAAGTCCTCCTCTGTGGCCTAGCAGGGCTGCTCCTCCCTGGTGGGGGGTAGGGGTAGGTCAAAGAGCCCACCATTTAGTTCATGTCAGAAATAGTCCCTGTTCCCCTTATCAGGGAACACAATTGGCTACTGAGGTACCATGGGCTACATCCAAACAGAGCTTCTAGGTTATATCCATACATGGTCCTTGGTTGGAGAAACAGTCTCATAAAACACCCCTGTGCCCTGATCTATTTGATCCTTGTGGAGCTCCTGTCCTTTCCAGGTCATATTAACTTTTTTTTAAATTTATTTATTTTTATCTCAATCACAGGTTAGGTACTTTGAATCCCAGGCATAGCGCCCTCCCTCAGTCCCTCCTACCCTCCCACTCCCTCCCTCATCTCCCTCCTCCCCACCCCCTCCAAGTCCACCAACAGGGGAGGACCTCCTTCCCTTCCATCCAACCCCAGCTTATCCTGTCTCCTCAGGACTGGCTGCAATGACCTCCCCTGGGATCTAGCCAGTCTGTCACTCCCCGGCTTATATGGGGGAGGGTCAAAGAGTCAGCCATCAAGATCATGACTGAAACAGTCCCTGTTTCCCTCACTAGGGTCTTCAGTCCTACACCGAGCTATCATGGGCCCCATCTGTGCGGGGGTTCCAGGCCACATCCACACATGGTCCTTGATTGTAGAAACCGTCTCTTACAAGACCCCTGTGCCCGGCTCAGTTTGGTCTTTGTGGAGCTCTTGTTCTCCCCAAGTCTCACCAACCTCCCCCAGATCTATCATTACTTCTCGCCCTCTGCCAAAGTCTTGATCTCTAGGCTTAATATCTGCTCTGATACATCGATACATTGAACCCCCAGGGGTCCTCCTTGGCATGCTCCTGTCCTGTTGCTTGTTTTCTCCTCCACTCAATGT
>CM053758.1:10081697-10110356 GCA_028658305.1 Pachyuromys duprasi
GTGGGCTCTGTGTGCCCAGCTTTGTGCTCTGTGCTAGAAGCTGTGAGCACTGCAGGCTGGTCACCCCTTTGGTCTGGAGTCTTTACTCCTCACTCTGTGCTAGAGTCTGAGTGTCCAGGTTTGAGTTGTCAGCTGGGGGTTGTGCACTCCACCCTGGGCTTGCTGCTATGGGCTCTCCCCTGGAATGGAGATTTGGCGCCTCCTTCTGTGCCAGGGGCTGTGCACCACGGTCTGAGATGGTATTTGGGGCACACACAGTGGGTTTGGGTTTGTGTGCATCCGCTGTATGCAGGGCTGTCAGAAATGGTGCCTGAGGCCTTCTCTGTCTGGTCTGTGGACAGACACCCGAACTGGGGTTTTTGCTGGCGGATGCCTGCAGCTTTCGCCCTCAGTGTGCAGTCTGGTCAAGATGGTCCCCAGATCCTCGCAGTCTGTGGTGGTTCCGGCGATCGGTGAGTGCCTGCCACACACCCGTGGGTTGAGGCAGAACTTGGGTTCCTCCCAGACCCGCTTGCGGACTCACACACTGACTGAGTTTTTGCTGGCCGAAGCGTTTGGCGTGCGTCCCCGCAGTGTGCAGACTGGTCAAAACGGTTCCCCAATCCACTCAGTCTGGGGTGGTTCTGGTCATCGGTCTGAGCCTGCAGCACACCCGCAGGTTGAAGCAGAACCCTGGTGCAGTGTGAGCTCGCAGTGTGCAGTTCAGTGAAAACGGTGCCCGGTTCCTTCTGAGACTGCCTGCGAGACTGTGTGATCCAGTCTATAATGGCGGGTGCGGGCGCCCAGTGCAGCTGCTGGTTCAAATCAGAGCTGTGCGCCGCTGGTCACGGGGAAATCGTGGGTGTCCCTACGATTTTCCCACTTGATTTTCTCACCGTAGGAGTTTTGCTCACCTGGCACTCACAAATGCTGGCGTTTTAGGTCCCAGAGTTCAGTCTCCTGGTCGTTGCATTGTTTCTGCTCTCCTACTCCTCAGACACAGTGTTCTCTCATGGCAGCCATCTTGGATCTCTATTAACTTTTTTTTAAAGAAGTGTTTTTAGAATCTCAGGTGTACTTCAACAAATGTTTGTGTATCTGCTTTAGCTCCTCCCTTTCCTAAAGAACTACCTAACAAAAACTTATGTGAGAGGACACACTGTAATGGATGGAAGAAGGAACGTAGATTCTGAGTATGATATTCACAATTTTTGGAATTTTCCAAAGGGTCTTGGATTAAAAGTGAAAGTAGGAAGCTTTTCTGCAAATGCTCCCCAGGGTCAACAGTTCTCTTTATCTGAGCAGATGATACAATGGCCTACTAGATTTACAAAGGTGAGTTGTGAGTTATCTCACTGGTTGACATTTTAACAAAAATAATTCTCAGGATGTGATGATCCTTGTACACTCATTCAGTACCAATCAATATGAACTACAATTAAAGAACTTTACAAAAAAATGTTACCAGTATAGATGATTTTATCATTTTCTGGCTCTTATCAATGGAAACATTTATTTTTAAATTTTGTTAATGCCCCTGCAATTTTTATGAATAAGTTATCTGTTAAATTTTTGTAAATGCCTCAAAACACGGAAAGGTTTATTTGGTCAGCCAGATGAAGAAATTCTAAAAACAGTAAGGTATCATTTTTGCATTGTCAGACTCTGAATAGGTAGAATACTTTAGTGTGTGTGTGTGTGTGTGTGTGTGTGTGTGTGTGTGTGTTATATTTGCTTTGCTAATTCAGAAGGGAGGACAGGTGTGTTTTGGCTGACCCTGTGACCATGCAGTATATCATGGTTGGAAAGACTATTTTAGGAGCCAGTCAGGTAATGGCATCAAATTCAGAGACCAGAATCAGAGATCAGAAAATGTGATTGCCCAGCCTCTGTTTCCATTTCATTTTGTCTATGACAGTAGCCAGTAAAATACTGATGAGCATTTTGTGGTGGCTCTTTCCACATTAGGTAAATTGTTCTATAAAACTTCTAGAGAAATGTATATGAGTTCTTTGCAAGATAAATCCAATCCCCATAAAATTGTCAGTCAACATTCACAACCCCATTGGATATAAAAGCTCCTCCTAGTAGCCAGTAAGTATAAAAACAGGTTGACTCTGATGTCGTACAATAATATTCTAGTACACTGATTTAATGAGCTACTTTTAACAACAGCTTCATGTATTGGACTAAAATGAAAATATGTGAGCTGTGTAGGCAAAAAGCTGGAAAAAATAATACCAAACTCCATTATGTTTAAGTATTAGTGTAACACTTTACAAATTAATTGTTCAATAATTCTCAGAAATATTCTCTTCACTTGGATTATTCACAAAAGTCTAAGCATTTGCTAATTTCATTTCTCTCAGATTCCTCAGTCAGTGTGCAGTGAGAGCTGTAGGCCTGGATTCAGGAAAGCTGCCCAGGAAGGCAAAGCTGTCTGCTGCTTTGATTGCGTTTCTTGTGCAGACAATGAGATTTCAAATGATACAGGTAAATATAGGCTTACAGAAAAATTTCCAACTTGCCCACAGGAGTCTGCAATACCTACAAAAATGGAAAAGGATTGGAGAAAAGTAAGAGATAAACTTTTGTTCTTTAACTAGAAATTTAATCATTGCTCTTACTTTTAATTCTTTTTTGAAGGGACACACTCTAGATATTGAAAACATTCTTGACTTACATTGTTGACCCATTGCAGGTATTGTTCCCTAAAAAGACCTGTCTTGTCCCAAAACTAAGAACAGTCTTTTTATTTCACCAAGGTTACAATGTTTTGAGCATTATTTCTTATATTTTCATGCAGATCTCAGTAACATGTAGAATTCCCATAAAGTCCCATAAATTCTCTTTATGATTATACCTAGTACAAGCACTTATTGTCTTGGCCACAGACTGGACTATTTGGGGATTTTCATAACACCCGTTTAGACAACTACTGAAATTCATGAAACTCAGTTTCAGTACTGGAAGCCTCATTTGTTGACAAGAGGTGACCAATTGAGTTTCTCTGTCCCCTGTTATTTGGGGTCTTCATTAGTAGTTCAAATTTTATACAGTGTTTCCACTGCACTAAGTTTTCATATTGACCCTCAAATGCCCTTCATTTCTAACTGTACTTGTCTTTCCCTCCCTCAATTTCATCTTACCTCTTTCCCACTTGTTTTTCGTATAGTCTATAGTCTATCCATAAAATCTATTTTATTTAACCCTCCCAAAGAGATCCATGTGATCTAGTCCCTTACTCTGGTTTTGTTATTTATTTAAGAGCCAATGTAGAGAAATAAGCAAAAACATGCTGTATTTACCTTTCTGGGACTTCCTTACCTCACTCGGCATAATTTTTTCTATTTCCATTTATTTTCCTGAAGATTTCAGTATGCCATTTTAACAACTGAATAACAATCCATCATTATATAAATGTATCATGTTTGCTTAACTCATTATTCTGATGAAGGACATATAGGTTTGTTCCAGTTTCTGGATTTTGTGAACATAGTAGCAATGAGCATGGTTAGTCACATATCTCTGTGTAGGGTGAAGCATCTCTGGATAGATTTCCAAAAATGGTAAAGCAGTATCTTGAGGAAGCTTGATTCCTATATTTGAGAGCACAAGGCATATATATTTTTGTAGTGATTGTACAAGTTTACATACTCATCTCCAACAGAAGACTTTTTTCCATATCCTTGCCAGAATGATCTGTAGCTTGTATTATTGGTCTTAGGCATTTTGACAGGGATCGCCTGGAATGTAAAATAGTTTTAATTCATACAGTATATTCTTATTATGGTTTTTATCACCAAATTCCTTTCCCTCCCCACTTTTCCTCAGACCCAAATGCATACCCTTTATTTTTCTCTCTCATTACAATAAAATAGACAAAATCTCAAAATAAGAATAAAATAAATTACAGTAAAATAAAAGAAACCAAAATGAAATAAAACAATAAATAAATAAATGTAAGACCGCCAAATTGCAAGAAATAAAGGGAGTTATTGATATATACATATCTTCAGACCCAGAAACCACATAAAAACTAAATCTGAAACTGTTACATACACACAAAGATCTGTAAGGTTAAAGAAAATGCTGCATGACAAAACCTTGTGAAACAATCAAACCTCCCAAAATATTGTTGAGTTCATTTTGTACTGATCATCGGCTTCTGGGCATGAAGTTTACCCTTAAGTTTTATTTGATTACCTAGTAGAAATTCACTGTTTTTGTTGTTGTTGTTGTTTGTTTGTTTGTTTTGTTGTTTTTCCCAAGTTCCACCCAATGTTATACTCTGGGTTTCTGCCTTTTTTAAAAATTTCTAATAATTATTTATTACAGTTTATTCACTTTGTGTCAAACTGTGGCCCCCTCCTTTGTCTTCTCCCAAACCGTCCCTTCCTCATCTTCTCCTCTGCCCCATCGAATTTTATGAAAAAATGGGGAGAAAAAAAGACTTGGAGGGAACAGGAGATCCAAAAGGAAATTCACTGTTAAAAATATTTTTTTCATTTGCCAGAAGTTATCATTTCTTACAAATGGGGCTTGTGTCTACTTCCCATCTCATTATCAGGACCCCATCTGGCTTATACACGTACTGGCCCTTTGTGTGTTCCTAGACTCTCTGTGAGTTCATAAGTATCTATGTCCTTCTGTGTCTAGAAGGCTTTCTTTCCATGGTGTCCTCTTTTATCACGGTCTCCTCTTATCTTTCTGAATCCTTCCTTTTCTTCCATGTTCCCTAAGCCACATAAGGGATTTTATAGAGACACCTAATTTAAAAGTGAGTGGTTCAAGATCTGTCACTCCCAGCACATTGTTTGTGTCTCTGTACTATAGGAAGTCACTGTTACTGTAGGGAAAAGCTCTGACAGAAATTTAAAAAATATTGACCTATGTGTATAGAAGAATATAATGAGTTGATTATATTCCTGTGTTCCTTTTGCAGAACATTTGTTTTTGGCTGTTACTGAGTCTGTTGACTAATCTCAGGTTTTGAGATACCCAAGTTGTATGAGAAATGGGTCATACATCATGGAGTGGGTCACAATTAAAATTGGATAGTGGTTTGTTATTTACACAGTTTTTGTTCCACTGTTGTACCACTGTGTCTTGCAGGCAGATTATCCTCCTAGATCACAGTGTTTGTAGCTGTGGTTTATTTTACACCTATCATGGTGTACAGAGTACATCTCAGTACAATGAAAATTACTGAATAGTGGTAAAGGCTCTAGATAGGCACCAGTTCAACTTCCCTATGATCAGTAAATTATGAGGTGTTGTCTTCAGCAATAAAGCCTACAATTAGTTTGTAGAGAGCAACCAATAGCCTCAGCAATAGCCTGAGTTAATTGGGGGTTTTCCTGGGGCCTCTTTGGCCAACAATTATATGCAACTTATTTAACAATGATGTTTTCATTTGATGGCTAGATATATCTAGTTGGCTTTTGGCTCTCCTGTTATTTGGTGGTTTCAATTATACATATATATTATATTTTATATAATGTATAATAATTATATATACATATATTCATACATAACATTCAGTCATGTCATGTAGTTGCACTATTGGATATTAGTTGAATGATAGCTGCATGTACTTCAGCTAGTGGTAAATGAAGACAGTGAAGTAAAACATCACTAGTATGTGAGACCAGAGATCTAGAGAATGAGAGCTGAGATAGAACATTGAATAGAGACAGAAGAAGATATATCAACCATCAATAATATGGCAGTCACAAATCAGATTTTATATTCAGACATTGAAAATGTTTGTAAAAGGTATGTATCTCTTTGGAAAAGATTTTAACATAAAACAAATTTAAAATTTTATTTCCTCATCCATAATGTTAAATTTTGTTTATAGACAAAGATTCTACTTCTCACATGCGCGTTGGAATGTCAACTGGTATTGTCATTGGATTGGTCATAATTAGATGATCATACTGTATGGAGTTGTGTCCATGTGTCCTCTTGTTAAAAGTGCTCTCATACATTACCATATATTATGGCAAACCCATGCTTTTAGATCCAAGAGAAATTCTTTAAGTAAATGGGTGATCACATCTAGATATATCTTTCTGGAAATTCTGTTATTCCTGTTGTAATCTCTGCTTCTACTGAACTAAATGTGTTCAGTTTATTTTTTCCTTTTGTTATTGTTCTTATACTATAATTTCATCATCCAACCCTGTCTTTTTCTCCCACAAGTGCTTCCATAAAGGCTTTCTTTCAAATTCATTGCCTATTGTTATTTGGTTTTTTATTGAAAACATTTTATTTTATACAATATATTCTGATTATAGTTTCCTTCCCTTTGAGTCCTCCTAGCTCTTTGACACATCCCCTCTTCTGTGGATCTAATCCATTTCTGTCTCTCATTAAAAACAACAGGTTTCTAAGAGAGAATAACCAAACATGACAAAATAAGGATACACTATCATATGGAAGTTGGAAACAGCAACTGAACAGAGGGAAAATTGTTCCAAGATAAGGCAAAAGAGCAGAGACCCACTTATTCTCATAATCAGAGGTCCCAAAATAATAAGCTAATACCTAAATATATATGCAGACGAACTAGTGTACACTCAAGTAGGCTCTGTGCTTGCTGCTTTAGTCTCTGTAAGCTCATTTGTACCTTGCTTGGTTGATTTAGAGAACCTTGATCTGTTGATGTTCTTCATTCCCTCTGACTCTAGTAATCTTCCTGCCCCCTTTTCAGTGTGACTTTCTGAACTCTGAGGGGAGGGATTTGATGGATACCTCCAGTTTATACTCTCTTAACATAATGCCTGCATGTAAGCTTCTGCATCTATTCTGATTTGCTGCCAGAGGAAGCCTCTCTGATGATAATTGGATAAGGCACAGTTCTGTGACTATAGCAGACTACCATTAGCAATTATTGATGTTTTTTAGACCAGCTGTATTTGATTTTACTCTAGGTCTCGATTTCCCTGTTTTTTATTGCTGAGTAATATTCAATTGTGTAGATGTACCACAATTTCTGTGTCCATTCCTCAGCTGAGGGGCATCTGGGTTGTTTCCAGCTTCTGGCTTTTGCAAATAAAGCTGCTACAAACATGGTTAAGCAAATGTCCTTATTGTGTACTTGAACCTCTTTTGGATATATGCTGGTATAGCTGGATCTTGAGGAAGCACTATTCCTAGTTGTCTGAGAAAATGCCAGATTGATTTCCAGAGTGGACGTACAAGTTTACATTCCCACCAGCAGTGGAGGAGAATTCCCCTTTCTCCACAACCTCTCCAGCATGTGTTGTCACTTGAGTTTTTGATCTTGGCCATTCTGATGGGCATAAGGTAAAATCTCAGGGTCATTTTGATTTGCATTTCCCTGATGGCTAATGACACTGAGTATATCTTTAAGTGTTTCACTAACATTCCTCTATCGAGAATTCTCTGTTTAGCTCTGTTCCCGTTTTTAATTGGATTACTTGATTTGTTGCTTTTCAACTTCTTTAGTTCTTTATATATACTAGATATTAGCCCTCCGTCAGTTATAGGGTTGGTGAAGATCCTTTCCCAGTCTTTAGGCTGTCGTTTTGTTCTGACAACACTGTCCTTTGCTTTACAGAAGCTTTTCAGTTTCATGAGGTCCCATTTATTGATTGTTGCTCTTAGAGCCTGTGCTGCCGGTGTTCTGTTCAGGAAGTTGTCTCCTGTGCCAATCAGTTCATGGCTCTTCCCCACTTTTTCTTCCAACCAATTTAATGTGTCTGGTTTTATATTGAGGTCTTTGATCCACTTGGACTTTAGTTTTGTGCAGGGTGATAAGTATGGATCTGTTTGCATTTTTCTACACATAGGCATCCAATTAGACCAGCACCAATTTTGAATATGCTATCTTTTTTTCCATTGAATGGTTTTGGCATCTTTATAAAAAATCAGGTGTCTATAAGTGTGTGGGTTTATTTCTGGGTCTTCTATTCGGGTCCATTGATCCACCATTCTGTTTCTATGCCAATAGCATGCAGTTTTTATTATTATTGCACTATAGTACAGCTTGAGATCAGGGATGGAGATACCTCCAGAAGATCTTTTATTGTGGAGGATTGTTTTAGATATTCTGGGTTTCTTGTTATTCCATATGAAGTTGAGAATTTTTCTTTCAAGGTGTGAAAAGAATTGTGTTGGTAATTTGGTGGGAATTGCATTGAATTTGTAGATGGCTTTTGGTAAGGTGGCCATTTTTACTATGTTAATCCTGCCAAGCCCTGAGCATGGGAGATCTTTCCATCTTCCGATATCTTCTTCTAATTCTTCCTTCAGAGACTTGAAATTTTTTTCATACAAGTCTTTGACTTCCTTGGTTAGGGTCACACCAAGGTACTTTATGTCTTTTGTGGCTATTGTGAAGGGTGTTGTTTCCTTAATTTCTTTCTCTGCCCTTTTGTCTTTTGTATACTGAAGGGCTTCTGATTTTTTTGAGTTAATTTTGTATCCGGCCACTTTGCTGAAGGTGTTTATCAGCTGTAGGAGTTCCCTAGTAGAACTTTTGGGGTCACTCAGGTATACTATCATATCATCTGCAAATAGTGACGTTCTGACCTCTTCCTTCCCAATTTGTATCCCCTTGATCTCCTTCAATTGTCTTATTGCTCTAACAAGGACTTCCAGAACTATGTTGAAGAGATTTAGAGAGTGGGCAGCCTTCCCTTGTCCCTGATTTCAGTGGGATTGCTCTAAGTTTCTCTCCATTTAGTTTGATGTTGGCTATAGGCTTGCTGTACATTGCCTTTACTATGTCTAGGTATGTGCCTTGTATCCCTGATCTCTCCAAGACTTTAAACATGAATGGATGTTGGATTTTGTCAAGTGCTTTTTCAGTATCTAAGGAGATTATTTTCTTTCAGTTTGTTTATATGTTGATCACATTGATGGATTTCCATGTATTGAACCACCCCTGCATACCTAGGACGAAACCTACTTGGTCATGGTGGTCATAGTGGATAATATCTTTGATGTGTTCTTGTATTCGGTTTGCAAGTATTTTGTTGAATATTTTTGCATCAATGTTCATAAGGGAGATTGGCCTGAAATTCTCTTTCTTTGTTGGGTCTTTGTGAGGTTTAGGTACCAAGGTTACTGTGGCTTCATAGAATGAGTTTGATAGTGTTCCTTCTGTTTCTATTTTGTGGAATAGTTTGAAGAGAACTGGAGTTAGCTCTTCTTTGAAGGTCTGGTAGAATTCTGCACTGAAACCATCTGCTCCAGGGCTTTTTTTGAATGGGATATTTTGATGACCTATTCTATTTCCTTAGTGGTTATAGGACTATTTATTTGATTTACCTGGTCTTGATTCAGCTTTGGTAAGTGGAATCGATCAGGAAAATTGCACATTACATTTAGATTTTCAAACTTTGTGGCATATAGACTTTTGAAGGAAATCCTAATGGTTGTTTGGATTTCCTCAGTGTCTGTTGTTATGTCCCCCTTTTCATTTCTGATTTTGTTAATATGGAGAGTGCCTGTCTTGTAGTTAGTTTGGCTATGGGTTTGTCTGTCTTGTTGATTTTCTCAAAAAACCAGCGCTTGGTTTTATTGGTTCTTTGAATTATTTTAGTTCTTTCTAATTTATTGATTTCAGCCCTAAGTTTGATTTTTTCTAGCCATCTCCTCTTTTTTTGGTTTGTCTGCTTCTTTTTTTCTGAGGCTTTTAGGTGAGCCATAAAGTTGCTTGAATGAGATGTCTCAAGTTTCTTCTTGAATGCACTTAGTACTATGAAATTTCCTCTTAGGACTGCTTTCATTATGTCCCATAAGTTTGGGTATATTTTTCATCATTTTCATTGAATTCTAGGAAGACTTTAATTTCTTTATTTCTTCCATGACTCAGCTGTCATTTAGTAGCAAGTTGTTCAGTTTCCATGTGTGTGTAGTCTTATTGCTATTTCTATTGTTGTTGAGGTCAAGCTTTAGTCCATCGTGATCAGATAGGATACAAGGGATTATTTCAATCTTCTTGTATCTGTTGAGGCTTGCTTTGTGACCAACTATATGGTCTACTTTGGAGAAGGTTCCATGAGGTGCTGAGAAGAAGGTAGTAAATTTTTCTGTGTTTGGGTTTAAGGTTCTGTAGATGTCTGTTAGGTCTATTTGATTCATAACCTCTGTTTTTTTGTTTAATTTCTTTCTTTGTTTAATTTCTGTTTTGTTGACCTGTCCTATGTTGAGAGTGGGGTGTTGAAGTCTCCCACTATTAATGTGTGGAGATCTATGTGTGGTTTAATTTTATTAATGTTTGTTTTACAAATGTGGGTACCCTTGTATTTGGGGCATAGATATTCAGGATTGTGATGTCTTCATGGTGGAATTTTCCCTTGATGAGTATGAAGTGTCCATCCCCATCTCTTTTTATTAATTTTGGTTGAAAGTATATTTTATCAGATATTAGAATGGCTAGTCCTGCTTATTTCTTGGGTCTATTTGCTTGGAAAACTGTCTTTTAGCCCTTTACCCTCAGGTAATGTCTATCTTTGTGACTTAGGTGTGTTTCTTGTATGCAACAGATTGTTGGGTCTTGTTTATGCATCCACTGTGTTAGTGTGTGTGTTTTTATTGGAGGGTTGAGTCCATTGATGTTGAGTGAGATTAATGACCAGTGGTTGTTAGATTCTTTGATTTTGATGTTGGCTGTGGTGGTAAGTTTGTGTGCTAGGTTACTTTTTGTTTTGCCATAGTGAGGTTAATTATTTCCTGTTTTCTTGAAAGTAGTTAGTTTTCTTGGGTTATATTTTTCCTTCTAGTGCCTTCTATAAAGCTGAATTTGTGTATAGGTAGGTATTGTTGAAATTTTTTGTCTTTGAATATATTGTTTTTTCTGTCTATGAGAACTGAGAGTTTTGCTGGGTATGGTAGCCAGGGCTGACATCTGTTCTCTTAGTGTCTGCATGATATCTGTCCAGGCCCTTCTGGCATTCATAATCTGTTGAGAAATCAGGTGTGATCTGAAGGGTTTGCCATTATATGTTACTTGGGCTTTTTCCCTTGCACCTTTTAGTATTTTTTCTTTGTTCTGTATACTTACTGTTTTGATTATTATGTGGTAAGAGGATTTTCTGTTTTGGTCTATTTTATTGGATGTTTTGTAGCCCTCTTGTATTCTTATTGGCCTCTCCTTTAAGTTGGGGAAATTTTCTAAAATGATTTTGTTGAAAATATTTTCTGGGCCTTGGAGGAAGGTATCTTCTTTTTCCTCTATTCCTATTATTCTTAGGTTTTGTCTTTTTATGTTGTCTTGGATTTCTTGGGCAGTCTGTGTCAGGACTTTTTTAGATTTAACAATTTTCTTTGACAGATACAGATTTCTTCCATTGTATCTTCCACACCTGAGATTCTTTCTTCCATCTTTTGTAGTCTATTGGTTATGCTTACCTCTGTAGTTCTTGTTTTCTCCTCTAAGTTCTTTCTCTCCACAATTTCCTTCATTTGTGTTTTCTTTAATTTTTTCAATTCTATCTTCAGCTCATAAGCCGTTCTGTTGATTTCCTCCACCTGTCTGACTGTATTTTCCTGTTTTTCCTTCAACTGTTTGTTTCAACAATCCCCTGTTTCTTTCATTTCTTTCAGTGATTTAAGTTTTCCTTTCTAAAGGCCACACACTGTTTGCCTGCAACTTCCTGTATTTCTTTATGGATGGCCATAATCTGTTTGACTTTATCTTCCTCTAGTTCTTTACACATTTTATTTGTTTCCTCTATTATCCTCTTCATAAGCATAGATGTTAGGTCATCTTCTTGAATTTCAATTACGCTGTGGTGTGCAGGGTTGCTTGCCCCAGGATAACTGGGTTCTGGAGATGCCATATTGCTCTGTCTTTTGTTGGTTGAGCTTTTACGCTGGCCTCTACCCATTGGGTATCTTAGTTTCTGGTGGTTCCTGGAGTCCTGTGGTAGAGATAATCCCCTTGGCAGGAAGATGATATGTACTGAAGGAAGCCTTCTCAGCTTTTTGGGTATGGTCACTGAATGGCGGGTGTTTTTCAGGAATTGCCATAGCTCACCACAGGAGTGGTAGCTGTGGTCCTTGTTAGTCAACAGGGCTCTCCTCTCACCCAGAGAAGTCCTGGAGACAGCTGCCTTGCTTCTTGCTGTAAATTTAGTGAACTGCTGCTATAGTCTAGGTGCCCTGTGGTTTGGTCAGTTTAATTAGGGATAACTGCTTTCCCCTTGGAGCAGTATCTGGGGTTTGATCTTGGGGATCCCAGGCTTCTGTAGGTCTGAGGTTGGGGCCCAAGCAGTAGTCAGTGGCAAATGAGCTCCTCTCTCATGCATGTAGCAGGAGCCTGTCGATAGCCAGAAACTTTTCCGGAGCTAGGTATCCTGAGGTAAGGCCAAAAGTGTTTTCTCCCAACAGGAAGGCCCAGTCTGTGGTGTTTGAGGTGGCCCACAGAGCACGCAGGCACTGGTAGGTGGTAGCTCCAAGCTAGTAACTGGGCAGAAACCTGAGACCTTTTCCGTAGAACTTCCCTGTGTGTGCTGGTGGTGGTGGTGGTGGTGGTGTCAGCTGAGTGCTCTAAGCTGTCTCCCTCCCTGTGGAGTTTTCTCCCAACAGGGACTCCCAATCTCTGATGCCTTGAGGCACATAATTCTGTCTTTTACTGATATTTGGGATCACAGCAGGTCTGCGGGTTGGTGGTGTGCACCCGCCAGTCTGCGGGACCTTTTCCAGGGATATACTGGGTGACCTGAAGTCAGTCACCATTTGCTTTCTTCCCTGTGGGTTTTTTTCTCCCTACAGGGAAACTCAGTCTCTGATGCCCTGGGGCACACAGTTAAGGCTTGCAGCATGTCTCTGTGCTTGTGGCTGGAGTTCTGCTCAGGACTGGCAATGTGCCCCCACCGGTCTGTGGGAATAGACTAGGTGACCTGAGGTCAGTCCCGTTTCCTACCTTCCCTGTGGGTTTTTCTCGTGACTGGAACTTCCAGTTTCTGGTGTTTTTGTGCCCACCATTCAGCCTGGGAAGGTGATCAGGACATGCAGGTGTGTGGCTCTGGTCTGGCAACTGAGTGCCAGTGTGACCTGGGATCTCTTCCAGTTCTGGCTGGGTGACCTGGGGGTGGACCTGACTGATTCCTGCACTGTGGAGTTTCCTCTCACCTGGGAAACAGGATCGCTGTTGTTTTAGGGCCCAGAGTTCTGTCTCTTGATCGCTGTGTGGACGTTTCTGTTCTTCTCCTCAGACGCAGTGTCCTCCTGGTGCTGCCATCTTGGATCGGCACCAATCTAAAATATTTCTAACATAAAATATTCAGGAAATTTGTGGCATCATGAAATGGCCAAACCTAAGAATAATAGGAATAGAAGAAGAAGATTCCCACCTTAAAGGTTCAGAACAAATCTTCAACAAGCTCATAGAAGAAAATTTCCCAAACTTAAAGAAAGAATACATACAAATAAACATAAAAGAAGCCTACAAAACACCAAATAAATTAGACCAAAAAAACATCCTGACACATAGTAATTAAAACACTAAATGTATGGAACAGAGAATATTAAAAGCTGCAATGGTTAAGGGCCAAGGTATATAAAGGCAGATATATTAGAATTGCAGAAGACCTCTGATGAGAGACTTGGATAGCAAGAAAGGTGTGGACAGGTATTTTACTGTCTCTAAGAGGCCACAGTTGCCAGCCCAGAGTACTATATCCAGCAGAACCTTCAGTCCTCATAGATGGAGAAAACAAGATATTTCATGACAAAACTAAATGTAAACATCTTTTCCCTAATCCCACCATGAAGAACATACTAGGAGAAAAATTCCAACACAATAAGGGTAACCTGAAAAAATGCAGGAAATAAATAATTTCATCCCCTCTCCAAAAAAGAAAAGAAAAGAAAAACAGAAGGGAATCACACAAACTCACACTATTAACTCCAAATTCAAAATTTCAGGAATCAACAATGGTCAGTCATTATTATCTCTCATCGTCAGTGGACTCAATTCCCAAGTTAAAACAACAACCCTGAAGGAGTTTATCAGCTGAAGGTGTTCCTGAGTAGAATTTTGGGGGTCACTTGTGTATACTATCATATCATTGGTGAATAGTGGTACTTTGAATTCATCTTTTCTGATTTGTATCTCCTTGATCTCCTTTAGTTGTCTTATTACTCTAGCTAGGACTTTAAGTACTTGGACAGGAGGAGGGGCATGGAAAGGGAAGGACATGGGAGGGTAGGACTGGGAGAGGATGGGGGAGAGCTACAGCTGAGATAAAAGTTGAATAAATTGTAATAAATTAAAACATGAAAAGAAAGATCAAAACAAACAGACAAACAGAAGAAAGCCAAACAGTCTAACAGAGAAGATGTGCATGCATCTTTCACTCTGATGCATACAAGAAACATACCTCAACAGCAAAGATGGATATTACCTCAGAGTAAAGGGCTGGAAAAAATGTTTTCCAAGCAAATGTACCCAAGAAACAACCAGAAATAGCTACAGTAATATCTAATAAAATAAACATTTAACCAAAATTAATCAAAAAATGGAAAAGGGTACTTCATACTCATCAAAGGAAAAATCCACCAGATGACATCTCAATTCTGAACATCTATTCCCCAAATGCAAGGAAGTAACATTGAATAAAATGACTAAAGTTTAAATCACATGTTGAACCCCACACATTAGTAGTGGGAGACTTCACCATTCCACTCTCATCAAAGGACAAGTCAATGAGACAGAAACTAAACAGAAATAATGAAACTAACTGATGTTATGAATCAAATCTACCTGAGATATATTTATAGGACATTTTACCCAAACACAGAAGAGTATACCTTCCAAAATTGATCACTTAAACAGTAACAAAGGAAGCCTCAACAGAAACAAGAATATTGAAATAACTTCTTGTATCTTATCAGAAATCCATGGATTAAAGCTGGAACTCAACAACAACAAAAACAATTCAGAGCATACAAACTCATGGAACCCGAATAGCTCTCTACTCAATGACCACTGAGTCAGTGAAAAAGTAAAAAAGAAATAAAACATGATCTAGAATTCAATGAAAATGAAGGCACAGCATACCCAAATGTATGGGAAACAATGAAGACAATGCTAAGAGGAAAAAGTTCATAGCACTAATCACCCTCATAAAGAAATTAGAAAGATCACACACTAGCAACTTAAAAGCATATCAGAAAGCTTTAGAACAATAAGAAGCAAACAAACCAAAGAGGAAATAATCAAACTCACCACTGAAATAAATAACTTAGAAACAAAACAATACAAAGAATTAACAAAACAAAAACCTGATATTTTGAGAAAATCAACAAAATAGACAAACCCTCAGACAAACTAACAAAAACATAGAGGACTAATATCCAAATTAACAAAATCAAAACTGAGAAGGAGGATATAAGAACAGATACTGAGAAAATCAAAATAATCAAATATTAATTAATATAATCAAATGCCTATATTCTACAAAACTGGAAAATCAAAATAAATGGACTATTTTCTTGATAAATTCTGCTTACCAAAATTAATTCAAGATCAAGCTAACAAACTAAATAGTCCTCTAACCACTAAGAAAATAACCCATCATTAAAAGTCTCTCAACCAAAAAAGGCCTATGGCCAGATGTATTCAGTGAAGAATCCTACCAAATATTCAAAGATGAGCTAATACTAATACTCCTCAAAATATTCCACAAAACAGAAACTGAAGGAACATTGCCAAAGTCATTCTATGAGACACAGTCACCCTGATACCTAGGCTATACAAAGACCAAACAAAGAAAGAGAATTTCAGACTAATAGTTCTTATGAGCATTGATGCAAAAACATACAACATATTCGCAAATCAAATCCAAGAACACATCAAAAATATCAACCACCATGATCAAATAGGCTTAATACCAGGGACACAGGGATGGATAAACATGAAAATCCAACAAACTGAAAGAAAAAAAAAACCCACATAATAATTTCGTTAGATGTGGAAAAAGCCTTTGACAAAACCCAACACTGATTCATGTTAAGTGTTTTGAAGAGATCAGGGATGCAAGGCCCATACCTAAACATAAGAAAGGCAATATACAACAATCCAATAGCCAATATCAAACAAAACAGAAAAACTTAAAGCGGTTTTACTAAAATCGGGGACAGGAATAGGCTGCCCACTCTCTATATACCTCTTCAATATAGTATTAGAAGTCCTAGGTAATGCAATAAGACAACTAAAGGAGACCAAGGGGATACATATCAGAAAAGAAGAAATCTAAGTATCACTATTCACTATTCAGATGATATCATAGTATACTTAAGTGATCCCCAAAACTGTACCAGAGTACTGCTACAGCTAATAAACGCCTTCAGCAAAGTGGCTGGAGAAAAAAAATCAATTCAAAAAAACTCAGTAGCTCTCCTTAGGAAAACAACACCCTGCACAATAGCTGAAAATAACATAAACTATTTTGATAGTAACTCTAACAAAGCAAGTAAAAGACCTGTATGACTAGAACTTCAAGTCTCTGAAAAAGAAATTGAAGAACATATCAGAAGATGGAAAGATCTCACATGCTCACGGATTGGTAGGATTAATGTAGAAAAATGGCTATCTTACCAAAAGCAATGGAGAGATTCAAGTAATTCTCAACAAACTTTCAACACAATTCTTTGCAGAACTTGAAAGAGCAAGTTCATATAAAGTTCATGTAAAAAATGAAAAAAAAACAGGATAAAAACAACAATTCAGTACAACAATAGAACTTCTGGAAGTATCACCATCCATGATTTCAAGTTCTACTACAAAGCAATAGTAATAAAAAGCACATGGAATTTGGATGAATAAAAGCAGAATAAACAATGGAATCAAAACAAAGATCCAGAAATAAACCCACACACCTATGGACATTTAAGTTTTGACCAACTATGGTTTTAAACAGCTGGTCTAACTGGATGTCTGCAAATAAAACAAAACAGCAGTCTACACATTGAGAAAAAGATCTTCACCTACCCTATATCCAACAGTGCATTTATATCCAAACTATACAAAGTACTCAAGAAATTAAACACCAATAAACCAAACAATCTGATTTAAATTGGGGTACAGAGCTAAACTGAATTCTCAACAGAAGAATCTTTAATGACCAAGATGCACTTAAAGAAATGTTCAACATCATCAGTCATTAGGGAAATAAAAATCAAAATAAGTCTGAAATTCCATCTTAGACCCATCAGAATGGCTTTGATAAAAAGCTCAAGTGGCAACACATGCTGGGCAGATTGTAGAGGAAGGGAACACATCTCCTTTGCTGGTGGGAATGAAAATTTGTACAACCACTGTGAAAATCAATCTGTCATCTTCTCAGAAAATTGGGATAGCTCTACCTCAAGACTCAGCTGGGAATATACTGGAATATACACTCCTGGGAATATACCCAAAAAATGGCCAACTATACCACAAAGACTCTTGCTCAACTATGTTCATAACAGCCCGAAACTGGAAACAACCTAGATGTCCCTCAACCAAAGAATGGATAAAGAAAATATGGTTCATTTACATGACAGGATACTACTTAGCTATTATATATGAAGAAGTCATAAAATTTGCAGGCAAATTGATGGAACTACAAAATATAATCCTGAGTAAGGTAACCCAAACACAGAAAGCCACACTTGATTTGTACTCACTTATCAGTGGTTATTAGCTATATAGTACATAAAACTCCTACTACAAGCCACCAACCCCAAAATAGCTAAGTATAAAGGAGGGCTCAAGGGAGGATGGTTGAATCACACTCAGAAGGGGAAATGGAATAGACATTGGAAACAGATGAAGTGTCAGAAATGGGTAGTAGGGGGTGTGGGAAGGGGATTGAGAGTGGGGGGCAGATGTGAGAAAAAAGGGATTGAGAGGTAAGGCTGGGAGAGAGAAGGGAAAGCAAGGGGCATCTCTGGGACAAGGTGGAGACCTGTAACAGGATAGGTCCCTGGGAAGATACGGTGCTGACACTAGCTGAGACTCTTAGTGGGGGACGGAGGGCAGGTATGGAGACTGAAGCGGCAACCTCATAGCCAGGCAGGATTTCTAGTGGAAGGAGGAGGACACCAACCCACCCACAAAATCGTGTACCCAAAATTTACCTTACCTACCAGAAATGCATGGAGTGCAGACCTAGCTCCATTTTGGTGGCCAGGCATGGAGGTGGCTCTCCACTGAGGAGAACGCAGCAGCAAGAATGGCGCCAGCGGCGGCACTCCTGTCCTCGGGTCTGGATCGCTGAGGGAGGAGCTGGTGCAGGAAGGGATGACAGAGGAGTTGGCTATGAATCAGCTGTGGGCAGAGAGATGGCCAGCATCGCAATTCAGCTAATCAAGAGGGAGTTAAGAGAGGTGCTGAAGAGTGAGGAGACGAGCAAAAATCAAATTAAAGTAGATCTTGGAGATGAGAATTTTACAGAATTAAGAGGAGATATAACAGGACCTTCAGACACACCATATGAAGTTGGAAGATACCAACTAGAGATAAAACTACCAGAAACATTTATTTAATACCGTTAAGGTCTGGTTGATCACTAAAATATGGCACCCTAAGATTAGTTCTGTCACAGGGGCTATTTGATTGAATATCCTAAAAAATCAATAGGCAGCAGCAATGGCTCTGTGCATGATATTATTGTCATTGCAAGCACCGTTGGCAGCTGCAGAATCAGATGACCCCAATATGCAAGAGTAGCAAATCAGTACAAACAACATCCTGAATTGTTCAAGCAGACAGCTCGACTCTGGGTACATGTGTATGCAGGAGTACCAGTTTCTAATACACCAAAAAGTAGAAAACCTGTGTGCTATGGGCAATGTTAGGAGTGCAGTAATAGTGGGCTTATCTTCAGAATCATGGCATGTAGAGGCTACAATGGAACTGCTTCTGAGTAACTGGGGTCTGGAGTTGGTGCCAGGCGCACGCTCCTCTCCTTGAGGAACACCAACACCTGTTACTTTTAGGATTCTGCATAAATTTCTTTTAAACTGGCATTCTTGCCTGATGATGTTATCTAGGCATCATTGGAGACTATAAAAAAATTCCCTTCTCTTTAAAATAAAGCTAATGAAACATCTGTATAAATTTTAAAAGGGGAAACACTTTAATTCTTTTCTTAGTAATATAAAAATTCTTTGAGCTACCCTAAAACCATGGGGAGGGGAGAGAAAAAAGAAACATACTACTTTAGTTTTAGCAGTGAAAAGTTTGGTTCAAGGCTCTGTTGACTAACTAGGATAACACTGGTGCTGTCAGCTCACAGTGTCCTGTTGTATCACATCTACCTTAAACATTTGAACATGGATCCTGTGTGCCTGTGAATTTACTTGCATGCTTGTACTTGACTTCTTAAAATGGGTAGCTGAAAAAGAACACCCTCTTAAACTTTAAGAAATTCTTGGGCTGTGAGATTTACCCAGATTTCAAGACTGTGACCTAATCAGAGCTTTTCAGTCTCCTTGGACAGGTAGTGATGCTCTTATTTTTTCTCTGTCACCATCCAGAGCTGACATTCTCATGGCAAAATTCTCTGTGTTTGTGGGAAACATGCAATCTGTGATTGCTAAGAAGATTGAGCATATCTTTAGTTGTTTCTCTGCCATTCTATATTCCTCTACAGAAAATTCTTTGTTTAGCTCTGTACACCATATTTTAATTGGATTGCTTGATTTGTTGCTTTTTAATTTCTTTAGTTCTTTATGTATTCTGGATAACAGCCCTCTGTCAGATATAGGGTTGGTGAAGATCTTTTTCCAGTCTGTAGGTTGTCGTTTTGTTCTGATGACAAATGTCTTTTACTTTGCAGAAGCTTTTCAGTTTCATGAGGTCCCATTTATTGATAGTTGCTCTTAGAGACTGTGCTGTTGGGGTTCTGTTCAGGAAGTTGTCTCCTGTACCAATGAGTTCAAGGCTCTTCCCCACTTTCTCTTCTAATGGATTTAGTGTATCTGGTATTATGTTGAGGTCTTTGATCCAGTTGGACTTTAGTTTTGTGGAGGGTGATAAATATGGATCTATTTCCATTTTTTGCAGGTAGAAATCCAGTCAGACCAGCACCATTTGTTGAAGATGATATCTTTTGAATGGCTTTGGCTTCTTTGTCAAGTATTTATAGGTGTTTGTGTTTATTTCTGGGTCTTTTATTTGGTTCCCCTGAACCCCCTTTCTGTTTCTGTCCCAATACTATGCAGTTTTTATTACTATTGCTCTGTAGTACAGCTTGAGATCAGGGATGGAGATACTTCCAGATGATCTGTTGTTGTACAGGATCATTTTGGAAATTCTGAGTTTTTTGTTTCTCTCATATAGAGTTGAGAATTTTTCTTTCAAGATCTGTAAAGAATTGTATTGGTATTTTGATGGGAATTGCATTGAATCTGTAGATTGTTTTGGCAGGATGGCCATTTTCACTATATTAATTCTACTGATCCATGAGCACCGGAGAACTTTCCATCTTCTGATATCTTCTTCAATTTCTTCCTTCAGAGACTTGAACTTTTTTTCAAACAGGTCTTTGACCTGCTTGGTTAAAGTCACCCCAAGGTACTTTATGCTACTAGTGGCTATTGTGAAGGGTGTTATTTCCCTAATTTCTTTTTCAGCCCTTTTGTCTTGGGCTTCTGATTTTTTTTTTTAGTTAATTTTGTATCCAGCTACTTTATTGAAAATGTTTATCAGCTGAAGGAGTTCTTTGGTAGAATTTTTGGGGTCACTCAGGTATACTATCATATCATCTGCAAATAGTGACACTTTGACTTCTTCCTTTCCAAATTGTATCCCCTTGATCTCCTTTTCTTGTCTCATTGCTCTAGCTAAGGTTTCAAGTACTGTGTTGAATAGATATAGAGAGAGTGGGCAGCCTTGCCTTGTCCCTGATTTCAGTGGGATTGATTTAAGTTTCTCTCCATTGAGTTTGATGTTGGTTATAGGCTTGCTGTATATTGCCTTTACTATGTTTAGGTATGTGCCTTGTATTCCTGATCTCTCCAAAACTTTAAACATCAATGAATGTTGGACTTTGTAAAATGCTTTTTCAGCATCTAAGGAGATGATCATGTGGTTTTTCTCTTTTAGTTTGTTTATATGGTGGATTGCATTGATGGATTTCTGTACTGAATCATCCTTGCATGCCTGGAATGAAGCCTACTTGATCATGGTGAATAATAGCTTTTATGTGTTTTTGGATTCGGTTTGCAAGTATTTTATTGAGTTTTTTTGCTTCAATGTTCATAAGAGAAAGAAGTCTGAAGTTCTCCTTTTTTGTTGGGTCTTTGTGTGTTTTAGGTATCAGGGTGACTGTGGCTTCATAGAATGAGTTTGGTAAATTTCCTTCTATTTCTATATTGTGGAATAGTTTGAAGAGAATTGGAATTAGCACTTCTTTGAAGGTCTGGTAGAATTCTGCGCTGAAACCATCTGGCCCAGGGCTTTTTTTTAGAAGGTGGACTGTTGATGAATGTTTCAATTTCCTTGGGGGATATAGGGCTATTCAATCTTTCTATCTGATATTGACTTAATTTTGCTAGATAGACTCTATCAAGGAAATTGTCCATTTCTTTTAGATTTTCAAATTTTGTGGCATATAGGGTTTTGTAGTACAACCTAATGATTATTTGGATTTCCTCAGTGTCTGTAGATATGTCCCCATTTTCATTTCTGATTTTACTGATTTGGATAGTTTCTCTCTCCCTTTTAGTTAGTTTGGCTAATGGTTTGTCTATCTTGTTGATTTTCTTAAAGAACCAGCTAATGGTTTCATTGATTCTTAGAATAGTTTTATTTGTTTCTAATTGATTGTATTCGGCCCTAATTTTGACTATTTCCAGCTGTCTGTTTCTCTTGGGTGTATCTGCTTCTTTTTCCTAGGGCTTTCAGTTGGGCCATTAAGTTGCTTGTATGAGATGTTACAAATTTCTTCTTGAAGACACTTAGTGCCATGAATTTTCCTCTGAACACTGTTTTCATTGTGTCCCATAAATTAGGGTATGTTGTACCTTCATTTTCATTGAATTCTAGGAAGTCTTTAATTTCTTTCTTTATTTCTTCCTTAACTCAGCTGTCATTGAGTAGCAAGTTGTTCAGTTTCCATGTGTGTAGGCTTTATGTTATTTCTATTGTTGTTGAGGTCCACCTTTAGTCCATGGTGGCCAGATAGAATACAGGGGACTATTTCAATGTTCTTGTATCTGCTGAGGCTTGCTTTGTGACCAATTATATGGTCTATTTTGGAGAAGGTTCCATGAGGTGCTGAAAAGAAGGTATACTCTTTTGAGTTTGGGTGAAAAGTTCTGTAGACATCTATTAGGTCCATTTGAATTAGGGCCTCTGTAAGTGCCTTTATTTCCCTATTTGGCTTTTGTCTAGATGATCTGTCCTTTTGTGAGAGTGGGGTGTTGAAGTCTCCCATTATTAAGGTGTAGGGAGTGATGTGTGATTTAAGTTTTAATAATGTTTCCTTTACAAATGTAGGCACCCTTGTATTTGGGACATAGATGTTCGGAATCGTGTGATGTCTTCTTGGTGGATTTTTCCTTTGATGAGAATGTAGTGCCCCTCTTCATCTTTTTTGATTAATTTTGGTTGAAAGTCTATTTATTAGATATTAGGATAGCTACCTCAGCTTGTTTTTTTGGGTCCATTTGCTTGAAAAGTATTTTTCCAGCCCTTTACTCTGAGGTAGTTTTTTTTTCATTTTTATTTTAAATTAATCAGAGGTTATGCACTTTGTATCCCAGCCGTAGCCCCCTCCCATATTCCCTCCCTATCATCCCCCTTCCCTCCCTCATCTCCTCCCTGCACCTTTCTAAGTCCACTGATAGGGGAGGACCTCCTCCCCTTCCATCTAAGTCTAGCTTATCAGGTCTCTGTGGTAGTTTTTAATCTTTGTTCCAAAGGTATGTTTTTTGGATGCAGCACAATGGTGGATCCTGTTTTCACACTCATTCTGCTAGTCTGTGTCTTTTTTTTTTTTTTTTGGAGCGTTGAGTCCATTGATGTTGATAGATAATAGTGACCAATGAACGTTAGTTTCTTTTATTGTGGAGTTGGTGGTCTTACTGTGATTCATTGCTTGTTTTATTTTTGTAGGGACATTATCTGAATCCTGTTTTCTTGGGTATAATTGTTTTCATTGGATTGGAGTTTTCCTTCTACTATCTTCTGTAGGGCTGGGTTGCTCTGTAGATATTGCTTAAATTTTGTTTTGTCGTGGAATATTTTGTTTTCTCCATCTATGTTGATTGAAACCTTTGCTGGGTAGTATAGTCTGGCTTGGCATCTGTGGTCTTTTAAAGTCTGCATGACCTCTGCCCAGGCCCTTCTGCTTTCATAGTTTCTGTTGAGAAATCTGGTGTGATTCTGATATATCTACCTTTATATGTTACTTGGCCTTTTTCTTTTGTTGCTTTTAATATTTTTTCTTTGTTCTGTATGTTTAGTGTTTTGACTAAGGTGCGGCATGAGGATTTTCTTTTCTGGTCTAGTCTGTTTGGTGTTCTGTAGGCCTCTTATATGTTTATGGACATCTCTTTCTATAAGTTGGGAAAATTTTTTTCTATGATTTTCTTGAAAATATTTTCAGACCTTGGAGCCTGGTATCTTCTTTTTCATCTACTCCTATTACTCTTAGATTTTGTCTTTTCATGGTGTCCTTGATTTCTTGGATGTTTTGTGTTTGGAACTTTTGTGATTTTATTTTTTCTTTGAGAGATACATCAGATTCTGCAAGTGTATCTTCATCACCTGAGATTCTCTCTTTGATCTCTTGTATTCTGTTGGTAATGCTTACCTTTGTAGTTCCTCATCTTTGCTCTAAGTTCTCTGCTCCAGGGTTTTCTCTGTTTGTGTTTTCTTTATTGATTCTAATTCTGTTTTCATGCCTTGCACTATTTCCTTCTTCTGTTTGAATGTGGATTCCTGTCTTTCTATGATGGCTTCTATTCTTTTTATTCATTTTCTCTCTCTATGCTGCTAATTGTGCCTCTACTTGTTTGGCTGTATTTGCCTGTATTTCTTTGAGAGCTTTGTTCATTTCCTCTTTATTTGCCTCTACCTGTGTGGCTATTTCTTTGAGAGAGCTGCTTATTTCCTCTTTATGTACCTCTATTTGTGAGGCTATTTCTCTGAGAGATTTGTTCTTTTCTTCTTTATGAGCCTCTCATAACTGGATAAGCATAGTTTTAAATTCATTTTCTTGTGTTTCTGAGTAATTGAAATGCCCATTGATTTTGGGGGTTGCTGGCGAAGCCATGATGTCCTGATTTTTGTTGGGTGTATTCTTATGCTGGCCTCTGGCCATCTGCTTTTCATTAACCCTCCCCGTTTTTTCCTTGAGTCTGTACTTCAGACTGAGTCCATCTTTTTATGGTTTCTGGAATGTTTTTCAGGAAGGTGAGAGAGATTCACTGGTTTGAGAGTGTGCTTTTGTGTTTCAGAGGTACCTAAGTGAGGAATGTGACACTGGTGTTATTCACAGGCACTGTTAATGGGAGCAGTGCGCAGGCACAGATTCCCTGTTTACCTCAGTGGCCTATAGGCCACTGGTATGCAGATCTGTCTGGGCTCCAGGAATTTTTGCCTGGAATTCTGTGGTAGACCCGCAGAACAGAGGCTTCAGTGTTGAGAACGCTGTCCCAGGAATCCCTATGTTGCCCACAATAGGGGTGTAGGTGGTAGGGATCTGTTGTTTGGTTGCTTGCATAGAGGGGCCTTGGATCTGGGGCTCTGCAAGCACTCACTTGAAGGTGCACTCACTGTCTAGCAGCACCAGTTGGAAAGCACAGGGGTTCCCTGATTTGATCCTGCTGGGGCAAATGCGGATGTAGGCTAACAGTCAGCTCAGTGGTGCTGTAGCAGCAGGTCTTGGTGTCCACCTGCACTGTGTGCTGTGCTCAGAGCCACCCGCACTGGGGCTCAGGCACTGTGCTCTGTGTTGGACTATGCAGGCCGCCTCTGTATCCTTCACCTCCACCAGGGAAGGATTATGGTGGCTAGTCCCGAGGGAGTGCCAGGAAAGATTGAGTATTCTCTGTCCCAGATCTCTAGTCGGGGTTTCTTTGCTAGGAGCCACAGGCGCTGGGGACTGGGCACTGTGGTCTGTGGTGGAACCTGCAGGTTGCTTCTCCCAAAGAAGGAGTAGAGAAGTGAATACAGGGAAGTGCCTGGGGATTGAGCCCCCAGGAAAAGTCCACGGAGGAGTCAGTGGATGACCCGAATTTAAATGGCCCCAGTACATGGTTAGTCCACTTTCTCCCTGGAAGCCTCCGTGTTGTTGTTCTGGGTTCAGCAGCCCCTACACTCACCAATTTTGGAGTTTCAAATCCTTTGCCCGTCAGATATGGTGCACAATGGTCGCTGCCATCTTGAATTTCCCTGTGTCCCCAATCTTGTAAAGACTTTTCATCATGAAGGTGTATTGGATTTTGTCAAAATACTTTTGTATAACTAATGATCTGATTATTTGCTTTTTTTCTTTTAGATCATTTATATATTGGGTTGCAGTTATTCATTTTTTAAATTAAATTTTATTTATATACATTTTTAATTTTTTAATTTGTTATATTAATTACAGTTTATTCACTTTGTATCCCAGCTGTAGCCCTCTCCCTTATTCCCTCCCAATCTCACCCTCTCTCCCTCATCTCCTCCCATGCCCCTCTCCAAGTCTACTGATAGGGGAGGTCCTCCTCACCTTCCATCTGACCCAAGCCTATCAGGTCTATATATTTATTTATTCACTTTGTATCCCCACTACAGCCCACTCCCTTCTCCCCTCCCAATTCCACCCACCCTCCCTCTTCTCCCCCTGTGCCCTTTACCTATTCCACTGATAGGGGAGGACCTCTTTCCCATCTACCTGACCCTTGCTTATCAGGTCTCATCAAGGCTGGCTGCATCATCTTCCTCTGTGGCCTAGCAAGGCTGCAAATCCCAAGGGTAGGTGATCAAAGAGCAGGACACTGAGTTCATGTCAGAGAACATACTAGGGAACACATTTGGAAACTGAGCAGCCAATGGGTTTTCTTTGACCAGGAGATGTAAATCCTCTCCATGCATGATCCTTAGTTGGAGTAACAATTTCTTCAGACCCTCATGGGCCCAGGTATTTGGGCTCTGTTGTTCTCCTTCCTGTCCCTTCCAGGTCTTTCTTTCTCCATCTTCTTCCTTAAGAATTCCAGTACCCTGACTAAAATTTAGCTATGAGTCTCAGTATATCTTTTGATGCCCTGATGTGTAGAGTCTTTCAGAAGTCCTCTGTGGAAGGCTCCTGTCTTGTTCCTTGTCTTTTCCTACTTCCGAGCTCTGTCTTGTTTGCCTTTCTGAATGAGGCTTAAACATCTTCTCTAGGGACATCCTTGTTGTTTAGCTTCTTTAGGACTATAGTTTTTTTGTTTGTTTTTTCCTATATTATATGGCTAACATACCAACTGTGTCCTTCTGCTCCTGTGTTACCTCACTGAGGATGATTTTTTTTTTTTTTAGTTTCCACCATTTGCTTACAAATTTTATGATTTTCTTGTTTTTAATTGCTGAATAGTATTCCATTGTGTAAATGTACCACAATTTCAGAAGCCATTTTTCCATTGAGGGACATCTAGGTTGTTTCCAGATTCTAGCTGTTAAGAATAGAGCTACTACGAACATAGTTGAGAAAATGGCCTTTTTGCATGGTGGGGCCATTTTGGGGTATATGCCTAGAAGTGGTATATCTGGATCTTGAGGTAGCATTATTCCCAATTTTCTGAGGAAGGGCCAGAGTGATTTTCAAAGTGGTTGTACAAGCAATGGAGGAAGGTTCTCCATTCTGTCTACATCCTATCCAGCATGCATCATCCCTTGAGTTTTTGAGGTTAGCCATTCTGATAAGTTTGAGTTGAAATCTAAGGGTTGTTTTAATTTGCATTTCCCTGATGACTAAGGATGCTGACCATTTCTTTAAGTGTTTCTCTGCCATTTGATATCCCTCTATTGAGAATTCTCTGTTTACCTCTGTACCCCATTTTTAATTGGATTACTTGATTTATTGGTGTTTAATTTCTTGAATTCTTTATATGTTCTGGATATAAGCCCTCTGTCACATATAGGTTTGGTGAGGATCTTTTCCCAGTCTGTAGTCTGTCATTTTGTTTTGATGAGTATGTCCATTACATTAGAGAAGCTTTTCAGTTTCATGAGGTCCCATTTATTAGAGCCTGTGCTGTTGGTGTTCTATTTAGGAAGTTGTTTCTTGTGCCAATGAGGTCAAGTTTCTTTGACACTTTTTCTTCTAACAGATTTAGTGTGTCTGGTTCTATGTTGAGGTCTTTGATCCACTTGGACTTTAACTTTGTACAGGGTGATAAATATGGGTCTATTTTCATTTTTCTACTTGTAGGCATACAGTTAGCCCAGCACTAATTTCTGAAGATGTTTTCCTTTTTCTGTTGTATGGTTTTGGCTTCTTTCTCAAAAATTAAGTTTCCATAGGTGTATGGGTTTATTTCTCGTTCTTCTATTAGATTCGATTGATCAACCAGTCTGTTTCTATGCCAGTACCATTTTAGTACTGTTGCCTATAGTAGAGCTTGAGAGCTGGGATGGAGGTAACTCCTGAAGATCTATTATTATACAAGATTGTTTTAGCTACTCTGGATTTCTGTTTTTCCATATGGAATTGAGAATTGTTCTTTCAAGTTCTGTTAAAACTTGTGTTGGTATTTTGATAAGCATTGCATTGAATCTGTATGTTGTTTTTGGTAGGATAGCCATTTTCACTATGATAATCCTATCAATACATGAGAATGGGAGGTCTTTCCATCTTCTGATATCTTCTTTAATTTCTTTCATCGTAGATTTGAAGGTTTTTTTTCATATAGGTCTTTCATTTTCTTGGTGAGAGGCACATTTATGATTATGTGAAGGGTGTTGTTTCCCTAATTTCTTTCTTAGGAAGTTTTTTTTGTATACATGAGAGCTTTAGAATTTTTTTTTGAGTTAATTTTGTATCCATCCACTTTGCAGAAGGTGTTTATCAGCTGAAGAAGTTCTTTGGTAGAGTTTTTGTGGTCACTCATGTATACTAGTATATCATCTGTGAGTAGTGATAATTTTATTTCTTCCTTTCTGATTTGTATCTCTTGGATCTTCTATAGTTGTCTTTTTGTTCTAGCTATGACTTCAAGAACTATGTTAAAGACATAAGGAGAGAGTGGGGAGCTTGCCTTGTCCATGATTTTGTTTTTTTTATTAATTTATTTATTTTTATATCAATCACAGGTTAGGTACTTTGCATCCCAGGCGTAGCTTCCTCCCTCATTCCCTCCCACCCTCCCACTCCCTCCCTCATCTCCCTTCTCCCCGCCCGCTCCATGTCCACCAACAGGGGAGGACCTCCTCCCCTTCCATCCAAACCCAGCTCATACTGTCTCCTCAGGGCTGGCTGCAATGCCCTCCCCTGAGTTCTAGCCCATCTGTCACTCCCCAGCTTGTATGGGGGAGGGTCAAAGAGTCAGCCATCAAGATCATGACTGAAACAGTCCCTGTTTCCCTCACTAGGGTCTTCAGTTCGACAATGAGCTATCATGGGCCCCATCTGAGCGGGGGTTCCAGGCCATATCCACACATGGTCCTTGATTGTAGAAACCGTCTCATACAAAACCACTATGCCCTGCTCAGTTTGGTCTTTGTGGAGCTCTTGTTCT
>CM053758.1:10110856-10137291 GCA_028658305.1 Pachyuromys duprasi
TCTCACCGTAGGAGTTCTGCTCACCTGGCATTCACAATGCTGGCGTTTTAGGTCCCAGAGTTCAGTCTCCTGGTCGCTGCGTTGTTTCTGCTCTCCTACTCCTCAGACACAGTGTTCTCTCGTGGCAGCCATCTTGGATCTCGGTTATAAATTATTAATTGTCTTATTCAGAGAAAAAACAAGGTTAGACTCAGGGATTTCTCTTCTCTTTTTTTCTCTTTCTTAAATAAAAAAGGGGGTTGAAAAGAAAGAAGTATGTAGGAATATATTATAGAAATGACAAGACACAGGTGGACTACTCAATCTACTCCTCAACTTAAGGCTTTATTTGTATTCTCAAAAGAGGTTATTCTTAACTCACTGATATAAGAATTTGTATGCTGATACAAAAATAAGTATATTTTTCTAAACTGTATAAATTTTGGTATATTGACAAATTTAAGGTTTACTGCCAATACATTTCAAACTGCTATTACAAACTGTTTAGTATAATAGGTAATGCAAGTAAGTTATTAATCAACTCATGGTCATGTCAGACACTGCTCTAATTTAGCACAGAAATATATATCCTAGGTTTAACAAATAGATGTGATTTTATAGCTAGATAGAGTATATATAAAGGTAGATAAATAAATCTTCAAAAACTTCAGAGACTTACAGAATAGGGCATTTAAACATTTGTTTTTTGTTTGTTTCTTTTTTATTCTTTTAGCATTTACACTGCTCCTGGTGCTTTACTGGAAACTGCTTGAGACAAGGTCTCTTACTATATAGCCTTCACTGTTATCAAATTACAAAGATCCACCTGTCTCTCCATGTTTTACTATTTTAAAGACTCTTTGACAATGTCATCTTCTGTTAGCACCAGCCTACCTTAAAAAAGATGATGAGCATTAAAGGACCTTCATATGGAGATGGCTTCAAATTTGGCAAACCATCTCCCTAGGCAAAAAGAAAATGCCCTCGCTACACAACAGACAGAATTATGCTAAAATGGACAAGCTCAAAGAGAGGCCAAGTTGACTGCCAAACTCTGCCAAGACAATGTAAGCAAGTCCTAAATATTTGTCAAAAGTACTGTTCCAGAAGGCTGAAGATGATGCTCCAGTGTTTGGAGAGTTTTGGGTGGCTATTCAGGCAGCAAACTATCTCTGTCTATTTTCAATTTTTGGAAGCTGCTAGCATGTGGTTTCTATTTGCTGAAGTAATTTATCTTATTTCTTCTCAAGTCTCTGATGAGGTTGAAGAGCAGATAGTCAGAGTATTACAATTAGCTACCCCTTTCCAAGTCCACTTAAAAGGAAGGACTTCCTCCCCTCCTCAGATCCTAGTCTACCAGATCTCATCTGGAGTGGCTGCATTGTCTTCCTCTTTGGCCTTGTAAGACTGCTCTCCTCTGGAGGGCAGGGGGAGGTGATCAAAGAGCAGGCCAGTCAGTTCCTGTCAGAGACAGTCCCTATCCCCATTACTATGAACCCACTTGGACACTGAACTGCCATGGGCTACCTCTGTGCAGGGGTTCCAGGCCATCTCCATGAGTGGTTCTTGGCTGGAGAATCAGTCTCAGAAAAGATCCCAGTGCCCAGACTTTTTGGAACTGTTGCTCTCCTTGTAGAGCTGCTGTCCTCTGCAGGTCTTACTATCTCCCCCTTCTTTCATAAGATTCCCTGCACTTTGCTCAAAGTTTGGCTATGAGTCTCAGTATCTGCCTTGATACCCTGCAGGGTAGAGCCTTTCAGAGGCCCTCTGTGGTAGGCTCCTGTCCAGTTCCCTGTTTTCTCCCTCCCCCAATGTCTATCCTCTTTTCCTTTCTGAATGGGGATTGAGCATCTTAACCAGAATCCTCCTTCTTGATTAGCTTCCTTAAGTATACAGATTTTAGTATGTTTATACTAAATTATATGTCTAATATCCACTTATAATTGAGTATATACCCTGTGTATCTCTCTGCTTCTGGGATACCTCACTCAGGATGATCTTTTCCAGTCCTCACCATTTACCTGCAAATTTCATGCTTTCCTTGTTTTTTATTGCTGAGCAATATTCCATTTTGTAGGCATATCACAATTTCTGTATCCATTCCTCAACTGAGGGGCATCTGGGCTGTTTCCAGCTTCTAGCTATTACAAATAAAGCTGCTACAAACATGGTTGAGCAGATGTCCTTGTTTTATACTTGAACATCTTTCAGATAGAGGCCTAGGAGTGGTATAGCTGGATCTTGAGGAAGTACCAGATTGATTTCCAAAGTGGGTGTACAAGTTTACATTCCCACCAGCAGTGGAGGAGAGATCCCCTTTCTCTACATCCTCTCCAGCATGTGTTGCCACTTGAGTTTTTCATCTTAGCCATTCTGATGGGTCTAAGGTAAAATTTCAGGGTCATTTTGATTTGCCTTTCCCTGATGACAAAGGACGTTGAAAATTTAAGTGTTTCTCTGTCATTCAATATTCCTCTTGAGAATTCTCTGTTTAGCTCTGTACCCCATTTTTTAATTGGATTACTTGATTTGTTGCTGTTTAACTTCTTGAGTTATTTATACATACTGGATATTAGCCCTCTATCAGATATAGGGCTAGTGATGATCCTTTCCTAATCTGTAGGCAGTTGTTTTGTTTTGATGACAAATGTCTTTTGCTTTACAGAAGCTTTTCAGTTTCATGAGGTCCCATTTATTGATTGTTCCTCTTAGAGCCTGTACTGTTGGTGTTCTGTTCAGGAAGTTTTCTCCTGTGCCAATGAGTTCAAGGCTCTTCCCCACTTTTTCTTCTAACAGGTTTAGTGTGTCTGTTTTTATATTAAGGTCTTTGATCCACTTGGCCTTTAGTTTTGTGCAGGGAGACAAGTATGGATTTATTTGCATTTTTCTACATGTAGACATCCAGTTATACCAGCACCATTTGTTGAAGATGCTATCTTTGTACCTAAACCTCAAAAAGACCCAACAAAGAAAGAGAATTTCAGGCCAATCTCCCTTATGAACATTGATGCAAAAATATTCAACAAAATACTTGCAAACCGAATACAAGCACACATCAAAGATATCATCCACTATGACCAAGTAAGCTTCATCCCAGGTATGCAGGGGTGGTTCAATATATGGAAATCCATCAATGTGATCCACCATATAAACAAACTGAAAGAAAAAAAAACCCACATGATAATCTCCTTAGATGCTGAAAAAGCATTTGACAAAATCCAACATCCATTCATGTTTAAATGGTGAGATCAGGGAGAAAAGGCACAACCTAAACATAGTAAAGGCAATATACAGCAAGCCTATAGCCAACATCAAACTCAATGGAGAGCAATTTAAAACAACCCCACTGAAATCAGGGACAAGGCAAGGCTGCCCCCTCTCTCCACATCTCTTTAACATAGTTCTGGAAGTCCTTTCTAGAGCAATAAGACAATTGAAGGGGATACAATTTGGAAAGGAAGAAGTCAAAGTATCACTATTTGCAGATGATATGATAGTATAACTGAATGACCCCAAAAATTCTACCAGGGAATTCCTACAGCTGATTAACACCTTCAGCAAAGTGGCAGGATACAAAATTAACTAAAAAAAAAAAAAATCAGTAGCCCTCCTGTATACAAAAAAACAAAACGGCAGAGAAAGAAATTAGGGAATCAACACTCTTCACAATAGACACAAAAAACATAAAGTACCTTGGAATGACCCTAACCAAGCAAGTCAAAGACTTGTATGAAAAAAATTTCAAGTATCTGAAGAAAGAATTAGAAGAAGGTATCAGATAATGGAAAGATCTCCCATACTCATGGCTTGGCAGGATTAACATAGTAAAAATGGCCATCTTACCAAAAGCAATCTACAGATTCAATGCAATTCCCATCAAATTACCAACACAATTCTTTTCACACCTTGAAAGAAAAATTCTCAACTTCATATGGAATAACAAGAAACCCAGAATTGCCAAAACAGTCCTCTACAATAAATGATCTTCTGGAGACATCTCCATCCCTGATCTCAAACTGTACTATAGAGCAACAGTAATAAAAACTGCATGGTACTGGCATAGAAACAGAATGGTGGCTCAATGGAATTGGATTAGAAGACCCAGAAATAAACCCACATATTTTTGGACACCTGATTTTTGACAAAGATGCCAAATTTAATGCTTTTAATTGTTGTTTCTTTTGGATTTTCCTTTACTCTACTCACCCTTCTTTTCTTGGGATAGTCAATTTATTTTGGAGAGCATCCATTCATTATGAAAGCACAATACAAAGTACATTCATTGCCCTAAACTTCTAGTAGCAAGGATACAGAGCACATCTCAGGTTAGCTTCCATCATTATATTAGGTGAAAGGATGCACTATGATGCCTTTAAATTATTGTAAGTTTTTCAGAAACAAGAAGGATTTCTCACATACCCTAATGATTTCAGAGTAGAATACACTGCTCTAGATGCATGGATATATCATAAAAACACCTCTACTCAATGATTAACCCAGAAAAAGAAAAGAAAGAACAGGACTGGAAATTTTCTAATCTCATAATATAAACAGGAAACTATTTTTGCACTGAAATTAAATAGATAATTTTGAGGTGAGGAAGGCAGCATGGCTATTTGAATTTCCAAAGTGAGCAATGAGCTGACTGTTTTGGGTGCAGACATCTTATTGCTCTGCAGATGTAGATATATCAGAGAAGAAAATTCTGAGACACTATTGTTAGCAGAAAGTTGAGAATCCAATGGTTGTCTTTGGTTTGGACAAGCATCGTCCAATTATTTTGACTCTGAATGAATGGCATGGGGAGTTTCAGGCCTTCTCCCAATTTACCTACAATGGCATCCCCTGATGCAGCAGGTTTTCATCATCCACAGTTATTGTCATATGAAAAGATTTTTGTTTCAGATTTGGCTGAAAGAGCCCAATGGGGAAATTGATCACTGATGTTTTGCTGTGTTTGTGGCTAAAATCATGATGCCTGTGGCTAGGGAAGAAGATCCAAAACACATTTGCCAATTTGTTTTTATGCAGAACACAGGGCCTCAGATGTAAAGCCTAGGGGAAGACAGAGTTTCAGAACCCTCAATGACATTGAAGAAAATGTCATTAAGAATTTAGGGTGAAAAAAAAAGAACTTAGGGTGATTAGTGTGACAACTGCACTCATTAACAGAGTTAGAAGCTAACATGTTCACAAACACTTGAGCTGAATATATACCTGCTTGTCATTGTTAGGCCTGAATCCATCAATTTAATGCCTGGGCATATATGTGTGTGTTAATAGGATGTTCTGGATTTTTATCTTTGGGCTCTTGTATATTCTCAAATTTCTTTGTGCCTTTACTGACAATGAATGCTATGCAAGAATCACACAATTTTCCTACCATGAAGGAGATGTGAAGATTACTGCATTTTTTCCTCTTAACCTTATTTACACAGGCAAAAAAGTTCCTCATCACTTTTTGCCATATCATTTTGAAGACCTTCATATACAGTAAGTACAACTCTTCTTTAAGTGTTCAGAATTCTTTTGACTTAAAGGCTGTATTGATTAAAACTTCCCCTGGGTTAATCACAGTCCCTCTTTTCCATTCTCAAATCACTTCACATATATTTTCATGTGTACTTCTTTTCTTCCAAAAACACGCAATGATTTTGACTTTATTCATTTTATTTTCTTCATATAATTTTGGGCTTTCATGATCTTTTGTCATGCTTGTAATGCCAGATGATTTGAATATTTTCAGTCTTAAGATTTCAGCATATGGATAATTTAATCTAAGTATGACCTGGTACTTCTGGGCTTTATAGAAGTCTAGATGTGCTCTTGTGGAAAGATGATGTCACTGAATGCAGAAACTCTTGAGTGCCTGGAATGTTGATGGAATTACAAGTCTTGGCTATATTACTTTCAACTGACTTCAGAATAGGACTGTCACCATTAAATTTTGGGAGTACTTTTCTGTTCTACACATATCTATGTCTATTTCACCATTTGTATTTCAATGTTTCTTTCCTAATCTTTTTTTATTCTCAGACATATTTTAAATGTTTACCATTTTGTTACCTATATTTCTATGGCATTTCTTTATTTATATGGATGTGTTCATCAAAATACTTTTTCTGTGAGGGTAGCCACTTCAGGCTGTTTTGTAGCTTTTATGAAATATACAAGATTTATGAATAGTGTCAGAAAAATCTGATTTACTTAGAAAAATTAATGAGAAATATTTCAAGTGTGTCTGTTCATAGAGGAAATAAAGTGCGCTTATTCCATATAGACATCACAAATTTCTATGGACCAATGTAAAATGACTGTGAAATAGAGCAATAGAGTTTGTAAATATCTTTGAACACAGGGGAAAATAGGTAGGAATATAACAGGTAGAAATTTCAACAGAAAATATACTCATGAAGGGGAATTGTGCTCAGTGTAACATCACTGTAGAGTTGTTAAACGTTGCTGAGATAGTGAAATAATCAAGGATAGTGGGGGAAGAAATATGAACAGATGTACAAAATCATCAGACACATTTAGTTTGAAAAAGACATTCCAATGATGGCCACAGATCCAAAATTGTATATCTAAATGCAATAATTTTTATCTCAATGCAGTGATTCAAGACAATTGCTTAAGGATCATATTTTAAGACAAATAAAATAAAAAATTTTCATGTGTCGAGCAGATTGAGATATTTGGATCCTGAGTGAAGTCTCTTCTACTTCATCATGACTAACCCCCCTGGTTATTCTCCCTTCTCTCTGTTCTCTACGTCAGCGTCTCAGGCACCAATGTACATATATATGTGTTTGTCTCTGTATTGCGCAGTAATAAGCCCAAATGTGAAGAGAGTATACTTTCAGTTACACACGCCATGAATATCTGGCTTGTCAATGATGGCAATGATACAAATGATTGTATCCTATAAAAAAATACTCAATGTTTTCTTTAGTCAGAAATAAAATCAAAGACGTTCATGATAGAAAAAAACAGTTTTAATATAAAACATTAACAATCTTGCCTTGTACAATGCAATTTTCAAACATAAGTTTCTGCACACACTTGAGCATATTTGTTTTTTTTTCTATAATTAAGAAAATAGATAAATTGGAGCAACTGTAGTTTTTCTAGGACATTTCTCTAATGTCTAAAAATCATTTGGATTGCTTTCCCCACTTTTATCCTTCTGTGTGTTAGCAAGCATTGGGGTGACCCACAAATGTAAAGGATTTTATTGGGGTATGGCTGAAGTGAGAACTGATGGCAGTCATTGTCAGAATTGTAGGGATTGTCTCAAATTCTCACAGAAATAGATGTGAATTCAGAACTTTGTAAATTAATTTTCTCTTAAATTAAGAGATTAAGAAATTAATTATATGATTCAACTTTATCTATGTGAGGCCTGTGTAACCCCATTTCTGAAAAAGAAACTCTGCCTCAAGGGTAAGTGACCTAGGCATGAACTCCAGTTTTGAAAAAGGAGACAAACCCACAAAAAGTGTTCTTGGACCACTCACATCTAGTAACATTTAACCATCAACCCTAGCAACATCTAATCAGGGAACACCTGGAGTTTATGCAGTCCTTTACAAAAGGTTGAGTAAACCATTATGGTTTGGCCCTGTAGACAAAATCAATCAGGTTTTATCAGCCAATATTGTTAAAAGTTAATCAATCATAGAACTGCCAAGCTGGAATTCCTCAGTTCTTGCTTCAACCCCAATAAAAACTCTTCTCCCCCTCATCCTCAGGTCTACACTCAAGAACCACTGCATTGGTGATGGTTTGGGCCCAAGGTTGAGCTTGTAATAAAAACCCTACTGTGTTTGCATTAGAATTGGCTCCTTGGTGGTCTTTGGAGTCAGACAGACTGGGCATAACGTACGCTTTAATTTAATAAATGAATAATTCATGAAGTATTCTCTAATTTTATTTTTCCCGTTCATTTATTTATTTATTTATTTATTTATTTATTTATTTATTTATTTATCACTTTAGAGCCTGATCTGAATCCCTTCCCTCATCTCTTCCCAGTCCCAAACTCAAACCCCACTCTAACCATTCCACCATTTTCTTCTTAGGGAAGGAGAAGCCTCAAGGGGTACCAACCCACCGTGGCACCTCAAGTATCAGAATGACTAAGTGTATCCTTTCCCACTGAGAGCAGACATGGCTAGTAAGCTAGGGGGAAAAGATCCAAAGTCAAGCAACAGAGACAGAGACAGGCTCCACTCCCATTGTTAGGAGACCCACATGATGACCAAGATGTACATTTGCTACATATGTATAAGGGACCTAGGTCCATGCATGGTCTTTGGTTGGTGGTTCAGTCTCTGTGAGCCACCATGGGCCCAGGTTAGTTGGCTCTGTAGGTCTTCTTACGGTGTCCACAGCCCTTCCAGTGCCTTCAATACTGATTCCCACTGTTCCCACTGACAGAGTTTGGCCTATTACTTGGCTGTGGGTTTCTGCATGTCTTTCTAGTAGCTGTTGATGAAGCAGTTTAGAAAACAGTTATGCTAGGGTCCTGTCTACAAGCTTAGCAAAGCATTATTAATAGTGTCAGCAGTTGGCTCTCTTCCATGGAAAGAGAGTTGGACAGTCATTGCTTTTTTCCAGTCCCTCAATTTCTGCTTCATCTTTATCCTTACACTTCTTAAAGCCAAGAAAAAGTTTGATTCAAAAGTTTTGTGGGACAGTTAGTATCCACATCCCTCTACTGGAACTCCCACCTGGAAACAGAGGTAGCAACTATAGGCTCCATATCTCAAGTTCTGAGAAATCTCAGTTAAGGTCACCCATCCCCATAGACTCTTAGGAGCCTCTCCTGTCCTAGAGATAACCACCCCCACTGATTTCCTTTCTGTCTCCCAGTTGTCCCCCATTCCCCTACTCTGATCTCTATCCCTGTTACCCTCCACGCCCTCTCCCATAAATGTCACCCCCACACATCTATTACAGATATCTATTTTGTTTCCCTTTCTGAATGAAATTCAAGCCTCCTACCTTGAACCTGCCTTTGTTAATTTGGATCTGTGAATTGTGGCCTGGTTAGCCTGTACTTTATGGCTAATATCAACTTATAAGTGAGTACATGCCATGTGTGTCTTTCTGGGTCTGTATTACCTCACTTGGGATTACATTTTCTAGTACCATCCATTTGTCTTCATATTGCAAGATATCTTTGTTTTTAATAGCTGAATAGTATTCCATTGGGTAAATGGAATTTTCTTTTTCAATTATTTGGGTCAGGGACATCTAGGCTGTTTTCCGTTTCTGGCTACTTACAAATAAAGCTGCTGTGAACATAATTAAACAAGTGTCTTTGAGTGGAGCATCTTTTTGGTATATGCCTGGAAGTGGTACAGCTGGGTCTTGAGGAAGCTCTATTCCCAATTTTCTGAGAAAACTCCAGATTTATCTCTAGGGTGGTTGTATAAGTTTGCATTCCCACAAATAGTGGAGGAGTGTTCCTCTTGCTCCACATCTTCTTCAGCATGTGCTGTCCCTTGAAGTTTTCCGGTTTTTCTCTCTCTTTTTTTTCCCCCATACTGACAGGTGTAAAGTGGTAACTTACAGAGTCATTTTGATGTGCATTCCCCTGACAAATAAGAATGTTGAGCCTTTGTTTATGTTCTATGTTTAGGTTTTTGATCCACTTGGACTTGAGTTTTGTGAAGGGTGATAAATAAGGATCTACTTCCATTCTTCTCCCTGCAGACCAGCACTATTTCTTCAAGATGCTTTCTTTAATGTAAAAAGAATCTCCTTCCATATAGATTTTTCCAAAATATAAAATAACATTTCTTTTTATAAAAACATTGCAAATCCCCCCCTCCAAGGGAGGAGCAGGTTTGCTAGAGCCCAGAAGAGGACATTGCAGCCAGCCCTGAAGAGACATGATAAGCTAGGGTCAGATTGAAGGGGAGGAGGTCCTCCCCTATCATTGGACTTGGAAAGGGGCAGGGAGGAGCTTAGGGAGGGATGGGGAAAGTGGGAGGGAATGAGAGAGGGGGCTATGGCTGGGATACAAAGTACATAACCTGTGATTAATATAAAAATAAATGAATTTTTAAAAACACTGAAAATGTCTAAACATGAAGAACTTCTATATCCCAATGAAAAACAATTTATTAAATATAACAGTAAGGAAACTGTTCTGTGAACAGCGCACTTTGACACTAAAATGGATTGCTATTATTTTACGTGTGGGTCTTTTGGCATCATTAAGAGTGTGATTTTTCTCATCATGTTATTATTAGACAGAGGAAGAATTCCCTAATATAATCAAGAGCTCTAGGTGCAAGTGTGAGGACCTAGGTTCTGATCTCCCAAAGAATATTAGTATTCTTTTGTAATCCAATAATTTGGAGAGTAGAAACAGGAAGAAGTGGTACCCTACAAGTTTGCTGGAGGGATTGTCAGGTTTATGTGATGAAAACAATAAAGAAAATGTGTGGTCAGTTGGTATGGTACTCTCTCTTCCTCAAAGGAGTAGGAAAGGAGAGGCAGAAAGAATTTTAGTAATTTCAAGGCCAGATTATTTAACAGAATATGTTGCAGGCCATCCCAGGCTATGTGATCAGACTCTGTACCAATCATTAAAATAAGTTAGCTAGTCAACTGGTAATTAAACAATTGCTTAAAAGGCTCTATGAGAAATAATGTAGACAGCCTGGACTGACACTAGATGTCCTTCTCTGTCTTGCACTCATCATTTTGACACTTACGAACCTGGATCTGAAAGAGACTGAGATCCACATAAGTAATTCACACAGGTCATGAATACACACAAAATTAAAATTAAATTAAAATTTGGGTATAATTTCACATAAATTAATCCCAGAAATTGAGAAGCATAGGCAGGAAGATTCTGATGAGTTAAATGGTAGCCTTGCCAACATAGAATGTTCCAGGCCTCCATGCTAAAAAATTACTATATAAATGAAACTTGTCACAACATATGATTTGTATTAACATTTTGCTATTATTTATATATAATATTGTCACAGAAAGTGGGTGATTGGATCACCATATATTGGCCTTTCATAATTATGGAGGCTGCAAGGTCAAGATCCAGACACAAAGAATTCTGATGGTTTATCAGAATCTAATTCCTTAATTGTAGACAGGTTGGGGTTTTTAAACATACATAAAAGATAAATAAAGCAATGTAATAAAAATTAAGGTCACTGAGAACATAATTAATGAGTATCTTATCAAAGTGAAATACCCAAAGTAATACCAGCCAATCATGAGAAGATATTAAAATAATGATTTTTTTTTGAAGAGACATTGGCATTGGAAGTATAAAAGCCACTGCTATAATGAAAAATTTGGTCTCTTTAAAAACTCAGTAATGTTATATAAATATGTGTTTGGTTTAATTCCAAGTGTGGGATTTCTGTTTGGGCTTTAGTTTATCCATAGCTGAAAATTGTCTCATCAGGCACATGATCATTTTCAGCTGGAAACAGCCTGTCCCATGTGGCATGGAGAGGGAAATATTCTAGGCCTCAAGGACATAAATACGAGAACCCAGAAAGAGAAAGTGTGATTTGCAATGATGGTGTGTGGTGAGTGGCTGTTTGGGGAGATCTGAGAGGGCTGGCGTGGTCCTTTTTGGAGCAGGCAGTTGGAGAGAAATGTGTCAGGTGCAGCTGCTTGAAGGAGACTGATGGCTGTATTTGCTGGTGATGGTGATTGGCATAGCCCTAAAAGAACCCATAAACAGCCAGGAGAAGTAAAGGGGTCTGCATGCCCTTTCCCCCACTAACCTTCTCTCTCCTGCTTAGTTTTGGTGGTTGGAATGGAGAAGCTTTAAGGAACCTCATATAAAATAAAGTTTTTAAAATGAGGGCTATACAGTGTCCTAAATATGAAAGTTATATAGTCTATGTTTTCCTCCTGTGTAATTTTATGAAATCTGTGCAGGTATAAGTTTAAGAACTATGAGTTTGTTCTGGCCCTGGTTTTTGCCATTCAGGAGATCAACAGAAATCCTCATCTTCTACCCAACATAACTCTGGGCTTTGATCTATGTAATGTACCATTTACTGAAAAGAATATTCTTTATTGTGCCATTCTTTGGCTCACAAACATGAGCGTTCTCCTTGTTAATTACAACTGTGAACAGAAGAGAAAATCAATTGCTGCCCTCACAGGACCATCATGGACAACATCTGCCCACACTGGGACACTACTACAACTGTACAAAATACCTCAGGTGAGGGCTTGGGCATGGGAACTAAAAATCAAGTATCCTTTGTTGACACTGTAGATGCCAGAAAATGTAAAATAGGGGGAATTGAATTAATTAGGTATCAAAGGAAAATATGAAGTTCCTTGATGATATATGCATATTTCCATTATTTGAAAGAGAAAGGAAGAAGAGGTAGATGAGACCATCTATGTATTTAAACAGGAGACCTGTCAGCAATTTTGTGGAAAAGTCTATAAGAGGTTTCCACTTTAAAATGTGACAAACATGTTCATCTTTATATTTTCAATCTGTTGATTCAAAAGTGAGATTTTGTTTGATGCCAATGTTCTTTCTCTGATTTTCAATTTTGTTTTCACTTCAGCTCACTTTTGGGCCTTTTGATTCTACCTTGAATGACAAAGGTCGATTTAATTATCTCTATCAGATGGGCTACAAAGACACAGCTCTGTCTCTGGCCATAGTCTCTTTGATGGTACATTTTAGTTGGTCCTGGGTTGGTCTGATCCTCCCTGATGACCACAGAGGAACTCAGGTACTATCAGACTTGAGAGAAGACATGGAGAGAAATAGCATCTGCATAGGCTTTTTGAAAATGATCCCTGGAACCTGGAATGCATTTTCCAATGCATTATGGAGAAATCTGGAGAAAATTCAGGAATCATCAGCAAACGTGATTGCTATTTATGGGGACACCATTTCTTTGCAAGGTTTAATGCGACACATTGCACAACTCTTAGTGACATGGAAAGTCTGGGTCTTGAACTCTCCATGGGATGCTGACCACTATTCTGATTATTTCATGGTAGAGTCACTTCATGGGAGTTTCATTTTTTCACACCACCATGAAGAGATGGTTGAGTATATGAATTTTATTCAAACAGTTAATCCCTACAAATACCCAGAAGACAATTATCTTCCTAAGTTTTGGTATTTGTTCTTCAAGTGCTCATTCTCTGAGTCTGATTGTCGACTTTTAGAGAACTGCCAACCCAATGCTTCTTTGGACTTACTGCCCAGACACCTTTTTGACCCAGCTATGAGTAATGAGGGCTACAATATATACAATGCTGTGTATGCTGTGGCCTATAGTCTCCATGAGATGAATCTTCAACAAATAAACACACAACCATATGCTAATGGAGAAAAAATGACATTCTTCCCCTGGTGGGTAATACAACTTCCTGTGTATTGTGTTACCTACAATGTGACATTTTTTATTATTTTTTAGGGCACCCCATTTGAGCATCCTACATTTTAGAATATCTTGCTCATAAGCAATATTTGTTTCCCAGCCTGGAGAATAATGCAAATAGTGGCCTTTATAAATGGATACAAAAAAGAGGAAAAATTATTAGGTCATTATTAAATTCATACAAGTTGCCAGACAATTTTCTTCAGCATCACTTCATTGTGAAAAGTTGAGATTTCTCATATGTATTTCTAAGAGCAGAAGTAGGAGCAGTAGATCCTTAAGACTTAAAATGCTTCAAAATTCTTTATATATTCTGGATATTAGTCCTCTGTCAGATATAGGGTTGGTCAAGATCCTTTAGCAGACTGCAGGCTGTCATTGTGTTCTGACAACAGTGCCTTTTGCTTTACAGAAGCTTTTCAGTTTCATGAGGTCCCATTTATTGATTGTTGATCTTAGAGAATGTGCTGATTGTTGGTGTTCTGTTCAGAAAGTTGTCTCCTGTGCCAATTACTTCTAGGCTCTTCCTCACTTTTTTTTTCTAACCGATTTAGTGTGTGTTTTTTTATTTGAGGTCTTTGATCCATCTATTTGATTTTTCTGCATGTAGACATCCAGTTAGACCAGCACCATTTGTTGAAGATGCTGTCTTTTTTCCATTGAATGGTTTTGGCTTCTTTGTCAAAAATCAATTATCCATAGGTGTTTTGATTTATTTCTAGGTCTTCTATTCAGTTCCATTGATCCGCCATTCTGTTTCTATGCCAAAACCATGCAATTTTTATTACTATTGCTCTGTATTACAGCTTGAGATCAGGGATGGAGATACCTCCAGATAATCTGTGGTTGCACAGATCATTTTTGGAAATTCTGAAAAAGGGCTAAAGTGCAGAATATATAAAGAACTAAAGAACTTAAAAAGCAACAAATCAAGCAATCCAATTAAAAAATGGGGTATGGAGCTAAACAGGGAGTTCTCTGTAGAGGAATACAGAATGGCAGAGAAACAGTTAAAGAATGCTCAATGTCCTTAGCCATCAGGGAGATAAAATCAAAACGACCCTAAGATTTTACCTTACACCCATCAGAATAGCTAAGATCAAAAAATCAAGTGACCACACATGCTGGAGAGGTTGTGGAGGAAGGTGAAACCGCCCCCTCCATTGTAGGTGGGAGTGTAAACTTGTACAACCACTATGGAAATCAATTTGGTGCTGTCATAGACAAGTAGAAATAGTGATGCCTCACGATCCAGCGATACTACTCCTAGGCATATATGCAAAAGATGCTCAAGTACACAAGGACATTTGCTCAACCATGTTCATAGCATCTTTATTCATAATAGCCAGAACCTGGAAACAACCCAGATGTCCATCAACGGAGGAATGTGCAGAAATTGTGGTACATTTACACAATGGAATACTCCCCAGCAATTAAAAAAAAGGAAGTCATAAAATTGGCAGGCAAATGCTGGGATCTAGAAAATATCATCCTGAGTGAGGTATCCCAGATGCAGAAAGACACACATGGCATATACTCACTTATAAGTGGATACTAGACCTATAAGATAAGATAAACATACTAAAATCTGTACACCTAAAGAAGCTAAACAAGAAGGAGGACCCGGGGTAAGATGGTCAATCCCAACTTAGAAAGACAAATGGGATGGACATTGGAAGTAGGAGAAAACAAGAAACAAGACGAGCCTACCATAAACGGCTTCTGAAAGACTCTACCAAGCAGTGTATCAAAGCAGATGCTGAGACTCATAACCAAACCTTGGGCAGAGAGCAGGGAATCATATGAAAGAAGGGGGAGGTGGTAAGACCTGAAGAGGACAGATGCTCCACAAGGACCAAATATATCTGGATAAAGGGGTCTTTTCTGAGACTAATTCCCCAACCAAGGACATGCATGGATATAACCTAGAACCCCTGTTCTGACAGGGTTCTCACAGCTCAGTATCCAAGTGGGTGTCCTAGTAAGGGGAACAGTGACTGTCTCTGACATGAAATCTTTGACACCCCCCTCCAAGAGAGGAGCAGCCTTGCCAGGCCATAGAGGAAGAAATTGCAGCCAGTCCTGATGAAACCTGATAAGCTAGGGATTAGATGAAAGGGGAGGAGGTCCTCCCCTCTCATTTGATTTAGAGAGGGGCAGGGAGGAGATGAGAGAGGGTGGAATTGAAAAGGAATGAGGGAAGGAGCTACAGCAGGGATACAAAGTAAATAAACTGCAATTAACATAAAAATAAAAATTTAATTAAAAAATAAATAAATCACCCAAAGTCAAATAAAAATAAATAAAATAAAATGCTTCTGAGAATTACTACATGGCTAGAAAGTTAAGGATCATTTTATGGTGTATTTCTGTATTTGCGATCCTCATCTTATACATGGAAGCTCTGAATATGTTCCAGAAGTTTATCATGTGGTTATCTTTTCACACAAATTTGAATCATCTGATTCAACATAATTTGTTGTCTTGGTGTCTTGGCTGTGTTTAGTTCATTGATTTCTATTGAACACAATGAGAATTTTGAAATTTAATGCTTTTCACTCCAAGCATCATTTATTTACTCGGTCAACCCAGCCAGTTGGCACAGTTCCCAAAGAGTGGAGAAGGAGTCACAGATGGAGGAGTGAGTCAGGTGTGATGGTCCCAGACTTTCACAGCTCTGACTAACAATCATGTTGCTTGTTTATACAGTTTCCACAGACTTAAGACAGACTAATGATTATTCAAGCAGTACAAATTATATCATTTTGTCTCCAAAAATGTGTTACATTTTTCATTACATTTCTGTGGTTACAGGTTCAATCATAACTAGAAAGTACAGATAGAATGTATTTAATTTTTATCTGAGCCTTATAATACCAATGCAAAGAATTTAAAGAATGTTTGCTCCAAATAGAATGTATTGATTATAAGAGAGCTTGCATTTAGAGTGGCATTATTTGCAGTTTTAAAGTACTACAGACACAAAAACCAGATTGAGTCTTTTTATGAAAAGCAAATACTTATAATATCTAAGTTCTTTTATTTATATCATTTCTACATCTATCCTGCTAAATGGAAAAGGTTGTTTTAGTCAATCTATCTTTTTTACTGTAGTCTATTCCTTCAGAGGTACCTGTGTGTGATGCCCTATCTTTAAACTACAATTTCAGAAATCTCTAAGCATATTATAAAAAGAAGCCTTGAATCTGCTACCAATTCTCCTTTCTAGCTATACTTCGTCAAATATTTCCAAGTTTACCCTGTTCCAATTGTACTGTTTGATTTTGCTTAGGGTCGAATACCCCAAGAAGAATCATGTAGTCATAGCCTGTTTTATAAATTCTTAGCTTTGTGCTTATCTGTGCTTATCATGACTTCCAGAGCATAAACAAGACTTCCAAATAGGGCTAGATAAAGTTATTTACTTAAAATCAGATAGGATAGTATATATATGACTTCACTGAAGACTCACACATAATTTTGTCAGAAAAAGACTTAAACTGAATCATAATGCAGAAATTCCAAAAAAATATGCAACAGGCAGGAACCAAAACCAAAAAGGAGAGACAGAATGACAGTGATCACAGCATTCAGCTCAGCTAAAGTGGAACTGTGACAAGCAGCTGTGCTGGCTGCATGACATTTGGAGTTTGCAGTTGATATGATTGTTCCATCTGACATAATTTTTAAAATGTTTTTAATTTTAAAAAAGTGTTTTTAGTATCTCAGATGTACTTCAACATATGTTTGTTTATCTGCTTTAGCTCCTCCCTTTCCTAAAGAACTACCTAACAAAAACTTATGTGAGAGGACACGCTGTAATGGATGGAAGAAGGAACATAGATTCTGAGTATGACATTCACAATTTTTGGAATTTTCCAAAGGGTCTTGGATTAAAAGTGAAAGTAGGAAGCTTTTCTGCAAATGCTTCCCAGGGTCAACAGTTCTCTTTATCTGAGCAGATGATACAATGGCCTACTAGATTTACAAAGGTGAGTTGCGAGTTATCTCACTGGTTGACCTTTTAACAAAAATAATTTTCAGGATATGATCATCCTTGTACACTCATTCAGTACCAATCAATATTGAACCAATCAATATTGAACCATTCAATATTGAATAGTGATTCTCGAGGAATCACTATTCCTAATTGTCTAAGAAAGCGCCAAATTGATTTCCAGAGTGGTTGTACACATTTGCATTCCCACCAGCAATGGAGGAGGGTTCCCCGTTCTCCACAACCTCTCCAGCGTGTGTTGTCACTTAAATTTTTGATCTTAGCCATTCTGGGGGGTGTAAGGTGAAATCTCAGGGTTGTTTTGATTTGCATCTCCCTGATGGCTAAGGACATTGAGGATTTCTTTAAATGTTTTTCTGCCATTCTACAATCCTCTACAGAGAGTTCTCTGTTTAGCTCCATACCCCATTTTTTAATTGAATTGCTGATCTGTTGCTTTTTAACTTCTTGAATTCTTTATATATACTGGATATTAGCCCTCTGTCAGATGTAGGATTGGTAAAGATCATTTCCCAGTCTGTAGGCTGTGGTTTTGCTTTGATGACAGTGTCTTTTGCTTTACAGAAGCTTTTCAGTTTCATGAGGTCTCATTTATTTATTGTTGATCTTAGAGCCTGTGCTGGCCACACAATTTTTATGGCTAGAGAGTGCCTGTTAATTTTCTGTCACTGCCTCAAAACACAGATAGATTTATTTGGTCACCCAGATGAAGAAATTTCGGAGGCAATAAGGTATCATTTTTGTGTTGTCAGATTCTGAAAAGATAGAATAGTATGGCAAGTGTGTGTGTTTGTGTGTGTGTGTGTGTGTTATATTTTCTTTGCTACTTCAGAAGGAAAGACAGGTGTGTTTTGGCTGACACTGTGACCATGCAGTATATCATGGTTGGAAAAGAGTGTTTTAGGAGCCAGAGAGGTGATGGCATCAAATTCAGAGACCAAAATCAGAGATCAAAAAATGTGGTTGCCCAAATTCTGTTTCCATTTCATTTTGTCTATCACAGTAGCCAGTGAAATACTGATGAGCATTTTGTGGTGGTTCTTTCCACATCAGATAAATTGTTCTGTAATACTTTTTATAGAAATGCATATGAGTTTTTTACAAGAAGAATCCAAGCCCTGTAAAATTGTCAATCAATATTCACAACCACATTGGATATAAAAGTCCCCCCTAGTAGCCAGTAAGTATAGAAACAGGTTGAATCTGAAGACATACCATAACATTCTAGTACACTAGTTTAATGAACTACCTTTAACAACAGCTTCATGTATTGGATGAAAATGAAAACATGTGAGCTGAGTAGCCCAAAAGTTACAAAAATTAATAAAATCAAACTCCATTATGATTAATTAGAAGTGTAACTTTGCAAATTAATTGTTCAATAGTTCTCAAAAATATTCTCTTCACTTGGATTATTCACAAAAGTCTAGGCATTTGCTAATAGATTTCAATTCTTTCAGATTCCTCAGTCAGTGTGCAGTGAGAGCTGTAGGCCTGGATTCAGGAAAGCTTCCCAAGAAGGAAAGGCTGTCTGCTGCTTTGATTGCAGTCCTTGTGCAGACAATGAGATTTCAAATGATACAGGTAAATATAGGCTTACAGAAAAATTTCCAACTTGCCCACAGGAGTCTGCAATACCTACAAAAATGGAAAAGGATTGGAGAAAAGTAAGAGATAAACTTTTGTTCTTTAATTAGAAATTTAATCATTGTTCTTAGTTTTAATTCTTTTTGAAAGGACACACTCTAGACATTGAAAGCATTGATGTACATAGTTGATCCATCGCAGGCATTGTTCACTGAAGAGACCCGTCTTGCCAAAAACTAACAGTAGTCTGTTTCATTTCACCAAGGTTACAATGTTTTGAGCACTATTTCTTTATGTTTTCATGCCATCCTCAGTCACATGTAAAATTCCCTTAAATTCCCATAAATTCTCTTAATGATTGTTCCTACTACAAGTTTTTGTTGTTTTTTATTTTGTTTCTATATTTGTTGTTGTTTTGTTTGGTTGGGTTTTTTTTTTCTTCCGTAAGTGACTGAAGAGTTTGGTTTAATTTGCATAGTACATATATTTTATCTCTATCTTTACTGTATTTCTTTTGTTTTATATAAAATAATTTCATGTAATATGTTCTTTTTAAATCTTTGTTTCTCTTTTATCAAACTTATGTTCTTTTCTCACACATTGTAATCTGAATATATTTCCCGTCCCTCCACTTCTCTCAGTCACCTCTCTGCCTCCCCTCTCATCAAAAGTCTACCTGTCATCTTTGTCTCATTAGTAAAATACAGGCTTCTAAGAGATAACAACAGAATGTAACAAAATAAAACATAAGATAAAACAAAAACCATAATCTCAAAGTTGGAGAAGACAAGACAATAGAAAACCAAAAGCCCCAAGAGAGTGCCCCGACCCGCAGGACCTAGTTATTCGTGGGGTCCGAAAGGATCCAAGCCTGAAACAAAAACGGGCGGGAAAGAAGAAGGAAGACCAAGCAGTTTCCTTGTCAAGGTCTCCTTTAATGGGGTGAGAAGCACCAGTTTTAAAAGCAGAGAAAGGAAGGAGCAGGGAGGGGTAGGTAAAATTCCTGTGAGAGGAGTGGTTCCGCCTGTGCAGCTTGTGATCTTGAAATGTCCTTCTGCCTGGGCAGCACCTGATCTTGGAATGTTGTCCCACCTGGGAGCTTCCTTATCTCTGGAATGTCCGGTTCCAACTCCATAGCTGTTGTCTTGGGGGGAGGGGAGGTGTCAGCAATTCTCAGTGAGGGGAGGCTTTTACTCTAAGCCATATTTGTTCCCAACAAGAGAGCACATGAGAATCAGAGGTTCAGCTGTTTACAAATTCAGTAGTCTAACAAAATTACTACACTGAAAGCTATAGTATATATGCAGAGGGCCTAGGATGGTCCTCTGTAGGTCCAGTGAATCCTGCTCTGTTTGTTCATGTAAGTGTTACTTAGTTGTCACAGAGAGCCTTGTTCTGCTGCTATCTTCTGTCTCCCGTACTAGCTCTGCCTCTTCTTCTGTGGAGTTCCGGAGAGGAACAATTCTGAAGGGAGGGAATAGAGGGAGACATCTGACTTAGAACTGTGTGTTCCAAGATCTCTCTTTGTCTGCACAATGTCTGGATGCGGGCCTCTATATTTATTCCCTTCTGCTGCAGAAGTAAAAGGGGAAACCTTTATGATCATAGTTGAATAAAGCACTGATCTATCAGTATGGCAGAATATAATTAGGATATTGTTGTTTTAATGCATAAAAATGAATTGCACTTTAATGCTGAGTGAGCTGAAAAAAGTAATAATAATCAAATGCCAGTGTAACTCATCTCAAAATTCCAGTGTGCCTGAAAAGGAACATCTGAATAGAACTTCCTGAATTTTCAAGTACAGTGAGAATAAGAGGCTGGATCAACCACCCCCATTACTTACTCTCCATTGCCAGTTACTAATTCTGTGTTCATTCTTAGTGTATCTTTAGTGGGATCATACTCTTTTTCATACTTTTGGCTTGTTCAGGCACAGTTTCTCTGTGTAGCTTGGCTGTCCTGGACTCATTTTGTAGACCTGGCTTGCCTCAAATTCACAATGATCCCTCTGCCTCTGCCTCCATGAGCACTGGGATTAAAGGTATGGGAATCATCCTTGAGACCCCTAGTATTGGTTTTACCCAAGTTCCCTAGGCTATCTAGTCTCTGGTTCTTGATTGCTCAAGTATTGTCCAGAATGGGTCCAATCTCATGGATGTGTACTTGAGTCAAACCAGACATTTACTGAATATTTCCTCAAGGTTTGTGCTATCATTACCCAAGCATAGTCTGTGGACAGGACTAAATGCAGACCAAAACTTTGGGGGTTGGGATGCTGTTCACACTTACCTTTTGGCAGCCTAAAGAGTGTGTTTATGTGTCATAGTATAATATGGGGTTGAAGATTGCATGTAGCACTACTTTGTTTCTCCGTGTTCTATCAGTTGTTATGCTGTGTTGTCTTCAGAAGTGGGGCCTTGTGTGAGGGATGGGGCTTGTGTCTGCTTCCTATCTCATTAGTAAGACCTCATCTATCTTATACATGTACCTGCCCTTTACATGTTCCTAAACTCTCTGTGAATTCTTAGGTGTCTATGCCTGCTGTGTCTAGATGGCTTTCTTTCCATAGTGAAGTCTCTTTTTTAATATATTTTTTATTTACTATAATTTATTCACTTTCTATCCCACTTGAACCCCTCACCCTTGTCTCCTCCCAATTCAGCCCTCCCTCCTTCCCTGATCTCCTCCCATGCCCCTTCCCCAATCCATTGGTAGGGGAGGGGCTCCTCCCATTCCATCCAACCATAGCCTATCAGGTCTCATCAGAACTGTCTTTCAAAGTCTTCCTCTGTGGCCTGGTAAGGCTGCTCTCCCCTCAGGATGAGGTGATCAAAGAGCAGGCCAACCAGTTCATGTCAGAGGCAGTCCCTGTTCCCATTACTATGGAACCCACTTGAACACTGCACTGCCATAGGCTACATCTGTGCAAGGGTTCTAGGTTATCTCCATGCATGGTACTTGGTTGGAGTATCAGTCTCAGGAAAGACCCCTGTGCTCAGATTTTTTTAACTTTACGAATATTGTGTTCTTGTGTTTAAGGCATAGATATTAAAAATGGAAATGTTATCTTGGTAGATTTTTACTTAGATGAGTATTTAGTATCATTTCCCATCTTTTTTTATTATGTTTGGCAACAAGTCTATAATGTACACTATTAAAGTGTCTACAACAGCTTGCTTCTTAAGTAAGTTCATTTGCTTGGAATATGTTTTTCCAACCTTTTCGTTGAGCTGTGGGATTTTTTGGACCCAACAGAAGGAAAGAACATCTTTTCACTTTCACACTGTTACTTTGTATCTTTTTATTGGAGAATTGTGATTGATATTGAGAGATATCAATGACTAATGATTATTGATTCCTTTTATTTTGTTATTGCTGCTGCTGATGGTACTAGTGGTGGTAGTCTCTATCTCTCTGTCTCTCTGTCTCTTTCTCTCTCTGTCTCTGTCTCTCTCTCTCTCTCTCTCTGTTTACCCTTCTTTTCATTGTGCTGTGAATTTTTTCATTTCCTTTGTTTTTGTCACTGTCGTTAAACTCCGAAGATTGTAGTTTTCCTACTTGTCACATTTATAGGTTCAAATTTTAGATAGACATTATTTAAATTTGACTTTATCATGAATATTTTCTTTTCCCATGTATATTGATTGAAAAATTTGCTGAGTATGGTCATCTATGATGACACCTATGATGTTTTGCACACTGTAGTACTTCTGTCCAGGCCCTTCTGAACTTAGATTCTATATGGTGAGGTCAAGTGAAATTCTAGTATGTCTGCCTTCATAGGTTACTTTATTTTTATGCTTGCAGCTTTTAATATTTTTACTCTATGTGTTTAATGTTTCCTTTATTATGTGGTATGATGGTATTTTTTTCATTTTATGGTCCAATACATTTGGTGTTCTGTACGCTTAATGTACATTTATATGCTTCTCCTTCTTTAGCTTAGAAAATTTTTCTTTTATAATTTTGTTGAAAACATATTATGGACATTTGTGATAAACTTCTTCTCCTTCCATTATACCTATTATTCTTAGATTTGGTCTTTTCAAAGTGTCCTAGATTTCTTGGATATTTTTCAAGAGGTTTTAGATTTAACATTTTCTCTGACTGGTGGATCCATATAACATATCTCAAATGCCCAGATTCTCTCTTCCATGTATTGTGTGCTCTTAGCACATCTTGAGTCTTTGGTTTCTTTTTTAATTTCTAAGTATTTTGTTTCCAGTATTCTCTCAGTTTGTGTTTTCTTCATTTTATTTCCATTTTCAGGTCTTGAACAATTTTGTTTCCTACAACTGTTTGTGGTCTTTGGCTTTCCTTAAGTGATTTAGTCATTTCTCCAACTCCCAATACCATCATGTCTGAAGTAATTTCATCTTTATTTATTCTTTTACTGGTTTCATGATTGTTTTTGTGTATGTGTGTGACCTATTTGGTTTAATCATTCTCATCTTCATGACCCTTACATTAAGACTGTACCTTGGAGCCTGGTATAGTCATGAATTTTTACACAAGTGAATAATTCTATATTCGAATATCTTTGCAGGAGATAACTTAGCAGATAAGATCATTTCCTCATGTTTCTTCAGCTCATACTTATGCAGGACTAGCCAGGGAACTTATCCTAATTGTTAAGAGATTTTTAATGCATCTGTTGCCTGGAAGCAGGCAATTTGCAGTCCTCATCTTAAAATCGTTTTCCCTTCATTTCCATTATATTCCTTGAACATTCGAGTAGATTGTTTGAAAGTCTTTGTTTCCAATTAAGAATTAAAATACAGCTTTTTTTCAGGATATTCCAAAGTCATCTTTCTTGGTCTTTATCACAGGTAACGATGAAGAGTGGCAACTTTGGTAAGAATGAGAGTGTTATTTGTACACACAAAAATTTTAAAAGGCTGATTGACAAAAAATAGATTAAATTAAATGGCAGCATAGAGTTCCTTGTCATGTGATATGGCCATCTCTGACCATGAAATTAATTTGGGTTAATAATACTGGGTATAAAATATCCTTTTGATAAATATCACTTTCCTGCCTTTTAGCTATATGGTAGGTCCATAAATATATTCAATATGCACAGATTAGGAGCATTTTAACCATGAATATTAAACCCTAAATTTTCCTGTTAGTGATATTTTGAAACCATATGTAAATCAAATTGGCATGAACATGTATATGATAAAATTTTAAAATCAAAATATCACTGATTTAACAATGCAGCCAGTCCTGATGAGACCTGAAAAGGTAGGGTCAGATGGAAGGGGAGGAGACATCACTATCAATGGACTTGGAGAGAGGAATGGGAGGAGATGAGGGAGGGAGGTTGGGAATAGGAGGGAATGAAGGAGGGGGCTATAGCTGGGATACAAATTGATTAAACTATAATTAAATAAAAGATAAAAATTTAATTTAAAAAATATTGCAGAATGATCAAAACCTATCTTCTTTTTTTCTTCTTTTTTGCCAACTTAATTTAGTTTAATTTTTTATTTATTTAATTTTTATTTTTAATATTAGTTATAGTTTATTAACTTTGTATCCCAGCTGTATCCTGCTCCCTCATTCCCTCCCATTCCCACCCTCCCTCTCTCATCTACTCCCTACTCTTTTCCAAGTCCACTGATAGGGAAGGACCTCCTCCCCTTTCATCGGACCCTGGTTTATCAGGTATCTTCAGGGCTGGCTGTCATGTCCTCCTCTGTGGCATAGCAGGGCTGCGCCTCCCTAGAGTAGAGGGGGGAGGTCAAAGAGTCAGCCATTGAGTTCATGTCAGAAATAGTCCCTGTTCCCCTTACTAGGGTACCCACTTGGATACTAAGCTACCATGGGCTACATCTGAGCAGGGGTTCTATGTTATATACATACATGGCATACATGGCCCTTGGTTGGAGATACAGTCTCACAAAAGACCCCTGTGCCCAGATATATTTTGTCCTTGTGGAGCTCTTATCCTCTCTAGGTCATACTATCTCTCCCTTCTTTCATATGATTTCCTGAACTCTGCCGAAGGTTTCATTATGAGTTTTAGTATCTGCTTTAATACGCTGCTAGGTAGAGACATTCAGAGGACCTCAGTGGTAGACTGCTGCCCTGTTATTTGTTTTTTCCTACATCCAATGTCCATCCCCTTTGTCTTTCTAAGTGAGGGTTGATCATCTTACCCAGGGTCCTCTTTCTTGTTTATCTTCTTTAGGTGTATAGATTTCAGTATGTTTATCCTCTTATAGGTCTACTATCCTCTTATAAGTGAGTATATATCATGTGTGTGTTTCTCCTTCTGGGATACCTCACTCAGAATGATCTTTTCTAGGTCTCACCATTTTCCTGCAAATATCATGATTTCCTTGTTTTTTTTATTGCTGAGTAGTATTCCATTGTGTAAAAGTACCACAATTTTTATATCCATTCCTCCATTGAGGGACATCTGGGTTGTTTCCAGGTCCTGGCTATTATGAATAAAGCTGCTACAAACATAGTTGAACAAATGTCCTTGTTATGTATTTGAGCATCTTTTGGATATATGTCTAGGAGTGGTATAGCAAGAGAAGTGTTATTCTTATATGAATTAGTTAATGAAACATATGTCATATGACTTAATTAAGTCAAACATAGACTTCTATAGTCTATACTTAAAGTATTCATTGTGCAACAAAAAACCAACAAAAGACATTCATTATTAATAAAGAGTAAATTGTCAATGTATGATAAGCTTGTGGCAATATCTTGAGAAAAATGATCACTAAAGAAAAACTCAAGATATCAAAAGAGAGATTTGGTTCTCAGGAAAATAAATGATAAATGTTTAGCTTAAAAATATAAAACAGAGAAAATCCATTGATGAGGTGATAGGTTTCAGAAATAAACAAAGATTTATGTAATATAGCATTATAAAATAAGTGTATATACATTTTTAATTCAAAATGAAAGGCACAAATGGCTAGGAGCAATGTATTCAAAATTTGTTTTTGAGTATCTAGAAATAGTTCAATAGTTCTCTCCCTGTACACTGACAAATAATGCCATAGCAAAATGTGGCAATGTATTACTGTGAAAGATTTAAAATTTAAGAACATAACGGTATTTATTATTTGAAAATCAGAATATAAACTTAACTGGAATACCTATGGGACTTTAGGAAAGTAAGTAAATATAGGTTCCATATCTGAGAACACCATATAAAATTGATTTCAAAAGATATTGACCATTTGTAAAATAGTATATGTCCAGAATTAGGGAATAATTTAAAAGGTGATGTATGAACCAAATTAGGATTATATAGTATCATTCTATAATCTTATGACTTATAAAGTTCATGCCACAGAGTCACAAATTCAGAAAGAGCCTACAAAGACATGAAAAACATTGGTCTTTGATTTTTCTCACTCAATGCAATGAGGGCTATATAGATTTGAAATCATTCCCAGAGTACT
>CM053758.1:10137791-10157411 GCA_028658305.1 Pachyuromys duprasi
TTAATTGTATTGAAATATCTTTGTTCTGGAACCATTATTGTATTTCATGTTTGAGATTAATGTTATTCTCTTTCTGTAAAAGTGTCTCACTATGTATTCTTTGTTGACTTGCAACCCCATAAGTAGACCAGTATGGCACAAACTCATGGATTTCTTGCTTTCTCTGCCTACAAAATGCTGGTGTTAGGGATATGTCACCATGTTCATCCATGTTGCCTTTATTCTGTCTTTCTTTGATTAAAAAATATTTTCTTATATTCTACTGTGTAAATAGAGCAGTATAAGAGCTGATTGTCTATCAAACGGGTTTTTATTTTCAGCTATTTTTCAGTTATTTTTAGAAAGACAGTAGAAGTTCCTTCTGTTTTCATATCTCATAATTTTGTGGAATTAGATAAACTGAAGCCTCTTACTGTGGAGAAATAAATCAGATGCTTGATTGGTAAGTAGTAGTTGAGCTCAAGAAAACAGTGTGAGTGACTTATAAATTAGTTCATAGGTTGCTATAATCACAAGAAGAGGCAAGCAGAGTGAGCTCAATTAAGCAGCAGACTTACTGAAGGGAAATAAATAAGATTCTTGATTGGTAAGTAGTAGTTGTTTAGAATCCTAGAGCTTAAGAAAAGAATGTCAGTGACTGATAAGGTGGTTCATAGGCTATTATGATCACAAAGCATTGGAGAAGAGGCAAGCAGAGGTGAGCTCAGTTAAGCAACAGGCATTATAAAGGATAAAGCTCCTAAAATTCTACAGAAGAATAATATGAAGGTTATATAATTCATTGTAAAAAATTAAGAAACATTTGTTCTTCTGCTGGTTTATTTAGATGCTAACTACTAGCTCTCAAGATATCATTACACCGATCCTTATTTTTTGAAACTGCCTAAGACATTTTACTGAACTGGTTGACTACAGGCATATCTAGAATGAGGCAGAATGAGGTAGGCATGGCTAAGGTTCCCAGGATTTGAGAACAGGAAAAATCATGAGAAACAGATGGATGAGAAGAGAAGAGGAAGGAGGACTCCAGGATCGGGTAGCATGGAGAGAGAAACATGTGGGCCAGAAGAAAGGACTCCGAGAATGACATGGAAAGGCCTAGATAAAGACTAAAAGAAAGTATTCACAAGAGTATAGATGAAAGGTAGTCCAGATAAAGATAGTTAAGACAGATGTCATTAGATGGAGGCTGGGAGATGGATGGTGAATTTATTGAGACAGCATAGGGAGAAATATCTGCCTAGCCCAAGCTAATGAAACAATTATAAAATCTAACAGGTGTCTGTGTCTTATTATTTATGACAATGGGTCAAATAATACCACTGTAATAATTATAGAGCAAAGAATAATAAACATTGTATATTCTAACACTCATTTTTATTTACTATGACAAATGTTGCCCAACTAATTTTATGTATGCACAACCTCTAAATCATACTTTATCATAATTTTGTGGGGGAAATAAGCTCTCAGCACAATAACCCAAAATTTTCTTTAAAAATACATATTAGTTTATTTATTTTACATTCAGAGGGTGCCCCCTCTCTCCCCTCCTCTCATCCTCCCCTTCCCTTTTTCCCCTTTCTGTCTCCCTTTTCCCCCAGAAAGGGGAACCCCCTCCACCCCTTTAACCTTTACCAGTACATCAAGTCACATCAGGACTGAGCATATCTTCATCCCATGAGTCCAGGCAAGGTAGCACTGCCAAGGGACAGGGATTCAGAAGCAGATAATAGAGTACATGTTAGAAACACACTCCTCCTCTCATCAGGTGCCGCATGTGAACACCAAGTAGCCCATCAGCTATATGTGGGTTGGGGGCCTAGGTCCAGATCATGCATGCTCCTTAGTTGATGTCTCAGTCTCTGAAAGCCCCATGGGCCTTGGTTAGTTGTCTCTGTTGGTCTTCTTATGAGCTCCCTGTCTTGTACATATCCTTCCATCTTTCTCCCAACACTTCCACAGGAGGCCCGAATTTCTGTGCCATGCTTGGCCACAAATCCCAGCATCTGTCTGGATTCGCTGCTGGCTGGAGTATCCCAGATGACAGTCAAGTAAGGCTCCTGTCTGAAAGCATAGCAGAATATCATTATTAATGTCAGGGACTGTCTCTCTCTATCATGGGGTGGGTCTCAGATTGAGCCAATTATTGTTTGGACTTTTCCTCAATCTTTGTTCCCTCATTGTCCCCGCACTTCTTGCAGGCAGGGTACTTTTTGAGTCACAGGTTTCATCAGTGGGCTGGTGTTCCCCTCCTTCCACTAGTCCTGCCTAGCTAGGAAGTGGTCACTTCAGTCTTTATGTCCCCTTCTGTGAGGACTCTCAGCTAGGTCACATCCACATCCTCCCAGGTGCCTACCCTGTCCTGTCGTAGGCCTCCAGTTTGACAAACAGATGCCCCCCTTAGTTTCCCTTCTTGTTCCTAGCCCTCTCCATTGTCCTCACATCTGGTCCCCACTCTTGTTTCACTCCCTCTGTCCAGTTCTCTCACTTCATTCACTTCTTCTGTCTATTCTATTTTCCCTCCTGAGTGACATTCCAGCACCCTAACTTGGGTCCTCCTTGTTACTTACCTTCTTTGGATCTGTGGATTGTAGTATGGTTATCCTATACTACAGTTCTAATATCCATTTATAAGTTAATACAAACCATGTGTGCTTTCTGCGTCTGAGTGATCATTTCTAGTTCCACCCTTTTGCTGAAATTTCGTGATTTCTTTGTTTTTAGTAGGTGAGTAGTGTTCCCTTGTGTAAATGTACAATTTCTTTATCCATTCTTCATTTGAGGGAAATCTAGGTTGTTTCCAGTTTCTGACTATTATAAATAAAGCCAGTATGAACATAGTTGAGAAAATATCTTTGTTGAATGGTGGAACATCTTTTGGGTATATGCTGAGGAGTTATAGCTAGATCTTGAGGTAGAACTATTGCCAATTTTCTGAGAAAACTCCTGATATATCTCCATGGTGGTTGTACAAATTTGCATTCCCACCAGCAATGGAGGAGTCTTCCCCTTTCTCCACATCTTCTCCAGCACATGTTGTCACTGAGTTTTTATCTTAGAAATTCTGACTGGTGTAAGATGGAATCTTAGAGTGCTTTGGTTTGCATTTCTCTGATGACTAAGGACATTGATCTTTTCTTTCAGTGCTTCTCAAGCCATTCGATATCCATTAATTTAATCCACCATATAAACAAACAGAAAGAAAAAACCCCACATGATCATCTCATTAGATGCTGAAAAGGCTTTTGACAGAATCCAACATAATTTCATGTTTAAAGTCCTGGAGAGATCAGGGATTCATTGCACATACTTGAACATAATAAAAGCAATATACAGCATGCCAACAGCCATCATCAAGTTAAATGGAGAGAAACTTAAAGCATTCCTGCTAAAATTAGGGTCAAAACAAGGCTACCCACTTTCACCATATCTCTTCAAGTAGAACTCTTAAAGTTCTAGCTAGAGCAATAAGACAAGTAAAGAAGATCAAAGAGATACAAATTAGAAGAGAATAAATCAAATCATCAGTATTTGCAGATGATATGATAGTATACATATCTGACCCAACAATTCTACCAGAGAACTCCTACAGCTGATAAACACCTTCAGCGGTGTCTGGGTATAAAATTAACTCAAAAAAGTCAGTAACCCTCCTTTTTACAAGCCCTTTTAAGGACTGAGGAAGAAATTACAGAAGCAAAACCCTTTACAATAGCAACAAATAATATAAAATATCTTGGTGAAACTCTAACCAAGCAAGTAAAAGACCTGTATGACAAGAACTTCAAGTCTTTGAAGAAATAAATTGAAGAAGATTTAAGACAGAAAGATCTCTCATGCTCGTGGATCAGTAGGATGAACATAGTAATAAATGGCCATCCTGCCAAAAGCCATTTACAGATTCAATTCAATTCCCATCAAAATTCTGACACAATATTTTACAGACCTATAAAGAGCAACTCTTAATGTCATATGGAAAATAAAAGACCCAGGTTAGCCAAAACAATTCTGTACAATAAGAAAATGTCTGGTCGGATCAACATCCTTGATCTCAAGCTATACTACAGAGCAATAGTAAGAAAAATATTACTGCATAGTATTGGCATAAAAACAGACAGGTTAATCAATGGAACCAAACTGAAGACCCAGAAATAAACCTACACTCCTACAAGCCTTGCTTTTTGACAAAGAAGCCAAAACCAAACAATGAAAAAAAGAAAGCATCTACTGCCAGGTATACACAAGCTTTGCTCTCTACTGCTGCTGGCTGGCTCAGCTGTCACAGAACAGTAATAAGGGCACAGCAGTGGAGAAGTGTCAAGTTAGAGAGGCGAAACTGGGAGGCAGTCAGACCTCTAGACAGCGCTAGGCCTGGAACTGCATCTAAAATTAAAACGCCATGGCAAAGGGTGCTTGGATTCCTTTTGGCTTGTTTTGGTTGTCATAGTCATGGCTCTCATTGTAACCTGACTATCAGTAAACACATGGATTTTGTGTTTAATGATGATGGTTCTTCTCCATGCCTTTTCCCAGAAAGTTCAATGAGAAAAGTGGGGCAAAACCAAAGAATGGAATACTAAGTTACCAACAATAGAAAGAGCACTCTTCTTGATAGAAACTAGATTAATATTGGCTAAAATTCAAAGCTATCTGGCTACAAAATATACTTGTCAGCTCTTTCTGGAAACTTGGCTCTTCTTGGTTACAGCCTAAATTGTCACAACTGGCCCAAAACTTAGAATTTTCTTGTTTCTTTGCTCAGGTGTTTGGTTTTTTTTTTTTTTTCCAATTATAATTTCCCTCACACTGAGTTTTTAATTTTATTGATTCTATTTCCAATTTCAAATCTGCAATGTTTTATTCTTTTCCTTCCAGAGTTTGTATTTTCATATATTTATTTAAGGGATTTATCCATTTTTTTACTAAGGAGTGCTATAATATTTATAAAAGTTACTTTATGGTCTCTAACTTATGCTTCAGTTCTGTTGGAATACTCAGAGCCTACTGTGGTAGGGATCCTGGTCTCTGCTGGTGACTTATTTGCCTAGCTATGATTTATTGTGTTTTTATTCTAGATGGTGATATCTGGTCATGTCTTTGTTGGGTGTGTGTTTCGTTTCTTAGTTTCTGTTGCACTCTCTGATCCTTAGAAAGATGTCTGTCTCTCTCTTGCCTGATAGTTAATTCTTCTGAAATCTTCCTAGACATGGACATAGTAGAGGGTGGTCCAGAAAAACTGTGTTCCTATGGTATTTGGAGCTAACAGTTAGGAATAGGGATGGTCTATGAAAAGGGAAATGAGACAGTCTACAAGAAAGAGAAAAGTAAGATTTTTTTCATCAGGATCTGCTTAGTCCCTGGCAAGGGGAACAAGGAGTTAGGAAACAAAGCAACTGATAATATACTACAGAGAGGAGGATGAGACAAAGAAATAAGAAATGGAAGAGAAAGGAGAGATTGGATATCTTAAACTCAAGTACCTGGTTCACTGGCTTACGTGTCTCTTTCCAGCTTAGCTGGTGGGTTCTCAGAGGAAACATGCTAGCCATGGAGGCTTGTATACAGAATAGAGAGGAATATTGAATGACAAGTTCTGCATTATCACCTGTAGATGTGAGCAGAGTATAAGGGAAGGCCTCAGCAGTTGACATACTACAGAAATGTGGGTGGGATTAGATTTGAAGAAAAGGAAGCAGTAGTAAAGATACTCTGTTATGCTGCCTACTTCTCTGAGCCAAATAGTCTATGTATTCCCAGGAAATGTCTGCTGGATTTGGGGACTGAGAAAAATGATATGGGAGAAAATTAGAAAGAAAGATCTGCATGTTCCACTGGGGATTGGATAAGAGAGCCAGTGAGGTCAAAAAAGGTGGTCTCCTACAAAGCTAGGATTAAAAGGGAGATAGGATTTTGAGGAGGAACAAAGAGAGAGGTGAAGATCAGCAGTTAGCTTCTCTGCTGCCCGGGCCCATGCAACCGGTCTTTGTTTGATACAGAGCATGCCTATTTAAGGACATACACAGTAATGTAGAAAAATTCAGCAGGCTTCCTGGATGCAGGAAATGAGAAATTTGCAGTTGCTGTTTTTCTAATACTTCATGGCATTTCTATCTCTGTTGTGACACAGGGCATAGAATAAGAAAGTTGTCTTCTTCATATGGAGAAACAAAAAACCCAGAATTTCCAAAAAGATACTTGACAACAGATCATCTGAAGGTATCTCCATCCCTGACCTCAAGCTGTACTACAGAGCAATAGTAATAAAAACCACATGGCATTGGCATAGAAAGAGAATAGCAGATCAATGGAACCAAATAGAAGACCCAAAAATAAACCCAAACACCTATGGATAATTGATTTTTGACAAAGAAGCCAAAACCATTCAATGGAAAAAAGACAGCATCTTCAACAAATGGTGCTGGTACAACTGGATGTCTACATGCAGAAAAATGAAAATAGATCCATATTTATCACCCTGCACAAAACTAAAGACCAAGTGGATCGAAGACCTTAACATAAAACCAGACACACTAAATCGGTTAGAAGAAAAAGTGGGAAAGACCCTAAAATTCATCAGCACAGAAGACTACTTCATGGACAGAACACCAACAGCACAGGCTCTAAGATCAACAATCAATAAATGGGACCTCATGAAACTGAAAGGCTTCTGTAAAGCAAAAGACACTGTCATCAAAACAAAACGACAGCCTACAGACTGGGAAAGGATCTTCACCAACCCTATATCTGAAAGAGGGATAATACCATATATATATATATATATATATATATATATATATATATATATATAACTCAAGAAGTTAGAAAGCAAGTAATCCAATTAAAAAATGGGGTACAGAACTAAACAGAGAATGGCAGAAAAACACTTAAAGAAATGTTCAGTGTCCTTAGCCGTCAGGGAGATGCAAATCAAAATGACCCCGAGATTTCACCTTGCCCATCAGAATGGCTAAGATCAAAATCTCTAGTGACAACGCATGCTGGAGGGTTTGTGGAGAAAGAGGAACCCTCCTCCATTGCTGGTGGGAATGCAAACTTGTACAACCACTCTGGAAATCAATTTGGTGCTTTCTTAGACAATTAGGAATAGTGATTCCTCAAGACCCAGCTATACTACTCTTAGGCATATATCCAAAAGATGCTCAAGTACACAACAAGGACATTTGCTCAATCATGTTCATAGCAGCTTTATTTGTAATAGCCAGAACCTGGAAACAACTCAGATGTCCCTCAGTCGAGGAATGGATACAGAAATTATGGTACATTTACACAATGGAATACTACTTAGCAATTAAAAACATGAAACTTGCAGGCAAATGGTGGGACCTGGAAAGGATCATGCTGAGTGAGGTATCCCAAAAGCATGAAAAAACACATGGTATATGCTCAATTATATAGACCTATAAGATAGGATAAACATACTGAAATCTATACACTTAACGAAGATAAACAAGAAAGAGGACCCGGGGTAAGATGATCATTCCTCACTTAGATAGACAAATGGGATGGACATTGCATGTAGGAGAAAACAAGCAACAGGACAGGAGCCTACCACACAGGGCCTCTGAAAGACTCTACCTAGCAATGTATCAAAGCAGATATTAAGACTCACAACCAAACCTTCGGCAGAGTACAGGGAATCATATGAAAGTAGGGGGAGTTAGTAAGACTTGTAGAGGACAAAAGCTCCACAAAAATCAAATAGATCAGGGCACAGGGATCTTTTATGAGACTGTGTCTCCAGCCAAGGTCCATGTATGGATATAACCTAAAACCCCTGCTCGGATATAGCCCATGGTAGCTCAGTATCCAAGTGGGTACCCTAGTAAGGGGAACAGGGACTATTTCTGTCATGAACTCAATGGCTGACTCTTCAACCCTTTGCGCCCCCCTCCTCCCGAGGGAGGACCAGCCTTGCTAGATCCCAGAAGACGACAATATAGCCAGCCCTGAAGAGACCTGATAAGCTAGGGTCAGATGGAAGGGGAGGGGGTCCTCCCTTGTCAGTGGACTTGGAAAGGGCCAGGGAGGAGATGAGGGAGGGATGGGGAGAGTGGGAGGGAATGAGGGAGAGGGCTATGGCTGGGATACAAAGTACATAACCTGTGATTAATATAAAAATAAATTAATTAAAAATTTTAAATAAAAATATTTTTAAAACAAGTATGTAATTTATTCATAAGCAGCTTCTAAACATGAGGTCTGACCTAGAAATTGGTGATATACCCAGTGTCACTCCATCATAGAAAACTCACTTTTTGTTACCAAAGGATATGTAGTACTATAGAAATACTACCCTAGCTAGCATTGTAACTATGCCTACTCCACCTTTTCCGAGTTGGGTTTTTTACTATCTTGGTCATGTGCAGAGCTCATGCATGCTCTCATAGTTTCCGTGAATTTATAAGGGCATTTGTCTTGCAGTTTTGAGGAAGTGCTGTTTCTTTAGAATGATTTACCAACTCTTATTTTAACAATCGTTTGGCCTTTTTTTTTTCTAAATTATTCCAGATATTGATTGGGTGGTGTGTGATAAAGGCAACCACTGTAGTGAAGGACAAACTGTTCCAAACTCTCAAGCTTTGCAAATGGCCCAATAGTGGGATGCTATATCTAATTTCTCTGATAAGGACTAAGTACTGCACAGATCTATAGGTATATTAATATGTCATTAGGAATCATTTTGTTGACAAATACATTTCATAACCCTCTACTTGACGTTATAAGTATGTAGAATTTACAGTAGAATTGTGGGGGTAACGAGTTGTGAGGACAAAGTCCTCCTCTACATTTACACTGCCTCCAGGACTCCTTTGGTTTTAATAGCTGAGTAGTATTCCATTGTGTAAATGTGCCACAGTCTCTTTATCCATTCTTTGATTGAGGGACATCTAGGCTGCATCGGACATGGACTTACTTGACAGCTTTTTGATCATTTTTCCCTGGTGGGACTGCCTTGTCAGGCCACAGGGGAAGAGGACATGCTCTTTCCTGATGCAACTTGCTGAGCTGGGCTAGGTGGGAAAGGGAGCTCCCCTTTTCTGAGGAAAAAAGGAGAGGGGAAGGAGGGAGGGAGGGAAAGAGGAGCAGGAAGGGGAAGATGGATGGGGCTACAATAAGGATGTAAAGTGAATAAAAAATTAAATTGAATTTTAAAATGTGCCAAAAATTTCTTTTAAATTAAATATATTTTTATCATCTTCTTCCCCTCCTGCAAGTTTTTCCAGATCTTCTGTTCCTCCATACCCAGGCAACTTTAAGTTCCTCCAAAAAAAAAAAAAAAAAATCAACAATACAACAACTTCCTCAAACTATGAAAACAAAATAAAACCCAAAAAGAAAAAAAAAACATAACCAGATAAAAGCATACACAAAAAAAGTGTGGAGTTCATTATATGATTTCATGTTTATCAACTGATCCTGAACATGAGGCCTGCTCTTGAGTGGTTAATATACCTAGTGCCACTCTATTGGAACAAAACAAAACAAAACTGTTTCCCTCTCCTAGAAAGTATAAATAATGCTTCAGCAGTTAACCTTTCCTTGCATGGCTAGGTTTTCATTCATTCATTTATTCATTCATTTTTATAGCAACAGAAAATATGATAAAACCAAAGTTGAAACATCAAAGTTTGACAAGACAAAAAACAAAAGTTAATGTGCCTAAGAAAAGCCACAAGAATGAGAAATCCCTCATTTATAGACAGAGGAATCCTACCAAAAAACCCTCTAAACTAGAAGCCATGATATAAGCACAGAGCATCTGATACAGACAGCTGCAGCTATGTGCATGGTGCTTCAATATATCAGAGTTCATATGAGCTTTGCTGTGCAAGACTAGATGGTCTTTTTTTCTTGGTATCCTCCGGGGATCCTCTAGCTTTTGCACTCTACCTGCCATCCTTCCACAGGAGCTCTGAGGGGAGTGAATTTAAAGGAGAAATCCAAATTAGATCTGTGTTGGTATAATGTTCCTTTGAAATGTATACACCTTACCCTTGTTCATTCAAATGCTGATTTCTATCCCCCTCCCACTCTCTGGTTTCAGTCCGGATATTGTATTGTGATACTTATTCTAAACATCCTGTCTCAACTCTATACAAATAAAGCAACTAGACACAATGTTAAACAGGGGAGGAGCCCAAGGGCAGGAAATGAGTTGGAGGAGAAAGGGCCAGGAGAATTGGAGAAGGCAGAGCTGGAGGAGAGATCATGGAACGAGGTGGAGAGATGGACTGGACCTAATATATCACAAAAAGCAAATATAATGTGGGCAATCTAAATGTTAGGAAACTATGAGGGCTTGGAGGTTTAGGAGGGAGTAACTATTGCACAGCATTGTGTTCTAGATTAACTAAATAAACCCAGTCTGTGTGTGGTAATTTGGTCATACAGCTGTTTAGGATTAACAGCAAGCTTTACCAGAAGATACATCAATAGTAAATATTAATCGTTACTTACAACAGATCTGAGAGTTCCAAGGTCTCTCACTCTGCATAATGTCTGCCTTTGGTTGCCTATATTTGTTTCCATGTGCTTCAGCCTCTCTGATGATGGCTGAAAAATCCTTTGATCTACTTGTATAGCAGACTGTCATTTAGAGTTATTTTATTGCTACATCTTTTCCTTTTTTAGATCATTATTATTTGCTTTTACCTAGGTCCATGGGCTATCTAGACTCAGCTTCCTGATCATCCAAGCAGTGTTTGGTGTGGGTTACATCTTGTGTAGAGGGCCTTAAGTCAAGTTAGTTATTAGTTGGCTACTCCCACAAGTTATGTGACACCAATTTTCTAGTGTATCTTTCAAGAAATACACCATTGTACATAAAGTATTTGTGGCTTGCTTGGTGTTTCTGTTTCTCTTCTGATAGCACACAGAATACATTTGTATACTAAAGACACAGAAATATAAGAGTGAAGGATCGGTGTAGGCACCAGCCCAACATCTCCATGTTGCATGAATTGTGTAGGTTTTATCTTCAGCAATAGGGATATGCTATCAGTTTATGGGGAACAACATATGGCCTTGGAAACAGTCTGAGTTGTGTAGGGATTCCCATTCTCATGGGACCCCTTAGACCAAAACTTCAATTAGAGGTAACCAATTCCCAGGACTGGAAGCTTCATTTCATTACATGAGATAGCTAGATAGGGATAGCTAGATAAAAGCTTGCCTCCCTATTATGTGGTGACTTTAGATCTCCTTCATATATGTATATCTGTATTTTAGGTATGGTCTACTTTCATGCTACCACTCAACTGCCTCTTAATTTTAGATGTCTCTTTCTCCATATTCCCTCCTAAAACATTTTCCTCCCACTCCTCATTTGAGTCTCCAATTACAACCCTTCTTTTTTTCATATCTAACTATTTCCCTTTCCTAATGAGATCTATCTGTTTTCTCTAGTCCCTTATGCTGTACCTACCATCAGTGGTCCCAACATCAGTGCTGGGATATCACTGGAATGATCTTGTGCAGGCATCCATATTGTTGAGGTTCATTGGTACAGCATGCCTGTCTTAGGTGTGGTGTAAAGAGACCATTCTTGAACACAGAAAGTCAGTTCTCTCCTTCCATTCTGTGAGCACTGGACATAAATTTCAGGTCATCATCTTTACTGGCAAGTACCTTTAATTCACTGAGCCATCTTGCTGTCCCCTACACAGTGAAGTTTTACTTAGACATAAAAATGGATGAAGTTACTTCCATCAGAAAACTGAATGATACTGGAGATCTGATTAAATGGAATGAATCTTACTGAATCAGAAAGATAACACAACTGAGGCTGTAGCTGAGCCATCTCACTAGCCACTAACTGTATTGGCTGGCACACTAAATACACACACACACACACACACACACACACATACACACACACACAGACAAGTGAGAGGTAATAACAATGTTTAGTTTGTAAGCAATTGTTATACATAATTCTGCTACTTGTGAAAAAGGGGAACAATTCCAAAATGTATGTGTGCATACATGTGCGTGTTCGCATGCACATGCATGCACATTTATGTGTGCATATGCACACTCAGTGTTCAGAGAGCATATTATGTGTCCTGCTCTATCGTTCTGTACCTTACTGCTTTTAAACAGGTTCTGTCAGTGATTTTGGAGCTGAGATGATGCCTAACAAGCTGCAGCTAGCCCCTCCATCCTTTTCCCAGTGCAAGGATTACATGTGTATGCTGAGCCCCTCCCCCCTCAGCTTTTTTTTATATGAATGCCGAGGATTTAAACGCAGGTCCCTGTGGTTGTGTTGCAAGTGTTCTTACCCACTGAACCACCTCTCCAGTCCATCCTCAAGGGAATTCTCAAGGAAGACAATTGTGAGCACAACTTGGGCCGTGTTGGGTTAGATGCATGTTTTAGACATAGAAGCTGTGGCTGGGCACATGAAATGTTCATCAACATATGATCAAAAGCTACAAGCCTGGTTGTTGTAACAAGGGCATGAGTTTATCAAGACCTATCTGTGACAGCTCTGTGAGCTGAGCATCCAATCCCCTCCTCCCACTCAAAGTTCTGGCATAAAAATTGTGACTTGAGCATGGGCCTGACAGGGCATTTTTCTTGAAAGTATTTTGTATTTCAGAATCCATTTTAGGCACGGCATCCTAAAATTACATAGAGGAACTGTAGCTCAGTAGGTAAAGTGCTTGCCTAGCATGTCTGAGGCCCTAGGTTTGGTCCCTACTGCAGGTATGATGATGAAAACCTACAATCTCAGCACTTGGGAGGCGGATGAAGGCAGGAGCATCATAATAAAAAGTTCCACTACATAACGAGTTTAGTGTTGGCCTGGGATAGACACTCTGTTTTATAGAACACAAATAAAACAAAACACTATGGATCTAGGCACAATAGTGCAGAGTTTTAATCATAGCTCTTGGGAGGCAGAGGCAGGATTCTATAAATTTAAGCCAACATGCAGCATAGTTTATGTGGCAAGTTCCAGGCCAGTCAGAATTACATGGTGAGACCCTGTCTATAAATAAATAAATAAATAAATAAATAAATAAATAAATAAATAAATAAAATAAAAACAAATGAAACTGTGTAGGTAGTCAGGGTAATGAAGTGTGTCTGTGATCTCAGCACAGGAGACTGACAAGAGAAAATTGTGAGGTCATTCTGTGCTTTATAGGGTGCCGGAGCCCGCCAGCAGAGCAGAATGGGGTTCTGAGTCGGGAGGATTGAAATTAATAATGTACACTACACATATTATGTTCCGAGAGGCTTCTGGCCGCTTGCTCGTGGCTCCAATGAGCCCTATAGCGTCAATATGCTCTGCATCCGAAAAGCAGCGAGAGCAGCCAGCCTTCTTTATTTATACAAACAGTTTACACAAGGGGTTAATTTTTACAAGGAAGTAAGGCAGAGTTGAGACTTCAAACAAGCTCTCCCACCTGCTGTCACTAAACAAAAGGCGAATGGACTTGCAAAGGGAAGGCCTGGAAAAAAACCTATCTTCCTGTGCTGAGACTAGCATTTCAAACAGCTGCCAAAGCAGCTATGACCGGGCTCACCACTATAGGGAGATGATCTCAACACACACACAAAAACACACACAAAGTTGTGGAGATGCCTTAATCTATAAGTGTTTACCATCCAAGCAAGAGGACCAGTTTGCTCTTTAGCAAACACCAAAAATAAATAAATAAAACACCTGAGGATTGATGCTCAGCTGTAATTTCAGTGTTACTAAGAAAAGGCTGGCTGTGGTCCAGCTTCTCCAGCAATGACTGTCTAATGCGTGTGCACGCGCGCGTACACACACACACACACACACACACACACGACTCATACTTGGAGGTCAGAGGATAATTTTCACTGGTCAGTTCTCTCCTTCCATCATATCAGACCCAGAGATGGAACTCAGGACATCAGGTATGGCAACAAATCTTCACCCACTAAGCCATCTCACTGGGCCTAACACCAAGATTTTTCTGAATGTTTGGAAGATCTAATATCACGAATGGTGGAGATCAGCGGAGGCCCAGCAAGAACTGACCACCTCCCCCATAGTGCAATGCGCACTTCATGCTGCAGCCTTCTTTCAGTAAATCCAAAGCCTTTACACCAATCCCAAAGTAGTGTCTAATGTTTTCCTTATGCTTTCAAACTTCACTCATTTACTTCTCTAGATTCCTGTCCAAATATGCATTTAATCTCAGGGTCCTTGGACCAAACAAAATTCCACAGCCACAGTCTAAAGGTTCTCATTTCTCTCCTCCCTCTTTTCTCTTCCTTTCTCTTTTCACCCTTATTTCCCTTTTTATTTACAACTGGAATTTTCAAAAGAGAGACGGGACAAAGTCCACAAGCGCCCCCTGCTGGACTATACAAAGTTAGCATTTGGATGTATGTTTCAGCCGTTCATCTCAAGAGATGACATTTCAGAAAGGATGTGTAGAAGTAAGTGCCAGGTTCAGCCTCCTACAAAACTGGATGCGGTGATATGCTAAATTCACACACCAATACAATGGATTTCTCAGAGGGTTTTTTTTTTTGTATTTTCAGGGCTGTCATGTCTTTGTTTCTATTTTTTCCTGGAGCTGTCTTTTATTCTCCTTCCTGGTTCATAGCATCTTCTACTTACTCCTTACAGTGTTGACTAAAATTGCATTAGGAGCCTTGTTCCTCACCACCCCTCTTTGATCTTAGAGACAGAAAATGAGAGGCAGGGAGAGGAGTGGGAAAGGGAAGAGAGCAAAGAGAGGCTGGAAGAGTTTGAGACTGTAGACTGAGCATTTTGTTTATCTGAGGACCTGAAATTTCGGAGCCACTTGCCCAAAATTCTGCTACATGATTGTATTGAGTAGACATGCTCAAAATAATTAATTCATTTCCATTTCTTCTGTGTGCATGTGTGGTTATATGTGTGCATGCTCAATGGAAGCCAGAGGTCAATCACGTTTCTTCTTCTATATCTCTCAACCTTATTTTCTTTTCCACCTAATTGAGAATTTAATAAATGCAAGTAATATTTTAACCAAGTTCACCCCCATTCTCACCCTTTCAGTTCCTCCCCTACTCCTGTGGCCACTACTCCAATTACATGTGCTGTTTCTCTTTTCTAAATGCCTATGGAGTTGTATGTTTCTGCATCTGAGTGCATGGGTGATATGTTGAAGCAGGAGTAAGCCTCTCAGGAGCTGCATTCCTGAAGAAACTGACTCTCCCTCCTCTCTTGGAAGTTACAAATTATCAATAGCTTGAGGTGGCCTGCTACTTTAGCTTGTGGTGGATTGGGACAGCAGAAGCTTGGAATTGCCTCAGCCTGAGACTTCCGCTGCAATGGGCTTGAGGTGGCAGATTGCCTCAGCTCCACCCTGACGTGCACAGCCCTCTGACATCAACATGGCCTCAGGCAGCAGCCCAGATCAGGGATGTTATCCTGGCCTTTGGTGGAAATAGACCCCCTCTATTACAGAGCCATAGACCCAGACACAGCCCTTGGTGTCAGCATGGGCACTGTAGGACCTCACCATGGCCTTGGGTGACATCGCTGGCTGCTAGCATCATATCAGTCTGCTTCTCACTCCTCTCAAGTCTCCAGTTCTGCCTCTCTTTCTTGTGCACACATCCTTCTTCTCTTCTCTTCCATATCTCTATCACTTACTTATCTTAGTGGTACCTGGTGCTTCTGGGTGTCTGGAGTCATCTCAGGAGTGGTCTTAGAAGTGCTATCACCTCAGGGTAAAATGGTAGGAAATGATATTTCAAGCAAGAGGACCAAAGCAAAAGCTGATTTAGCCATTTTAATATCTGACAAAAATGACTGCTGGGCAAATATTTTAACCAAGTATACATCCAACAGAGGACTAATATTTGAAATATATAAAGAACTCAAGAAACTGGTCATCAACAAAATAAATAATCCAATTAAAAATGGGATACAGATCTAAACAGAATTCTCAACAGACGAATCTCAAATGCCTGAGAAACACTTAACATCCTTAACATCCTGAGAAACTGTTCAACATCCTTACCCATGAGGGAAATACAAATAAAAACTACTTGGAGATTTTATCTCACACCTGACAGAATGGCTACAGTCAAAAACACAAGTGACAGTTCATGCTGATGAGGATGTAGAGCAAACGGAACACTTCTGCATTGCTTGAGAGTGCAAATTTGCACAACCTCTATGAAAATCAAAGTAGCAGTTTCTGAGCAAATGGATAATTGATCAACTTGAAGACCCCACTAATGGAAATTTTGGTTTCCTTGTAAATTCAGTCATATTGTGTAAATATGGTTTTAATTCCAAGTGTGGGATTTTAGATGGGCTATAGTTTGTCAACAGCTGTTAATTGTCTCATGTGGGGTGTGGCATTTACCAGCTGGAAATGGCCTTCCATGTGTGGCATGGAGAAGGGCATGATCTAGGACTATGAGGATATTAATATGGGAGCCTGGAGAGAGGTGTGTGGTATTGACCTGTGGTATTTAGCAGTTTGGAGAGACAGATGGTGTGGCAATTTGGAGTAGATAGACACAGAGAAAGACTTCAGGGTGCAATGTCTTGAAGGAGACTGCTGGCTGCATTTGCTGTTGACAAAGATTGGTATAACCTTTAAAAAACCCATTGACCTTGAACAGTCAAGAGAAGAAAAGGGGCTCTGTCTCCCCAGTAACCTTCTCTCTCCTATGTAGTATTGAGAGTTTGGAAGGGAGAATGAGGCCTAAATGCCCCAAGTAAAGTAGAGTTTTAAAAATGAGCACTACAGCCCATGATGCCATTCCTGGGCATATACCCAAAGAACATTCTATCCTACCACAAAGATACTTACTTAACTATTTTAATAACAGCTTTATCCATAATAGTCAGAAACTAGAAACAAACTAGATGTCTCTCAATCAAACAATAGATAAAGGAAATGTGGTGCATTTACAAAATGGAGTATTACTCTGCTGTTTAAAGACAAATAGCATTATAAAATTTTCAGACAAATAGATGGACCTAAAATAAATCATCCTGAGTGAGGTAAACCAGATCCAGAAAGACAAAAATGATTTGTACTCACATAGAAGTGGACATTACCTATTAACTAAAGGATAATCATTCTAGTCCACAGACCGAGAGAGCCAAAGAGGCTCAGTAACAGGGAGGGCTCAAAGGGGTCATGTGGATTTGGGGGGGGGGGATTAGAGTAGATGTTGCTGGTGTACTGAAGGTGTGTTAGGAAGGGAACAAGACAGGTTTTGGGAAGGGTGGAGGGAGAGAATCATGGAAGAGATGACTGGGAAGTAAAATTTTCAAAAAACAAAAAGTCAACACATCAAAAATGCTTTACATCCTGCAGTATCAAATATTTGGCCAAAGTTTACTTCTTTATGTAAAAATAAACACATCCACCTCATGATTACACAAGTTTACTTTAATCTTTAAATAATAATATAATTATATACATACTAAATAATTATTTAAAATCAAAAGTCTTTATAATTATCAGTAAACGTTTAATTTGTATATCTGCCTTATACACTTATATACTCAGGATTGTGGACATTTTTCTTAGGTAATAGTAGTTGTGACTTACAAGGTTTAAGAAGCCTCAATTAAAGCTACAAAAATGGCTCAGTGGTTAAGAGCATGTACTGCTCTTCTTGAGTGTCCAAGATCAGTTCTGAGAATCTGTGTCTAGCAGCTCACAACCTCCTATATTGCCATCTCCAGGGATTCTAATCCTTTTCTAGCCTCTGTTCACATGGCATTCATATACCCAAACTCACACACAGCAAAGAAATGTACACATGATAAAATATATAATCTTAGTGGCCTGGAGAGATGGCTCAGCAGTTAAGAGAACTTGCTGTTTTTGCAAGGAATCCAAGTTTGGTTCCCTGTACCCACATGTCAGCTCACACACATCTGTAACCTCAGTAACAAGGGATCTGATGCCCTCTTCTGTCCTTGGCAGGCACTAGACACAGGTATGATATGCATGTGCTTGTACAAACAAAACATTTATACAGAGAAAATACAACAAACTTAAATTTATAAAATAAAATCCAATAAAAAGAGAAAGGGGAGAAAGAGAAGTGCAGAATGACAAGGGGAAGAAGGAGAAGGAAAAGGAGGAGGAAGAAGAGACAGCCATCCTGGCCTAGGGGCCACAAGACGGTTCCATGGGCAAAGTACATTCTACCAAACCTGATGAATTCTATCCCCAGGATCCACAGGGAGTGTGAGAGGATGGAACTGAGTTCCCCAGTTTGTCCTCAGACTTCCATCTGAGTGTTGTTTATGCCTATGTTCATATGGCCATACATACATACATATACAAATATGCCCCGATTTAACAAAACAAATACTGTTATTAGAAAATCTATTAGGAGAGAGATCCAAGATGGCTGCCACTAGAGGACACTGTGTCTGAGGAGTAGGACAGCAGAAACAACGCAGTGACCAGGAGACTGAACTCTGGGACCTAAAACGCCAGCATTCGTGATTGCCAGGTGAACAGAACTCCCACGGTGAGAAAATCAAGTGGGAAAACCCTAGGGACACCCAGTTATTCCCCGGAAAAATCTCCAGGTGATCAGCGGCACACAGCTCTGATCTGAACGAGCAGCCGCGCTGGGCGCCCACATCTGCCATAATAGACTGGATCACACAGTCTCTCCGGCAGTCTGAGGAGGAACCGGGTACAGTTTTCACTGACCCGCACACTGTGAGCGCACACTGCACCCGGGTTCTGCTTCAACCCATGAGTGTGCCGCGGGCACGCACTGAGCCGGAACCACCCCAGTCTGAGAAGGTCGGGGGACCATTTTGACCAGTCTGCACTCTGCAGGCGCGTGCCACACGCTTCTACCAGCAAAACCTCAGTCCGTGTGCCAGTCCACGGGCAAGTCTGGGAGGAACCTGAGTTCTGCTTCAACCCACGGGTGTGCAGCAGGCGTGCACCTATCGCCAGAGCCACCCCAGACTGAGAAGGTCCGGGGACCATCTTAACCAGACTGCACACTGAGGACGAACACTGCATGCATCCGCCAGCAAAAACCTCAGTCCCTGTGTGTGTCCACAGGACAGACAGTGAAGGCCTCGGGCACCATTTCAGACAGGCCTGCATTCAGCGGAGGCACACCAACCCAAACCCATTGTGTGTGCCCCAAATATCATCTCAGACCATGGTGCACAGCCCCTGGCCCAGAAGAGGGCACCAATACTCCATTCCAGCGGAGAGCCCTTAGCAACAAGCCCAGGGCTGAGAGCAAAGCCCCCAGCAGACATCTCAAAAGACTGAGGAGCTAGACCTCCAGACCAGAGGGGTAACCAGCCTGCAGTGCTCACAGCTTCTAGGACAGAGCACGAAGCCGGGCACACAGAGCCCACAATAGAGTTCAACTGAGACAACAACAAACAATAACAAACCACCGGAAATCTCTGATCTTCTTGAAGAATACTCCTGAAACAAGAGACTGACAGTTTCAGACTGAAGTACAGCCTTAAAGCACAAACAGCTCCCTGATTATATATAAACAAATGCCCAGAAATCGGCGAAAGAACTCACCCAACAAAAATCAGGACACTATGGCCCCACCAGAAACACCCAAAAACAGTGGAAATTTTAATTC
>CM053758.1:10157911-10282512 GCA_028658305.1 Pachyuromys duprasi
AGAGCAGATATTAAGACTCGCGATCAAGACTTTGGCAGAGGGCGAGAAGTAATGATAGATCTCGGGGAGGTTGGTGAGACTTGGGGAGAACAAGAGCTCCAAAAAGACCAAACTGAGCAGGGCACAGGGGTCTTGTATGAGACGGTTTCTACAATCAAGGACCATGTGTGGATGTGGCGTGGAACCCCTGCTCAGATGTGGCCCATGATTGTTCGTTGTCGGACTGAAGACCCTAGTGAGGGAAACAGGGACTGTTTCAGTCATGATCTTGATGGCTGACTCTTTGACCCTCCCCCATACAAGCCGGGGAGTGACAGACTGGCTAGATCCCAGGGGAGGACATTGCAGCCAGCCCTGAGGAGACAGGATGAGCTGGGGTTGGCTGGAAGGGGAGGAGGTCCTTCCCTGTTGGTGGACTTGGAGGGGGTAGGGAGGAGGGAGATGAGGGAGGGAGTGGGAGGGCGGGAGGGAATGAGGGAGGAGGCTATGCCTGGGATGCAAAGTTCCTAACCTGTGATTGATATAAAAATAAATAAATTTAAAAAAATCTATTAGAAAATCCTGGGCACATGCAGCCCAGGCAAGGAAACAAGCCTGACACAACCCCTGCCTTGTGCCACATAGGGCCAGGTGGGCAGACCACACCCACGATGTCCATTGCTCAGTGCCATAGGGTACAAACAGGGCATGGCACTTCTAAGACCACACCTAAGATGACTCCAGTTATCCAGAAGTGCCAGGTACCACTAAGATAAGTAAGTGATAGAGATATGGGAAAGCAGAAGGATGTGTGCACAAGAAAGAGGGGCAGAACTGGAGACCTGAGAGGAGTGAGGAACAGCCTGATATGATTAACCAGTGATGCCACCTAAAGCCGTAATGAGTTCCTACAGGGCCCAGGCTGACATCAAGGGCTGTGTCTGGACTGTGGCCCTGTAAAAGAGGGGATCTATTACTACCAAAGTCCAAGCTAACATCCCTGATCTAGGCTGCTGCCTGAGGCCATGTTGATGCCTGAGGGTTATACATGTAAGGCTGGAGCTGTGCCAATCTGCCACCCCAAGCCTACTGCAAGGGATTCCCAGGCTGAGGCAATTCCAAGCCTCTGCCATCCAGATCCACCCCAAGCTGAGGTAGCAGACCACCCCAAGATATTGGTAATTTATAACTTCCAAGACAGGGAGAGTCAGTTTTCTTTAAAAAAAATGCAGCAGTTCTTATGCCCCACAGAGTGTGGTGACCCACTGCTGCTCCTACCTCCTTGCAGCATCCAGGAATCCAAACTGCCAACTGTACCCTCCAAGAGCTATATTTAGACCCCAGTATAATACATAGTAGCAATACATTGCCAGTTCCCCTTCCTGCCTCAGGGCCATCAGCAGTTCCTTCCTTCCCTGGGGCTTGAGGAAGCAGGAGACAAAATGACGGGCAACTCCTTACCAATTCCTCTGTGGGGGCTGTCCATGGTGACTCTTTCTGTCTCAGCCTATGGGAAGTCGACATATTTCCTGCCTCAGAATGCTTATGGCCGCCACAGTGGGAGCTGTTCATGATAATGACAACTCTTCCTGATTTCCTGCTTCAGTCTCCTGCCTTCACAATGAACTCTGTAAATTTTGGATACTTTATATACTTTATAACCATTCAAAGCAGAAAAGTGGTCAAACCTCTGCCTAAGGAAGCTCCAACAGCTCAGTTTCCCCATCCCAGACCTTAACTGTCATCTCCAGGCCCTCAGTAAGACTCATCCTAGATTATGCAAATCTGAAGTAAAAAGACTGGACACAAACCCACCAATGCTTGAACAGTAAAACTAACCAGTTCCTGAGCTTCTGACAAAAACCCACCACTCCCTGAGCAAGAAAACTGACCAATCCCTGAACAGGAACACTCACTAATCCCTGAGATTCCCACAGCTCAGGACTTGAAATCTCACCAGTCCACACTCTGAAAACCCCTGCCTGAGAAAGTGCCAACTCCTAAGAATTCCTATATAAAGGCTGTGTTGACCCCAGTTCTCTGTTGCCTTCTTCAGGGAAAAGAGGCAGCCACTCCTGGATTCATTGCTCCTCTCCTGGATTCGTTCCTTCAATAAATCTCTGACTCACTCATTGGAGGAAGAAGAATAAAAGAAAGGAGTGAAACTCAGGCTCAAAGGCTCCTCAGCTCATCAGAGGTTGGGACAACCCTCCCCTGGGAGCTACAATGTCTGTTTCGATGAATTAATGGTTTCATGAAATCTTAATTTGATTTAAATAGTTTTAGGAAGTTAAAGTAGTTGATAAGGAAGACTAGGGAGATAATTTGGATTGTTTTGCCAGGAATATATAGCAGAGAGAGAACTAAGAGTAGAATGTACAACCTCTTTGTAGAGTAATGAAGGCTGTGTAGGCTACAAGAGGAACATGATGAGCTCTCATGCATTACAAGCACATAGTTGTACTTGTGGGAAGGAAAATAGATTTGAGACAAGTTATTGATCAAAGAAAACATTCATTCTAGGTTAGGTCTAAGTTCCTTGATTTTGAGATCTAAGGACATGGCCACAGGACTCAGTGTGTACTGTGGAAAAGCAGTGTTATGAACAAGGAGTAAATTATACTATTATAAGAATAGAGAATATATTATTAGCCAGTTTACCTAAATAAGTTTTCAACAAATAAGACATAAGATAAATGATCTGTTTCTTTTGTCTTCAGCTATCATAGGGGGAAAAGTTGGCTACAATTAGACTTGTCTTGCCTAAACTTTGTTAATCAATGACAAAAGAATTGTTGCCTTGAGGTTAGGATGAATTTGTGAAAAGAAAGATAGGAAATGTTCAGTTAGGTGTAGCTTTCAAAAGAAGAATATATAATCAATAATCATGCTGAAATTTCTTTTTGTGTAACGATTTTAATCTGTTTTTGAAGAATATGCTTTTTGGGGTGATTGTTTTTGGAGATTATGTAACTATGAAGTGATCTTTTTTTGTCTTAGGTGGTATAAATAACCTGAGACCAAATCAAGTTGTTGGAGTCTTCCTTTATCCAAAATCAATCTCTCTCTCTCTCTCTCTCTCTCTCTCTCTCTCTCTGTGTGTGTGTGTGTGTGTGTGTGTGTGTGTGTATGTGTGTGTGTGTGTGTGTGTGTTTTCACTGGCTCCAGAGAATTAGGTTATGTTCACTCAGAGAAAAAGTCTACTGAATGGTTAGCTGTGCACTCCATACATCCTTATCAGTAACTGACCTTTCAAAGCTGGCCTTCCGCAGTCACCTATGGCAAAGGTTTCAAACACTGTCAAATACTAACACAGTCCAGCAGCCACTTCCCACTGGGGCTCCAGGTGAACACTGTTACCTGCAGAAGCTGCAAGTATGTATTTTAAACTCACCATGTCCAAGCCTTACTCTAGGTTTCCTCTCTAGGCTTGTTCCTCATTCCAGTAAATAAAAACTCCATTTCCACTGTCCCTGGTCAAAGGTCTTAGAATTATTCCTTCCCCTCTGACTTACAATATATCCAGCAAGAAATCTTCAGAGTTTAACATTCAAAATGGATCCAGAGCCAGGCAGTGGTTGAGCACACCATTAATCCCAGCACTCAGGAGGCAGAGGCAGGAGGATCTCTGAGTTTGGACCTAGCCCAGTCTATAGAATGAATTCTCAGACAGCCCAGACTATACAGAAAACCTTGTCTCAGAAAGACCAAAATTAATTTAAAAAAATAAAAACAGATCCAGAACAAGAGCAAACAGCTAACTCTGCTCTTCCTCTTTCTCCTCCTCTGACCTTTCTTTCCACTGAGTGGCTTTTCCCCCCAACTCTATCTCCTCTGCTTCCTATTCTTCCTCTCCTACCTTTTCTTTTCACCTTCTTTTCTCCTTCCTTCTGTTCTTCCATTTCCTGTCTTTCTTTCCATTCTTCTCCCCTACTTTTCCTCTTCCTCTTTTTTCTTAATCTTTGTCCTCTGCTTCCTCCCCTCTTATTTGTCTCCCTCCTCGTCCTTGTGCCCCCTATTCTTTTTCCTATGCCTACTTTTTCCCCTGCTCTTCTTCTTCTTCCTCTTTTTCCTTTTTCTTTTCCTGTCATCACTTTCTCTCCTTTGCTATCCAAAGGAGCCCTAAAACCAACAGGTATTCAGAAAAAGATGTATTCGACACAGAAATCTGACATACAATAATATGCCCCCAAATGAGTGGAGATTGTTTCTAAGAAAAGTTATCAATGAGAAGTGTTGGGAATTCAGCAGTTACAGCAACAGAGCTTGAGTTGTATGATGAGAGAACCTCCCAGGTTGATGAATGGGCAACTAAACATGGAGAAGCAGAGCCAGGAAATAATGACAGTAGAACCACTGCCAAATTTGCCTAAGGATAACCTCATTTGTAAAGCGTCAAGTGTGTGAGTGAAATGGGTACCAAACTCAGGTGAATTTAAAAGGACACCCTCACATTAGTCAGTAAGCTCCCTGGTATTGTGGATATCTACTAGAAAAGACTGTTTGAACATGAATTTGCCCCAAGAAGAAGTCTTTATTAGCTAGTCATTGACTACCCTGGATGTTCAGGATTGAGTGTAGCTCTGAGCCTCTCTCAAAGTGATATTCTAAGCACAAAACAAACAAAACACACACACATACAACCCATATTCTGGTTGACTTACTTCAGTTAACAAGAAATTAGTCAGAAACAAAACTACAGAAACCATAAAGCAAGGTTAGTACATTTAGAGACTTTCACAGAACTATAGGCTTTAATAGATTAGTCCTCTCTTTTCATTTTTGCAGGTGATACTGACTATATAATGAGTTATGTGCCTTGAATGGTACTTGCATCATAGAGTCAGTTGTGATAAGGTCTGGGGGGCCTAGTACAGTCTGGGGCCCTGGAACATTTCCCACTGGTCTTCGTGAATGAGTCAAATCATGGACTTATCCTGATCTAAAGTGGGAGAGTTGGTCCTAAGGAATATTAACTTTAGTGATAATTTTCCACATGGTCTAAGATGCAGGGCACTGCTAGTAATCCAATCAGAATAAGAATTAAATGCTCAGCCAGTGCTGATAGCAGTGTAAAACAAGGAGAACAAAAGAACAACGACTGATATCAATTATTTGATTTGTCTTTGTCTCTGCTTTGAGTTTTTTTTCTAAACATGGTGGGGTTTTTCTTTTCTTCTATTTACTCCTGATCAATTAGCACAGAAATAATAGGTTTTCTCCAAAGCTATACATAGTTTTATCTCATAAGAAGTACATCTAAGCCTCTGATTTTATAGGACCTTTTCTGCAAGGGAATCTGTTGTTTTAATAGAGAAACTGAAACTTTTATTACCTCTAGGTCCTCATCAACCTGCTTACTTAGTTTAGAAAGTGTCAGAAGAGGAACATTAAGTCAAGCAGTTATTACATGCCCAATAAGTGTTCTCATGGCTTGATTCCATTGATAGGGAAGGCCAAATCAAGGGACCATTTCTTGGATATGGTGGCGTGAATAAGAATAGCCCTGATAGGCTCATATATTTAAATTCTTAGGGGATGGCATTAAGAAGTGTGGCATAGGAGGAGATCCAAGATGGTGGCACTGGGAAGACACTGTGTCTGAGGAGCACGACAGCAGTGTTGGCACAGTGAGTAAGAGACTGAACTTGGGCCATAAAACACCAGTGATTGTGATTCCCAGGTGAGAGGAAAGCCCAGTGTGGGAATCAATTGGGTCCATTCTCAAGTCACCCAGCTAAAACCCGGAAGAGTTCCCGTGCCCCAGCAGACACTAGGTCACCAGCCCAGAGCCACATGCCTGTGTGTCCTGATCCTTTTCCCAGGCTGAACTATGGGCCCTACAACAGGAGAGGCTGAGATTTCCAGTCCTGGGAAAACCCCACAGGGAAGGAAGCAATTGGGAATGACCTCGGATCATCCTGTCAATCCCTGGAAAAGGTCTCGGGGACCTGACCAGTGGGACACACAGTCACCAGCCCAGAGTGGGACCCTCATCAGCCAGCCCAGAGTGGGGTGCACAGCTGCCAGCCCAGAGACCTCCTGCACACCCGACTCACCATCCCAGACAGAACTGTGGGCCCCAGGGCACCAGAGACTAAGTTTCCCTCTCAGGAGAAAATCTCACAGGGAGGGAATCAGCAGGTCCAAGCTTAGAGCTTTCACCCGACCCTCCCCCTCCCCCCAACAGAAAAGTTCTTCGGAAAAGTTCCCGGGTTCCTGCAGGCACCCAGTCACCAGCTTGGAGCCACCACTCGCCTGCATGCTTTACACTCCACTCTGGACATAACTGTGGGACCCAAAACACCACAGACTGGGTTTCCCTATTGGAAGGAAACCCCACAGTAGGGGGTAAACATCAGGTCCAACCTCAGGACACCCAGCCCCAGAAAAGTTTCTGAGTTACTTCAGGCTCCAGGCTCTAGCCTCCTGTTGCACACTTGGGAGCTGTGTTCACCTGCCACTGATTACCGCTGGAGCACAGAGTTCCAACCTCAGACTTACAGAAGCCTAGGATCCCCAAGAAACCCCTAGATACTGCTCCAAGGAGCAACCAGTTATCCATAATTAAACTGACCAAACCTCAGTGCCCCCAGGTTCTTCTATGCCTGGAAAACAGTGTAAGAACAACAGCAGCAGCTCACTAAATTCAGAGTAAGAAACCCAGCAGCAGGGCAGCTGTATCCAGGACTTCTACAGGTGAGAGAAGAACCCCTACCAACTAACAAAGACCACAGTTACCACTCAGGTCTATCTGACTGAGGTGAGCTGTGGCAATTCCTGAGAAACACCAGCCATTCAGTGACCATACCCAAAAAGCTGAGGAGGTCTCCTTTAGGAAAAGTTATCTTCCTGCCAAGGGGATTCTCCCTGTTCCAGGATTCCAGAAAGGTCCAGAAACTAACAGCTAACACCTAAGATAGCCCAATGGGTACAGGCCACCATGAAAGCTAAACCAACAAAAGGAAGAGCAATATGGCATCTCCAGAATCCAGTTATCCAATGGCAAGCAGCCCTGGACACCCCCAGCATAACTGAAATTCAAGAAGACAACTTTACATATATACTTATGGAAAGGATAATAGAGGAAACAAATAAACTGCATAAAGAATTAGAAGAAGATAAAGTCAAACAGATTATGGCCATCCATAAGAAATACAGGAAGATAAAGATAAACAGATAATGACCATCCTTAAAGAAACATGGGAAGATGCAGCCAAACAGTTTGTGGACTTTAGAGATGAAATCATTAAATCACTGAAAGAAATAAAGGAAACAGAGGAATGTTCAAACAAACAGCTGAGGGAAATGAAGGAAAAACAGGAAAATACAGTCATACAGGTGAAAGAAATCAACATAAGGGCTCAAGATCGGAAGATAGAATTGGAAAAATTAAAGAAAACACAAATAGAGGAAATCGTAGAGAGGAACAACTTAGGGAAGAAAAATAAGAAACTACAGAGGTAAGCATAACCAATAGACTGCAAGAGATGGAATAAAGAATCTCAGGTGTAGAAGATACAATGGAAGAAATCGATATATCCATCAAAGAAAATGTTAAATCTAAAAAAATTCCTGACATAAACAATCCAAGAAATCCAAGACAATATGAAAAGATAAAACCTAAGAATAATAGGAATAGAGGAAAGAGAAGATTCCCTCCTCCAAGGCCGAGAAAATATTTTCAACAAAATCATAAAAGAAAATTTCCCCAAATTAAAGGAGAGGCCTACAAAACACATAGTAAATTAGACTAGAAAAAAATCCTCCTGCCACATAATAGCCCAAACAGTAAGTATACAGAGCAAAGAAAAAAATACTAAAAGCTATTAATAAAAAACAAGAGAAAAGCCCAAGTAACATATAATGGCAAACCCATCAGAATCACACTTGACTTCTCAACAGAGTCTATTAAAGCTAGAAGGGCCTGGACAGATATCATGCAGACCCTAAGAGAACACAGATGTCAGCCCAGACTACTATATCCAACAAAACTCTCAGTCATCATAGATGGAGAAAACAATATATTCAACAACAAAAACAAATTTAAACAACACCTATCCACAAATTCAGCATTATAGAAGATACTAGAAGGAAAAATATAACCCAGGAAAACTAACTACATTCAGGAAAACACAGGAAACAAATAACCTCACTACAGTAAAACTAAAAGTAGCCAAGCACAGAAACACACTACCACAACCAACAGAAAATCAAAGCATCTAACAGCCACTGTTCATTAATCTCCCTCAACATCAATGGACTCAACTCTCCAATAAAAAGACACAGACTAACAGAATGGATATGTAAACAAGATCCAACAATCTATTGAATACAAGAAACACACCTAAGTCACAAAGATAGACATTACCTGAAAGTAAAGGGCTGGAAGATGGTTTTCCAAGCAAATGGACCCAAGAAGCAAGTATGAGTAGCCATTCTAATATCTAATGGAATAGATTTTTAACCAAAATTAATCAAAAGAGATGGGGAAGGTCATTTCATACTCATCATAGGAAAATTCCACCAAGAAGATATCACAATTCTGAACATCGATGACCCAAATAAAAGAGCACCTACATTTGTAAAAGAAACATTAATAAAACTGAAACCACACATAGATCCAAACACATTAATAATAGGAGGCTTCAACACCACACTCTCAACAAAGGACAGGTCAACAAAACAGAAATTAAACAAAGAAACAATGACTCTGACAGAAGTCATGGATCAAATGGACCTAATATCTACTGAACCTTTCACCAAAACAAAAAAGAATTTACTTTCTTCTCACCACCTCATGGAACCTTCTCTAAAATAGAGCATATAGTTGGTCACAAAGCAAGCCTCAACATACACAAGAAGATACTGAAATAATCCCTTGTATCCTATCTGACCACCATGGACTAAAGCTGGATCTCAACGACAACAGTAATAGCAAAAAGCCTACGTACACATGGAAACTGAACAACTTGCTACTCAATAACAGCTGAATAGGGGGAGAAATAAAGAAAGAAATCAAAGAATTCCTAGAATTCAATGAAAATGAAGGCACAACATACCCAAACTTATGGGACATAAGGAGTGCTAAGAGGAAAATTCGTAGCACTAAATGCCTTCAAGAAAAATTTTGAAACATCTCATACCAGCAACTCAAAGGCTCATTTGAAAGCCTTAGGGAAAAAATAAAGAAGAAGAAGACATACACAAATAATCAAATAATCAAACTCAGGGCTGAAATCAATAAATTAGATCCAGTCCAAAGAATCAATGAAACCAAGAGCTGGTTCTTTGAGAAAAATCAACAAGGTAGACAAACCCTTAGCCAAACTAACTAAAAGACAGAGAGACACCACCCAAATCAACAAAATCAGAAATGAGAAGGGGGACATAACAACAGACACTGAGGAAATCCAAACAATCATTAGGTCTTACTTCAAAAGCCTATATGCCACAAAATTTGAAAATCTACATGAAATGGGCATTTTTCTTGATCGATTCCACTTGCCATAGCTGAAACAAGAACAGGTATATCAATTAAATTTAGACATTAGTCCTATATACCCTAAGGAAATAGAAGCTGTCATCAAAAGTCTCCCATCCAAAAAAAAAAAAAAAAAAGCCCAGGGCCAGATAGTTTCAGTGCAGAATTCTACCAGACTTTCAAAGAAGAGCTAACTCTTCAAACTATACTCTTCAAACTACTCCACAAAATAGAAACAGAAGGAACATTACCAAACTCATTCTATGAGGCCACAGTCACCTTGATACCTAAACCCCTCAAAGACCCAATAAACAAAGAGAATTTCAGGCCAGTCTCTCTTATGAACATTGACCCAAAAATACTCCACAAAATACTTGCAAACTGGATCCAAGAACACATCAAAGATACCATCTATTACGACCAAGTAGGCTTCACCCCAGGTATGCAGGGGTGGTTCAATATATGGAAATCTATCATTGTGATCCACCATATAAACAAACTGAAAGGAAAAGCACCACATGATAATCTCCTTAGATGCTGAAAAAGCATTTGATAAAATCCAAAATTCATTTAAGTTTAAAGCCCTGGAGAGATCAGGGATACGACGCACTTACCTAAACATAGTAAAGGCAATATACAGCAAGCCTATAGCCAACATCAAACTAAATGGACAGAAACTTAAATCAATTCCACGGAAATCAGGGACAAGGCAAGGCTGCCCATTCTCTCCATATCTCTTTAACATAGTACTTGAAGTCCCTGCTACAGCAATAAGACAATAAAAGGAGATCAAGGAGATTCATTTCAGAAAGGATGAAGTCAAAGTATCACTATTGGCAGATGATATGATAGTATACATGAGTGACCCCAAAAAGGAACTCCTACGTCTGATAAACACCTTCAGCCAAGTGGCTGGATATAAAATCAACTAAAAAAAAAATCAACTTTGCCACAGCAGAGGACAATGCAACCAGTCCTGATCAGACCTGTTAAGCTAGGGTTAGATGGAAGGGGAGGAGGACCTATCAGTGGACTTGGAGAGGGGCGTGGGAGGAGATGAGAGAGGTAGGGTGGGATGGGAAGGGAATGAGGGAGGGGGTACAGCTGGGATACAAAATGAATAAACTAATTAATGTATAAAATATAAAAATTTAATTAAAAAGTAAACAAAATATCTCCAATTTATTTTAGCTTTGTTGACTAAAACAGGCTTCTTTCTCTTGAGCTGTTTTACTCCCTATCAGCAGCTTTCCTTAGCAAGTGTCCCATGATTCTGGTATGTCCAACATCTTAGGGTCTCTAAGGCAATTCAGTCTTCACCTTTACAACTTCATGCAATGGCTTCTCTAGGCCACCCTGTGGGGAAACCCCTGATAAATACCTAGCCTCAGAGGCTTTCCTTAGCTGTGGAGGGAGATTCCATAACACCTTTCTTATATCTTTGACTATAAAGCCAGAACCACGTGGCTGAAGCTGCTGCCCAGTTCGTTGATTACTGGGATTGGAACATGGCTCACTCATTCAAATATATTACCACTAGCTTTCTGGTATATTTTTTAAATTAATTTATTGTTTTTAGCTTTCTGGTTTTGATGGTTTTCTTCACTGCCCAAGATTGGCTTGCTGTGTAAGATTGGCTGGCTTTGAAATCAGAGCTCTACCTGTTTCTGCCTCCCAAATGCTGGGATTAAAAGTGTATGTCACCAGGCCCAACCCTAATTTTTCCTTTAATTCCTTTTACAAGTTGAAAGCTTAGTTGGGTGGGGTCTTGCCCTGAGGTTACCACTTCCTTTATTCCACTGGGCCTCAGCTTTTTTAAAAAACTTTTTACATCCCTGAGTACTGTACATGGCCCAATTACACTTTCTGTAGTATATTTTTCAGTGCTTAAATAGCTCCCTTTCATTATAGATCTGCATAAGACTGGCCACTAATAACCACATTACATAGGCAATACTAGGCTGTTTTCAAATCTCCTTTGCCAAATGCCATTAATCCAAAAATTTTCAATTTAGCTTCAGGATGAAATTTCAGACAAAGGCAAAAACCAGCCACATTCTTCACCAAAATATCACAAGAACAATCTCTAGACAGCATACTAAAATTCTTCTCTTCTGAAATCTCTTGAGCCGGGCCCTCTAAATTTAAATCACCCTCAGCACCACTATCTTCCATGCTCCTACTAGGATGGCTCATTAAGCCCCACTTAAAGTGTTCAATTACTTTTCTAGTTCATAGTCCTAAGGTGTTCCATAGTCTTCCAAACAAAAGAATGGTGAGGCCTATCACAACAAATCCCCAATCCCCTGTACCAATTTCTGTCTTAGTAAATGTTCTACTGCTACAAAGACACCATGACCATGATAACTCTTATACAGAAAAACATTTAATTAGGGCTGCCTTACAGTTTCGGAGGTTTATTCCATTATCATCATGGTGGAAAGCATGTGGCATGCAGGATGACATGGTACTCAAGAAGTAGCTGAGAGTTCATCCTACAGATCAGAGGCAGCAGACAGACAGACACTGGGCCTGGATTAAACATTTAAAATTCCAAAGCCTACCCACAGTGCACACTTCTTCCAAGAAGGCTACACCTATTCCAACAATGCCACACCTCTTTTTTCTAAAAAAAATTTTTTTATTAATTATAGTTTATTCACTTTGTATCCCAGCTATAGCCCCTTCCCTCTCCCCTCCCAATCCCACCCTCCCTCACTCTGCTTCTCCTATATCCCTCTCCCAGTCCAATGATAGGGGAGGTCTTCCTCCCCTTCCATCTGACCCTAGTCTATCAGGTCTCATCAGGACTGGCTTCTTTGTCTTCCTCTGTTAACCGGTAAGGCTGCTCCCCTCTCAGGTGGAGGTGATCAAAGAGCTAGCCCACGAGTTCATGTCAGAGACAGTTCCTGTTCCTATTATTGGGGAACCCTCTTGGACACTGAGCTGCCATGGACTACTTCTGTGCAGGGGTTCTAGGTAATATCCATGAATGGTCCTTGTTTGGACTATCAGTCTCAGAAAAGACCCCTGTGCCCAGAGTTTTTGGTTCTGTTGCTCTCCTTGTGGAGCTCCTGTCCCCTCCAGTCTTACTATCTCTGCCTTCTTTCCTAAGATTCGCTGCACTCTGCTCAAAGTTTGGTTTTGAGTCTCAGCAGCTGCTTTGATACACTGCTCGGTAAAGTCTTTCAGAGGCCCTCTGTGGTGGGCTCCCACCCTACCTCCTGTTTTCTCCTTCTTCCAATGTCCACCCAGTTTATCTTTCTGAGTGAGGATTGATCCTCCTTCTTGCTCAGTTTCTTTAGGTGTACAGATTTTAGTATGTTTATCCTATGTTATATGTCTAATATTCACTTATAACTGAATACTCACACTGTGTGTGTCTTTCTGCTTCTGGGTTACTTCACTCAGGATGATCTTTACTAGATCCCACCATTTCTCTGCAAATTTCATGATTTCCTTGTTTTTATTTGCTGAGTAGTATTCCATTGTGTAAATGTACCACAATTTCTGTATCCATTCCTCAGTCGAGGGTCATCTGGTTTTTTTCCCCAGGTTCTGGCTATTACAAATAAAGCTGCTACGAACATGGTTGAGCAAATGTTCTTGCTGTGTACTTGAGCCTCTTTTGGATATATGCCTAGGAGTGGTACAGCTGGACATTGAGGAATCACTATTCCTAATTGTCTGAGAAAGCACCAGATTGTAAATTGGAGATCTTAAAAGCTCTTTGATATCAGACACACAGTTGTAGAGTTGGATTTTTCCCAGCTGTTTTTTTCCCTTGGTTTGATCCAGTATTTCCTCATTATGCTCCCTTTCTTTCCATCTGAAATGGTAATATATATCTTGCGCCATTGTGTGTGGGAAGTATATGGTCTGTTTTTTCATTTTGATTTTACAGGGGATTGTGGGACCCTGCTATTAAGGTCAAAGTCTGGCATTTCCAGATAGCCTCTGAGCTTGGTATAAAGTGACGGGTTTCCCTCTCCCCCTGATCTAGGGAACTTCAGGTCTTCCCAGGAGAGTCACATAGCCCTCAGGAAGATTACAAACTCAATTCTTCCCTGATAAATCCATTCAGCAAGCAACTGGAAATTCCTGGAAACATCTGCCCTATGCTAATGACATGTCTCAGTGTCTTAGCTTTCAACCAGTAACCTTTAACCATACCTGAAGTTCTTTCCCCACCCACAGGATAATTACATACTATGATCCCCCTCTTATGATAGAATTGTGTTACTACATGTAAATCAAGTATCCCTGGCACTTCTAGCCAGCAAATCACTTTCATCTTCAAAGTTTCTCCAACTTCCCAAGGTTTATAAGTCTCTGCATCACACAAAATAAATGGGCCAGCGTCATCTATTTCACCACGACCAGTTGAGACTTTTCATTTATTCTGGTGAAGGATGGGCCCCCTTCTCCCTTGCTGGACCACCCAGGGGCTTGACTTCTGTTCAGGTGTCATGCACTGCTGGCCCTTGTAAGCTTCCACCATTCACTGATGTGTCAGAGTGTGTCAGTAAGGCTCACTGCCGCCATCTTTCTAGCACTGTTCGACCCTCTGCAGTGCCCGTCTTGGGAACAAGAAGTTGGCTGTTCCCAAAACAGCCATTTTGTCCATGTCGACAAAACTCTGCCTCTCTTGCTTTTGGAACTCTGAGAGAGCCTCTGTTACTAGCTGGTCATGAAGTAGCCCCTGACTTGCCCAGGCCAGGGCTTCATTGCCACCCATCATGCACTTCTGGTTTCACCCTGGGAGAGCACCTAACAATGCTCAGGCTCAAAATGATTTCTTCTTACATAGAGTCTCTGGCAGCACAGAGTCAATGTGTGTCATATCAGATATCAACAGACTTCACTGTTTGTTCAGCAGCCACATCAGCAGCCCAGTATTGGAGAGCATAATTCATAAGGGGAGCCAAATAGCCTCTATGAGGGACAAAACTTTTGTTTTTGTTGATTTTAGTGTGCTTTTCCCCAGCGGAGACACTCTTTATATAGGTAATACTATGGACACGCCTGGGAATAAAAGCATGGTGATGGTGGACTTTCCTTTTTTGCATCTGAGAATCAGATTGGTCCGCTATGCTCTTTGAGCTGAGGTACCTATACCAACTCATTTCAAAGTAGCTACGACACCTTCCATGTACCTAGTTTCATCTTTTGTTTCATGACAGTCATGGATGAGCACATTTGGGTCATCATCAGTCAAGAGGGTAACAAAATTGATGGCAGTGGGTTCCTTAGATACGACTCAAAAGGAGTCTAGGAGTACTGCTTCATACAGGCAGTAGACAATCAGCATTCTTGTCCGAGGAGGGCCTCAACATCATCGTGGGGTACTGTGAGTATAAGTCCAGATCGAGGGGTAACTTGTCTGGTTGTTTTTGTTTCTGTTTCTGTTTCTGTTTTTGTTTTCACTAGACTAGCAGTAGCGGCCACAGCTCTTAGACAGGTGACTTGTCCTGTGGCTATAGGGTCCAATAATTTAGACAGGTATATCACAGGCCATTTCTATGGCCTCAAATTTTAGGTTAAACCCCTTTTGTAATGTCTTTTTTTAAAACCAACAAATAGATGAAAAGCTTTTGAGACACCTGGAAGTGGTAAGGCTGGAGCCAAAGTCAGAGTAGTTTTTAAAGCCTCAAATGCCTTTTGTTTAGTCTCTGTCAAGATTAGAGGCTCAGTGCTCCCCTTTGTGCTGGTGTATAAAGAAAGGCCTTGCTATTTCCACAAATGATAGTATCCAGAGGCAGCAGTATCTAACTGCACCTACAACCTCTAGAACATGTCTCTTAGTCTTTGGAGTTGGGATCAGAATAATGGCAGTAATCCTACTCTGAGACAGGATCCTTTAACCTCCCATCAGCTGGTAGCCAAGATAGGTAGCTTCTAATATACAAAGTTGGGCTTTCTTCCCCAAAATTCTGTAGTCCAACATCTCTAACTCTTGTAGCAGTCCCTCAGTGTTTCTTTTATAATCCATTTTCCTGGGAAATCTCTGACAGAAGGGCAGGAGGTCAGCATTTAACAGCATTACACAGGTTGGAAGAATGTTTAATCTTCAAAGCAACCTGGTCCATTTAATTTGTCTAATATAACCTTTCTCTAGGTCTGTCCACTTAAAAGCAAAGATAGATTGAGTTACCTCTGCCAATGAGAAGCTGAAGAATGCATCTTTCATGTCCTAGACAGTGTTTCACCTGTTTTTTGAAAAAATCAGACCTATGAGAATCAGAGGCACCAGGATTCCTCACAGGCAGGAGAGATATATTCTAGAGTGGCTAGCAAGGCACTGGGATGCCTGTCTTTCCAAACTAGACAATATAGAATGCAGTTTTTATCTTTATCCCCAGGGTCATTGGGTATTACTTAATATGGACAGGGGTAGTTGAACTGGTTAATTTAACAACTATAGGAACTTCATGTTGGGCGAATCCTGGGGCGGAGGGGTTCAGCCCCTGCCCCCAGGAATCTTTGCTGTCAATCTAAGAGATAATTCAAGTTTATCTTTTAATTAGAGATACAGATTTCATCTAGGAGATATTCTTCTGACAGAGGGTAAGACACCAAATATTTACTGGGTCTACCTGTACCTCATCATTAGAGAACGTGAGGGTATCTTTCATTTTGCGCAAAAGTTATCTCTCAATCAGTTATCTGTTGTTAAACACTTTCTGAGCGTATCTCCAGCATCCGTGACCTTCTTATACCTTTAAATCAGTTTTTCCCCCTAATACTTTGGGGCTACTGGGTGAGAAAGAAAATCTGTTAGCAGATGTCTCTAATCCTTCTAAAAAGGATCTAGGGGAAATTGCTTAAAGTCTCCTTGGTTGGTGTTACACAGAAGGGAAAGTCCATTCTGTCCAGGCTGCCTAGCCTGGGGACAGTTGTCCTACTCTTTTCAGAGAATAGTGGGTTTGGAGTTTACAAATTATATTATTTGTTGAAAAGAAGGCACAAATCATGAAAGAGCAAGGAGGAGAACTTCCTCTTTTCCCCTTTCCTGGGACTACTTACAGCAAGCAGGGGGCTGAGAACCTCAGGGAACTATTTATTCCTCCCTCTGTGCTCCTGCTGTGACAGCCTGGGTCCCTGAATGAAGCTAAGCCCTTCCCTGATTCCAAACAGGGACCATGGACCAGAGTCAAGTGACAAAACAAATGAATGTTCCAGGAGTGAGACAGGGTTATTTGAGTTTCTCTGGATGACCTGTCAGAGCCAAAAGGCTTCAAATCCCAAACAAAAGGGCCCAAGTCTTGAGTGAGGGAGAGAAGTAGTGCTCACACCAGAGAAAGCCACTGGTCAATTCCAGAAAACAAAACTGACAAACAGATAGAAAGACACAGACAAATACACAGAGACACATATCGAAAACAACCTGGGGTGACTAGCACACATCTGTACACTTGAACAGACAAGGGGAATCCAGTGACATGTCACACAGAGTCCAGACACTGGATCAGCTGCCACTTCTGACTTCTTCTTTGTGTCCAATCAAGAGGTGTCTTCAGTAGTCAGGGTTCTCTTAAGTAATGGAACTTATAAAATGACTCTCTATCTATATATCTGTGTATAGATATATAGATATTTGATATACAAACCCTATGAAGAGGTCATTCATGTTCCAGAGGGGTCAAGATCCACAGGTAGAGAATCACTGACTTACAGGCCATTGTCCAGCTAATCTAGCAATTTGTGGTTATAAACAGAAAGCCCAAGAATTCAGCAGTTGCTCAGTTCATGAGGCTGGACGTCTCAACTGCAGTCCTTGAAAAGTAGGCTCCAATGGCAGTGAAGGAATGAATTTGCTAACAAGGAGAAGGCAAGCTAACAAAGAGCAAAAGCTTCCTTTTTTTTTCTTGTCCTTACACAGGTGTCAAGAAGGAGGTGTGGCCCAGATTAAAAGTCTGTCTTTCTGTCTCAACATCTGGATTAAAGGCGTGGTTCTTCCTACCCCAAAAGTCGAGAATAGAAATGGATCTACCTACTTCTGATTAAAGAAAAACATAATTTCTCACAGCTGTGCCCTCCATTTTTGGATTTTTAGTTAATTCCAGTTGTAGCCAAGTTGAGCATCAAGAATAGCCATCACAGCACCTTAGACTTACCTCTTCTGTAGGTGACAGACCAGTGCCTTTCTTATTTGTTTCCTTTTGGGGTGGAAGTGCCAGACTCCTCCCAAGAGTTAAGCAGGAATTGCTCAAAGGGTGTCCCAGAGCCCTGGAATATCTTGTGTTGTACACCCCAGGACCTTCTTGATCCCTGCAGCCTGCTCTAAGGGGTTTTGCTACCCCTAGTGTCTACAGGACTGGTGTCTGTGAATCTCAGTGAGACCTCCAGAAATATTTTGGAGTATCCACCCAAGAAGACTGCTCAGAAATAGATTTAATCTAAAAGGAAGTCCTTATTAGTCATCCATCGGTGATTGAGATTCCAGTGTAGCCCTGACCCTTTCTCAGGGTGAGATTTTACCACAAAACACGTATTCTGGGTTGATACACCTCAGTTAACAAGAACAATTACCCAGAAATGTAACTTCAGAAGCCAGAAAGCAATGTTAGTACTTCCCCAGTACTAAGACCTTTGATGGATTAGTCCTTTGTTTTCATTTTGGCAGATGGTGCTGTCTGCCTGCTGAATTTTATGGCCTGAATGGAACTTCCATCACGGAATCAGTTGTGTTAAGGTCTCTGGGTCTACTAAAGTCTGGGGCCCTGTTATACTGAAAGCCAAGTATCTGGCATTTAGGTCCCCAGTTGTTTAATGTAGACTTACAAAATTGTAAAAGCAGATGTTCCTTGCATTGCTAAAGTGACTGACTGCAGGCTGAGGGAGTGAACGCTCACCTGGTGAGGTTATGTAAAGTCTAACAGGAGAGTGTGGCTTCAAACCATCACACAGTACACACAACCAGGGCCAGAGGACACAGTGTCAAATCCAAAGAGCGGAAGACCGGCCTTTCTTGCTTCTCCCACCTGTTAGATAAAATGACAAGCTTGGTTTGATATAACCTAGAACCACCTGGGAAGAAAGTCACTAAGTAAACTCATTACCATGCCTGGTCACACTAAAGCATTTCAACTTACCACCATTTACATTTAAAACAATATAATACTTTGTTGTAGGGGCAGTGTAGTTGTTAAATCTCAGTTATAATCGAAAGAAAATGTCTCCGATGGATTGGAGAAATGTGTCAGTGAATAAAGTGCTCACCAGACAAGAATGAGGACCTGAGTTCAGATCTCCAGAACCTATGTCAAAAAGCTTGGTGTGGTGGTGTGAACTTGTAATCCTATCACTGAGGAGCCAGAAATAGGAACATTATTGGGGCTCTCTTCTGAGAGGCTTCACCCAGCAGCTGATGGAAACAGGTACAGAGACCCACAGCCAAACAATAAGCTGAGCTCGGGGAGTTCTGTGGAAGAGTGGGAAGGCTTGATGGAGTATTCAAGGACACCACAAAAAGACCTGCAGAATAAAAACCAACCATGGGGGCTCACAGAGGCTGAACCACCAACAAGAAAGCAGACACGGCCTGGACTTAGACCCTATACACATATGTAGATTTGCAGCTTGGTCAGCACATGGGTCCCTAACAATGGGAGTAGAGGCTATCTCTGACTCTGTTGCTTGAGGGGGAATCAGAAGAGTGTGAGGATGGGACTGGAAGGATAGGAGGGAGGGAGCCGGGATCAGTTTATAAAGTGCACTCAAAAACTAACTAAATAAATAAATGGAAAAAAGAGTGACCAACTGAGAAATAATAAAATATTTTGTTCATATCAAAAGTTAAATATGGAATGCTTTGTGTAAGGTTGATTCATTATAAGATTAAAATTAGTGTAAAAACTGATTTGAATTTTACCAAATCAAAGAACCTGATTAGAAATTTTTAAATTAAAAATGTTAATTTTTAGGTAGGTGATTCCAATATCTGTAAAAGGTGAAGATGTGATATTTTATTTATTTTTTAAAGGAAAAATTCAAATGTGTGTGTGTGTGTGTGCGTGTATACTGATGTATACACATACACATGCCGTGGGGTGCATCTGAAGGCCAGAGGACAACTGGTGGGGGTTGATTTTCTCCTACCATGAAGGTACTGAGATCAAATTCAGTTCTTGAGGCTTGGTGGCAACACCTTCACCTGATGAGTCAGCTCTTGGCACCATGATTCTTTTTAATTTTTTTTCTGGCTCATATTCGGACTGTTATGATACTTTTTCCCCTTCATGATTCTTTTCTCTGTTCTTTTAAACTCTATTTTTTTTCATTATTCCTTATCATAAACATAATAATTTGCACACTTAATACAACTCTGAAGTTAATTTAGCTACCCAGCCCTGAGGTAAAATATGAGAATGCATTTTCATTTAGACATATTAGGAATACTTGTTTTCTTTTATTTAAACCTATCCTATTTTAAAGCCTCCTAGTCATTTTTATTGTTTTATTTTATTTATTTTATATATATATTTATTTATTTTAACCTAAAATATTATCAGTAGTGAAATAGAATGGAAGGCAGAAAGAGAATAGAGCATTGGGGGAGATTAAGTGACATAGACACCTTAGTGGATTAGGGCCACTAAGAAACTCATGTAGTAAACTGTTTGCCCCTCACTGACTTGAAGACCAAACAAAACAAAAGATCAACCTCTGCATTCCTAACTTGAAGCACAGGCTAGGAAAAAACAAAACAAAACAAAACAAAACAAAAAACAACCCAGCACTATGGCTGCCTAAAGCAATCAACAGGTCAGCTAGAAGCATGACCCATCGGGACAAAGAAGGGAACTTATTACCTTGTGAGCAAAAGCAGATGGTTTGTTGCGTTGCTGAAGTGACTGATTGCATGCTGAGGGAGTGAACACTCACTTGGTGAGGTTATATAAAGTCTAACAGGAGAGTGTGGCTTTAAACCATCACACAGTACATACAAGCAGGGCCAGAGGACAGTGTCAAATCGTAAAAGCAGAAGACTGGCCTTTCTTGCTTCTACCACCTGTTAGGTAAAATGACAAGCTTGGTTTGATATAAACCTAGAACCACCTGGGAAGAAAGTCTCTTCCTAAGAAACTGTCTAGATTAGATTGGCACATGCACATGTCTATGGGGATTGTCTTGACAGCCTTAATTGATGTGGGGAAGAACTAGCCTAAAAGAAGATGGCACTATTCCTTGAGTTTGGGTTCTGACCTGTATAAAAATAAAGAAAGCTAGGTTCTATTTAGTATGCATATAGTTATTCTCTCTGAATGTGATGACTTTGTGCCTGAAATTTCTGCCCTGACTTCACTGAAATAAAAGACTATAACCAGGAATTGGGAGCTAAAGTAAACTAAGTTGCTTTTGGTTAGAGTATACTAGTGTTTGTTTTTATTGTTGTTTCGCTGACCTGGAACTTGCCAAGCAGGAAAGTCTAGCTGGCCATCAAGCCCCAGGGATTCACCAGTCTCTGACCCTTAGCATTATTTTACTTTTCTCCCCACCCTCCTCTTTCATCCTTTTCCTTCCTTCTTTCCTTCCTTCCTTTCTTTCCTTCTTTCTTTGCTTCTTTCTTTCCTTTGTTCCCTTCTTTCCTTTTCCTTCTTTCTTTTATTTCCTTCTCTTCTATCTTTCTTCTAAACGTTGATTCTAGGGATTAAACTCAGATTCTGTGTCTGCAACAATCATTTATCAACTGAGCCATTTCTCTTTGTTTGTAATTGTTTGAATGAGAAATATTCCCCATAGGCTCTGGCATCTGTACACTTAGACTACAATTCATGGTACTGTTTGGGAAAATTTAGAAGTCCAGCCTCTCTGGGTGAGTGTATAACTGGTGGTGAGCTTTAAAGTCATATATATATTCTCCGGTACTTCTGCTTTGCTCGCTCTGCTTGCATTTGAAGATGTGATTCTCAGCTTCCTGCCTGCCTTCTGCCTTGTCTTCCGAATGTGATGGACTTGGAACCCTCTCGAGCCATAAGCTGAAAGAAACCCTCTCTTCTTTAAATTGCCTGGTCATGGTTTTATCACAGCAATGGAAAAGTAACTAACACACCTTCCCTATTTTTTTTTTCTTCTTGAAAGTACTTCCAAAGATTACAACTTGAGTATGTTTTATAATCCCTCTTCTTTCAATTCTGAACATGTTTGATAACATTATACAATCAATGTGATGCTTTTTGTTTAAGATTTTATCTTTGTATTCATGAATCCATGAAGAATTTATCATGTAATTTTTCTAATAAAATGAATTGCTTTGAAGTTTAATTAGTGAGAGACAATATGTGTTGGGAGCAATAAACTTCAATGCTCTTTTGCTTTCCCTGTATCTGCATTCACTTTGTCTGGACAAAAAATGACGTACCATAGAAATTTTTACACATAATTTTATTTGTATTTGTACTTCAAGAAATCTGTCAATCTTTTTTCAAAATGTATCCTCATAGATGTGAAGGCCTTTCATATAATACCTTTTCTTAAAAGACATATAGCCCAAATGGATTTTAATGACTAAAACAGTAAAGTTATTAAAGATTATTTTCTTTAATATCATGAAAGTTATAACCACAAGCAATGTTACAAAGAAGACTGCTTATCATAAAACCCATCTCTATTTCCATCCTCTATCTTCTTTGCAGTTTTTTTCCTACCCCTTCTTAGTACAGTTATTTTTATAAGACTGTTTCTCAGTTTCTCTTAACCCAGCTATCATGCAATTAATTAAGGTTCTTTTATATTTGTTTACTAATAAGCTTCACAACATAATAACTGAGCAGTTATTATTCTATTTTTAACCCTCTAAGCTAATCTGGTTTCCTCCCAATGTACATCACAGTGATGCTTGCACTTTTTAGCTTTCCTGCTCCAGTTCCAACTGCTGATCACTCTTGGACCTCTCCTACTCCTCTTTTAACTCCTCTTCCCCTGTCTGGCAGAAAGTCCAGCCCTATTCTTTCCCCTGCTCAGGGATTTACTGTAAGCTGCTTTATTGCCATATCAGGGGACAATGAGGGAGCAGTGTTCACACAATATTAAGACAGGAGAGTCTCAGAACAAGGATTGCAACAAGATTTGGGGGGAAGTGTACAGAAATTCTCATTTGAATTTCACAATAACCTTATGCCTACACATTCTCACTAAAGTACTTGATCTAAGCCAAGCATGGTGGCACATGCCTATCATGCCAGTACTCTGGAGATGGAGGCCCTAAGAAACATTTTCAAGAACATCCTCAGTCACATAGTGAATCTGGATCCAGCCCGGGCTACATGACACTCAAACTCAAAAACAAACAAAATTTTAAAAAATTAAAAACCAAGACATAATCATACTTGCCAGACATCAAGTCAGTTCTAGGATGAGCTATGGTTCAGTGCTTAAGAGTACTTATTGTTCTTACAAGGGCATATTTGGTCCTTAACATCCACAAGGCAGCTCACAACCCTTTGTAACTACAGTTCTAGGGGATCAACACACTCTTGTGGCCTCCATGGACACTTGCATATATGTGGTACACAGACATATACTCAAGCACACACACAAAAATGAAAGAATGAAAATTATCTTGAGAAATAAGAGTGGGAAAAGGGTAAGAAAATGTTGGTTAGAGAATGGGAAGGATATGCTAAACACGTGGTATTTAGCACATACATAAACATACCTATAATAAAACAAGAAAACAGGGCAAAGATGATAAAGATTTGTTCCTCACTTTTTGAGAAGTCCTATGTCCGGGATTCTAGCATAAACATTCTTGCTTATAAAACTCACGGAGCAAGGTGAGAGAGTAAAAAAAAGAGAGTAATTAATTTGATAACCTGAAGACAACAATGAGTTTGGAATTCTCATGACCTAAACAACTCCCATCAGGCCTCTTCTCTCAAATATCTCCGCAAGGACTGTCTTCACAGCTCTACCCACAAAGATCCTTCTCCTAACTCTGTCCAGGTCTTCCCTCTTCTCCACCTTGTCCCCTCAATTTTATCTGTGAGCACCGCCCCCACTTTGCCTATAAGGCCCCTCTTCCCAATTGGGTCTATAAAGCCTCTCTTTCCAACTTTGTTCTTGACCTAGTCTGTGAAGTCTGTCTTCTCAACTCTGTCCACAAGGAGGCTCCCCATAAGATCTTTAGGTCTTTCCTCACCGCTTTGTCCTTCAGATCTCTCCTCCCAACTCTGTCTTTTATGCCCTCCAACTCTGCCCATGAATTCTTCCCTCCAAATTCTGTCTTTGTATCCCTTCCCGCAACTCTGTCCATGAGGCCCCATTTCCTAACTCTGTTACACTAAAGACTGAACTTCAAAAACAGAATTTTAGAGGAGGGACTCATTTGCTATAGCACTAACATGGTTTTATGAGTGTGCGTGAGTTCATATGCATGTGTGCGTGAGTACGTGTGTGTGTGTGTGTGTGTGTGTGTGTGTGTGAGCAAATAGGCATATTTCTACCAGTATCAAACAGAGAAGCTTCAGCAAATCTCAGCCGCGTCTCTGTCTGGCCCATGCTCAACCAATAGAAATTCGTTAATCACATCAAATTCAAATACGACAGACTTAGCTGTCAGACTTACCCAATCAGCTGTTTCCCTATGTGGCTTTTGTTCATGGTGTGAAGGTCCCTGCTTCTTACTCCCTGCTAGGTGAAGCTCTTTAAACTCCAGTTCATAGTACTGCCTGGTGCATAGAGCATTATTTGTTCAAATGGGAATCACTATTTTGTCAAGGCCAATGTGGTGGATCAGTATGTAAAGGTGCATGCCACCAAGCCTGACAACCTGAAGTCCATCCTTGGAATCACATAACGGAAAGAAAGAACAAACTTCTAAAAGTTGTCTTCTAACTCACACACATGTGCCCCTGCATGTATGCACACTTGTACACAAATATATGCACACACATACATACACACCTGTAAAATACAATAATTTGGTATGCCTTAGGTTGTTATTTTATGTGTTTGCACTTGTATGCGCTCTCATGTGTTTACTTTTATTTTGTATGTGCACACATGTTCCATGTCCCAGTGCTCCTATGGAGGTATGAGAAAAACTCTTGGTTGTAGGTTCTCTGCTTCCAGAAAGTGGATCCCAGGGACCAAACTCAAGTTTGGCAGAAAGTATCAGTAATCACTGCCTGAGACCATCTCGCTGGCCTAAAGTTGTTTTCTTAACTGTTCAGTATGCAATATTCAGACCCAATTTTCTTGTCAAGAGTCAAGGCAATCCCTGGGGAATGGCTAAAGCCTTTGCTGTGACTGCTGGGAAAAGTGGGTTTTCCCACTTCCAGGTCCTGCACTCTTCGCTCTGACCCCCACCTGTGAATCTGTGCCCATTTAATCTGCCTGCTTAATCTGATGAACTCTGATTTCTGCTTTGGAGTCACTCTCCTGAAGAGCCAACTGTGTCCGCCATGCTTGCCCAAGCATTACTGATGATTCCAGCCTTTTGCTCCTGCAATTACATTAGAAAACCACTTCATCAGAATGATAAGATGTTGACATTGAATAAAAACTTAACTTAAACTTTTCAAATGATAAATTTGAAAACAGGTAAAGAATATATAGTACACACACACACACACACACACACACACACACACACAAGACCTAAAAGTGGAAAGAGGGATTGTTTGCTGATTGGGGTAGGTGACTATTAGGAGGAGGAAGGAAGGCTGAAAGGGTAAAGTAAAGGTGAATAAATAAGTGGAGTAAGTTGTAAACATATATGCCAGTCATAATTGCACTGTATTGTACTTTTAAAGGCTAAAAAGGTAGGAGGGCTGCAGGAATATCTCAGTGCTTCAGAGTACTAGCTGCTTTTGCAGAGGACCTGGATATAATTCCTAGCACCCACCTGATGGGTCACAGTGGTCTCTGTCTCTATCTGCATTCCTAAGTATTTGATCACCTCTAAAGGTACCAAGCATTTATGTAGTGCACAAGAACACATTCAGAGAAAACATTCATACACACAAAATAAAATCTTAAAAAAAAAAAAACCTGATTTGGGGTGGGGGGTTGTTGTTGTTGTTGTAACAAGGGGCTGAAGGAGATAACTCTGTGGTTAAGTATTTACTTTGCAAATCTGAGGACCAGAGTTTGGATCCCCAGAAATCCCATAAATGCAAAGTAGGCATGACAGCCAGCCTGTAACCCCTGCCTCAGCAGGCAGAGACAGGGGATCCTCAGCACAAGCTGCTGAGATTAGCTCTATTTGTGAGTTCTGGGTTTGACTGAGAGATCCTGCCTCAGTGCATAAGGGGGAAGAACGATAGAGAATGATTTCTACAGTCAGCCTCCAGCCTCTGTACACACACACACACACACACACACACACACACACACACAACCATCCACGACACATGCATGAATAAAAGGATAAAAGTCAAGAAAGAACGGAACCATTAGGAGAAAGCAAGGAGACAAGGCGGTGAATATGATCAAAATATAAGACAAACTTAAATAATAACACAAGGAAGCCTGGCTTTTATCCAATGAGTGTATGGTAGTTAGGAAATACCTACAATAATACCTACAGTCTGTTGAGATCATGGGAGCAACAAAACCTGTTCATATGACTGAAGGTATGGCACTGATCTGTACTCACTGCACCCACAGACATTGGAGTCCACAAACAACCATCAAGTAGGTAATTAGTACACAATTTCTTTTCAAGGGATTTGGATGAGGCCAATGTAAACAAAAAAGATAAAAGTGGAACAAGTTCTGAGACAAAAAAAAATCTTTATTTTAGGTTTTATTCATTTCCTGTTATTGTATGTGTGTGGGGGGGTCAGCACTCATGGGTCCACAAATTTCAGGATGATTCTTCTTTGTTTCCTGGTTGTAAGACTACTAAACCATAGTAGTGTGACATCACATTTAGCTTTTTATATGGGTTTTGCAGATTGAGCTTATCATCAAGCTTGTATGGTAAATGCTTTTTACATGTTGAGTCTTTTTGCCAGCCCTTAATTCATTTAAAATTTAAAGTGCACTAAAAATCTTTTAAGTGTGTGTATATATGTAAGGGTTTGTGCATGGATGTGCTTGGTGCCATCTCACAAAGTGGCTCTTGAGTCCCAGGGGCTTGAGAGTAGCAGATCCTGAACCCTAGGGGTTGGAAATGAAAGGACCTGTCTCCATGAATGATACAAATGATAGTCCTGAGTTTCAAGGATTTGTAGAAATTTCAGGCATGATTCTTAGGTTCCGTGTGAGTTGGAGCTCCCTGAAACAGAGGACAAGAGCAGTTGTTCCCATGACTTCCTGATGAGAATAAAGGCCTAATGTCTCAGGAATGATGTTGCCTTATCCCACTGGCTTAAACAAAGTGACAGACGAATCTCTAAATAACCCATTTGACATTGACCCATTCCTCCAGTCACTCATTTAACAAATGTCTTCCTGATCCCCACTCTGAGCTATGCTTGTGTTGGGTGATACTGAGGACCAAGAGGTGATTCAGAGCTAAGTTATTACCTCAAAGTTTCTCAGTCAGACACAACATAACACAGATGAATCCAAGCCAGGACAAGAGGTCAGCGGGGCTGTGGGTGACATATAGCAGTTTTAGTCACCTAGTCTATGTGCAGCCGCTGAGAAAGGTACGTATAAATCACATGTGAATCTGTGCATATTAGTTAAAATATTGGTCCCCAGTACTAGCATATTTTAACCGACATGGCACACCTCCTCTGGGCTTCTCCATATTGAGAACATGAAACCGTAAGCTGAGGTTTTAGCTTACTCTTAGAGTGTGTGCCTGGCATACATGAGGCCCTGACTTCCCCCTCTACCAAGGCAGAACCTGGGTCCCTTATCTTTACATTGAGATTAACATTTATTGCTGACAATAAGTTGTGTGTGAAATGATATTCTCTGTAGCAGTGCCTCTCAATCTTCCTAATGTTCTGACCCTTTAACATAGATTTCCTCATGTTGTGGTGACCTCAACGTTTTCATTGCTACTTCACAACTGTAAATTTTTTTGCTAGTTATGAATCTGAAATGCAGGATGGTCTTAGGTGATCCCTTTGAAAGGGTCATTCAGTTCACAAAGGAGTTATGAGGCACAGGTTGAGGCCATTGTTCCACAGAGAATACTAAATCCTGGAAGTGTTCTTATCTTCTTTCAACAATGAGTGTGTGTGGTGATCGTCAATGCCTTCACTAACATTACCTCTTCCTGGTGGAGAAATAAGATATGCTCCAACATCTTTATATGAAAACAATAGTACTGAACCTGTTATAGAATACTTATTCCTTTGTCACATATATTTATAACAAAGTTTAACTTACATTCAGTCTGTGTACAGAAAGAAAGAAATCCTTAGGAAGCTGAAGCAGGAGAGCTGTGGTGAGTTAAAGGCCAGCCTAGACAACCTAGAGACTTTCTCTTAAAAATAGTAAGATAGGCTGGAAGTAATAAATACTCAGTGTTTAAAAACACGCCTTGCTCATGAAGACAACTGATGCTGAGCTCCCAGCACCAAGTGATTCCCAGCTGCCTGTAATTCCAGATTCCAGGTAACTGACGCCCTCTCCTGGTCTCTGCAGGAACCTGCACTTATGAGCATCTTAGTCAAAGTGAGTTTCAGGCCAGAGTGAGATCCTATCTAACAGAGAAACAAAACCCTGGGGAAGGCAAAACTCTTGCCTATAATGTTTGACATCCTGTATCAATTCTCAGTACTGGAAAAAAAGTAACCCTAGAATATTTGAATAAGCACATATTTTTTTAAGCCCAGTCTCTTGTTTGACTTCATAAATTATGGATAAATAAAATGTTAAAGTCATTAAAATGAATGGAGATGAAGGAACCTTTGTAATATATTTTAAAAGATGAAGATAAAGCAATCCTACCAGGGAGAGAGGAGGCCTCCTTCTCAAAGTCCTCCACCTCTTTCCAGCTCACCCAAGGCCCTAGAGTTCTGACCATCAGATCTGACCCATCTTCTCTTTGCTTCTAGCCGCGTTCTGAGCTTGGTCTTAAATATGCTCCGAATTGCCCGCCTACTCATTCGATCCTCTTGCTGTGCTTTGTGGTTCCTAGTCCTTAATCATACTGGACCGCTTTGTTACCCCCAGCTATCACCTTGGTTCCTGCCTTTGGGCTTTTGCCTGCCTAAGCTGTGCCCTCAGACTGGACCTTCCTTATTGCTGCCCACAACAATAATTCAGGTTTAACTTCTGTTTTTCTTGAGGTCGCACCAGCAACCACGCCTTCTTGGGGAACTCTCTCCTAACTGCTGACTGCAGTTTCCATACGCCGCCCCACCCATTCCCTCTCTCCTGAGTCCTCGGTCCTCACCCCCCCCCCCCCCAGTCACACACCATCACCCTGGATTGGGACAGTCTGCGGCTGGGTCTGATTCCTCAATCAGACCGTGAGCTCCGTGTGCAAGGGCATTATGGGGGTCTAATTCACCTTGAGTTCTAGTGCCTGGGCGGGGAGGAACACTGCGCAAGAGGAGGGGTGAGGGTTGCGGGTGGGGGGGGGGTGCGTTGGGAGAGCCGAAAGGGGTGGGTGGGAATGCAGCCCCAGGATGAGGAAGGTGCAGAGGAGAGAGAGGAGAGGAAAAAGGGAACACACCCATCCAGAAAGGAAGAAAAACAGAAAAATAAATGCAAAAATCTTCGCTGGCAAAAAGGTTGAAGATGTGGGGGCCCGACAAGAAGAGGAAGGAGAGATAGAATCGGAAAAGGAGAGATGGAGGAAACCGCGGAGCAGAAAGCTGCACTCTGAGCGGGCAGTAGCTAAGGAAGAGGAGGAGGAGGAGGAGGAGAAGGAGGAGGAGGAAGGGAGCCTGCCTCCACTGCCTCCCGGCCTCTCTTTTGTCCCTTCCCTTCTCCCTGCGTCACGCTCCCCTAGCCCGGCCTCCCCTCCCGCTCCCTCCTCCGCTGTGCTCCTCCTCCCTAGGGCTGGATGGAATTTTTTCCCCTGGACCCGGGCCAGCTTCATGGGAGGGGGGTGGGGGAAAGCCAGGCCGGACTGGGCTGGGCGGTGGGGAGGGGCCGGGCAGCGGCCCCCCGGGGAGGGGGCCGGTCCGAGGCCATGCTGCCTGCGGGGTCTAGGGCGGGGGGAACCCGGGCGCGCAGTGCCGGGAGGAGGCACCGGCCAGAGGCAGCGGGCGACAGGGGCGGGGGATGGCGGGGCTGGCCGGAGGAAAAGGGAGAGGCCGCGGCCGGCTGAGGTGGGTGAAGATGGAGAACCTGGGGCTAGGGCTGGAGGAGGACACTGGCTCCCCTCGACGCTGGAGCCGCTGAGCGGTGAGTCTGCGAAACCGGAGGGGGATGGGACCAGAGCCGGACTCCAGGGTCCCCAAGGGAGGAGGCAGTCAGACTGGGCCTGGATTTCTGGGTTCTGGCTTGGATGGCGGAGAAGTGATGGTGGCGGTTGTGGTTGGGCGGTGGGGTAGCGAGCTGGGAGTACAGACTTAAGAATTTTGATGGAGGGAGCTGGAGATCTAGATACTGGGGTCCTCGGGTTACAGAAGCTGGGAGGATCTCATAGATTCTAGAGGGAAGATGTAGGATCCCAGAGTGTAAGGGACAGCAGGGGAGGTGGAGGAAAACTGTCTGGCTTTGACGGTGTCTCCAGCGGCCCAAGGGTTAACGTCTGGCTAGGAGGGAGGGGGAGGGGCAGAGATGGGGCTGCGGGGCTCTGCGGGGTCAAGGGTGAGCCGTGTGAGTGGGAGGGTGCCAGGAGGAGGGGGAGGTTGTCTGGGCAGCCAGACGGGCCCGGGTCAGCTCCGGGGGCAGGGGATGTCTGGTAGTTGAGAGGCCCAGCGTCCACGTTCCCTTGAGGACCCGGGATTCCAGGCTTCAGCCTCCTCCTCCTTCCGAGTCCGCCTTCCAGGCCGATGCCCAAATTCCACAATCAGAAGTGTTAGCTGCACTCTGCCCAGGACCCAGGAGTCTGGGCCACCCAGCTGCTTCTTTTTCTGATCAAGGAGTCCACTCTCCAGTCACCACCTCCTGCCCAGAAGCAGAGTGCACCCCCAATCCCCTCCTCCTTCAGAACCTGAATCAAGGCCCGAGGTATTTTTCTTCTTAGCTACCAGGACAGGGGCACAGGTGTGTGTGTTGGGGCGCGGGGAGGGGGGGGTCTTTCTCCGGATCCAGGAGTCCCCCACCCCTTCCCCACCTTTTCTTATACTTAGCTGGAGTCCAGCCCTCCAGGGGTTAAGGGGGCGGGGCCAGTTGGTTGCTATGGTGCCAGACTGTTTGGGTCTGCTCTCTGACCCTTGGGGGCTCCCTAGGGTATGCAAAGAGGGGGAAGGGACCCAGGCCCAGGAAGAAGTTCAGTGCCTTCCCCTTCCCCAAAGCCCGTAAACCAAAGGGAGGTGGACCCACGCCTAAGACAGTGACCTTGAACCAGTCCGTAACCTTCTCTCTGAGCCTCAGTTTCCCCTCAGAGCAGAAACTTGCTGGGTGTGGGAGAGATGCTTAGTCTGGAGAATCTTTAAGATTCTTGCTTCCCCGCTTTCCTCACCCCCCTCCTCAGGCCCCAGGCAGCCCCGGGGCATGCTGGGAACCCAGGCCTGGGCTCTGGGCCAGGTTGGTTGGGGGGGGGGGGCTCCTCCCTTCCCCTTCCTCCCCACCTTGGGCTGACTCTCGCCCCCGCCTGAGAGTCTGGGAGGTTGGGAAGGAGGGAAAGCAGGACTTGGTCTCAGGCCCCCGCCTCCCCCTTTGCTTCTCCGCCCCCTTCCCCCCCCCAACACTCAGCAGGTCGCTACCCCAGCCCAGGGCCCCTTCTCAACCCACCCCCAACTCCACCCCCAGAGCTCCAGACCTGGCTCAGAGCAGCGAGGGGGAGGGAGGGAGAGGGGGGAGGAGAAAGAAAATGGGGGGAAGGGAGGGAGGAGAGGGAAGGAGAAAAGAGGGAGAGAAAGGGAGAGACCCCGAGAGGAAACTAGAAGATAGGAGGAGGGTGGAAGCTAGACTGAATTTAAAAAAAAATCGGAGAGGAAAGGGGAGAGGGAGACAGAAATTCAGAGAGAAAGAGAGAGACAAAGCCAGGGAAGGAGGAGACCCAAAGAAGATAGTGAAAAGAGGGAGAGACTTGAGAGGTAGGTAGGGAAGATAGGTGAGGAAGAGAAGAAGTGAATGTAGAGAGGGTCAGCTAGAACACAGAGGACCAGGCATGCAGATATGGGAGGAGAAGAGAGCCTACATAGGGAAGATAACTGAGAAAGAAAGGAAGAATTAGAAAAGGGCAAGGTAAGAAAAAAATGGGCGGAGAGAAAGAAGAAAGAAGATGGACGAACCTGGGAGCCCCAGGGGACCAGTTCTGAGCTCAGAGCCTTAGGGTGGGTGCAGAACCTAGGGCCCCACCCACCTGTGACCAACTGATTTTGGCCTAGTGGCTTCCCCACTGGGAGGCTTATGGGTGCAAGTAGAGGCCTCACCTCTGAGTTGGAAGGATTCCAGGAAACGGGGCTCTGGTTGGTATTTCTCATGGATCATAACTGTCACTCTAAAGGTTAAGAGTGGTTTTGGAAAAAAATAGTGGTTTTGAGAAGCTCATGAGGATTCTTAATATCCAGGAGCCCTTTAGCTTAGGTCTGAAACACTGAGCAGTTACAGAAGGGGCAGTTTACCAAGATAAATGGGGCCCCCTCCCTCTTGCAGTCCAGAAGCCAGGTCTCTAACCATGCTGTGCCTCCTAAGGGAAGTGCTTGATTGGATCCAGTGTCTGTGGGGAGACTCTGTGAGGGGGGGTGAGGGAGGAACTAACCCCCTGAGGTGAGAGGGTTAGGGACTGGACCCCTGGGTCTGACAGAGGAGAACTGAGTCTAAGGGCCCTGGGGTCTGAAGCCCTGAATATGTAAGTGGGAGGTCTAGGTCCTGGACCCCTTAAATGAGGGAGGACATCTGGAGCCAGTATCCCTGGGTTTGAGGGAGGAGGTCCGGGGTCTGGATTCCTAGCTCTGAAAGAGGGAGACTGGGACTTAGATTCTGGGAGAAGCTGGGACTGAATTCCTGGGTTCCTTGGGGAGGAGGGGGCCGGGGGCCCGGACTCCTGGGTCCTGGCACCCACCCGTAGAACCGACCTTGCGGGGCCTTCGCCGCACACAAGCTCGTGTCTGTGGGTCTGTGTCGGGGGCTCACCTGCGCGGCTGGGACCTCCCGGCCCTCCCCACCCACCCTACTTGTCCTGGTCCCTCATCAATCCATCTGTCAATCTGCCCACCTGCCGCGCCCCCCGGGCTGAGGTAGGAGGTTGTATAGTTGAGGAAGACACCCGAGGAGATCACTATACGGCCTCCTAGCTTTCCCCAGGCTGCGCCCTGCACTGGAAGGGGCCGGCGGGGACCCCAGGTTCAAACCACTGCCTTAGAGTTCCTGGGAGGAGCTGGGATGTCTTCTATGGCCACATCCTGTGTTCTAGACCTTTTCTTTGCAGTCTCTCTGCCATCAGGAGATTTTTCTCATTTTCTTTCACTTACCTGTGTCTGGGCTTCTTGAAGTGCTGTGAATATCTCTGTAACATTTTGGGTCTCTGAGCCACTAGATATGTATCCAGGTTTCTCATTTTGCCTTTGCTTTCTGGGGCTCAGTGTATCTCTGTTTCTGCCCGTTTTCCCTGCTCCCACCTCTAGGAAGGGGGCTTTTCTGGTCCACCATAACTGCACTGCCGGCCTCTGGGTCCCTGAGACCCTTTAACCTGTGAGGATGTCCAGGGTCACAGGTGAGGTTCTTGGGAGCCTGGCGCCTGGCTCAACCACAAATGTAGGGATTGCAGGTGACCCATGACAACCTTCCTCTAGATGGAGCCTGATACTTGACCACCAGCTGAAACTCAATCTCTGATCTCAGGCCACAGCTTCCCCTCCCCCACAGTGACCTCACAAAGGTTATTAGCTTCTCCTCAGACCCAGAGACCCTCTGTGATGGCCTTGGTTACACTGGTAGGGAGCATTGTCCTGTTGTTCTTGCTGATCTTAAGGGCATCCACGTGGGCCTGTCTTTTCTGCTTCACTGCCCAGGAGGAACGCCTCCGTGTCTGCCAGATGTTTGTGGGCAAAAAGGTCTCCAAGCTGCGCCAGTGTAAAGATACATTCGAGACTGCTTTTGAGGTTCTCTCAGACATGGAAATCAGTGAGGAAACCCTCTTCTCTGAACCAGGGCCCTGGGGAGGGGCAGGAGAGGCCAAGAAGAAAAGCTAAGTACAAGATCATGGCAGAGATGCAGGGAAGAGAGACAGATGGGAACAATGGAAAGAAGCACATCCAGAGAAGGCTCAAGACAGCCTAGTGATAGTGTCAGAGAGGGCTAAGGACAGTAAGGGACGTGACAGAATTACAAGGAAAGAAATGGAAAAGTAGAAAGAGTGGAACGAGCATTGCTTAGAGGAGAGTACGGAATGGGAACACAGATGAGTGGGGAGATTAGAGACTTAGAGGGACAGAGAGCTAGAGAACCACAGAAATGGACAAGAGACCCAGAAAGAGGCAAGTGCCTAGAGAGAGTGGGACAGAGACCTGATAATAGAGAGACAAGAGACCCAGAGAGAGACAAGGACCCAGAGTGTGGGAGATAGGGACCTAGAGAATGACAGTGATCCAGAGATAAAACAGAGACCCATGGAGTTGGAGTAGAGACTGAGAAGGGAAACAGATCTGGGCAACAGGGTAACAGAGACAGAAGTTCAGAGAGAGAGAGAGAGGCAGAGAGGGAAGGACAAATACCCAGTTTGGGGTTGGGGATAGCAAGGAGAGTGGTATCTCTCCATGTAGGGCACTTAGACAGGGCATATAGATTCTGGGATGGGTGTGGGATTTGGGGGCTCTAAGCCACAGAGAGTCAGACATAGAAAATGCACTGGAACTGGATTTGTACCATGGTGCCTCCTCAGCCTGTTTCTCATCCATCCTCAGACTATGATGAGAGGAGCCACCTGCATGATGCGTTTACACAGATGATACTCTCCCTCCAGGAGGTGGCTGCTGCTCAGGGTGAGTGTTTTATAGAGTTTGGCTTGGGTGCTCCAAGGACTATGTGAAGACATAAGAGATTTCTCTTCTTGGGATAGTTATCTTAAGGGACTGATACTGGAAACCTCTGTGAGTTAGGTTATTTTGGGGGGGGGGAAGTGAAGAAAAAAGTGGAGTCAAAGGTGGCAAGGAACTGAAAGAGGTATGGAAGTCAGTCTGAGGCCCTGCAAGGTCAAGTACATGTGACCTATGGGTGGTTCTCACTGTCTGGGCTCTGAAGTCTGGATGTGTTTCTGCCTCTCACCTGGGTTCCACTTGCTCACCTGTAAGATAGGAAATTTCCTTGACTTTCAGCTTGAGTCCTTTTCCACATCTCTTAAGGTGGAAAATTCTCATCTCCTAGGGTGAGATATTTTCTTTATCTCCCAGAGAAGTCAGAGATCATTAAAAGGAAATGGTTCTTTTTGACATGGGTGTTAGGAAAGACATACTCTTTTAGGGCAACACATACTGTCTTTCACTGCTAACAAAGTCAGATTAGGGTCAATGGAGCTAGCTAGCCATTCAGGGGACAGACATGGAGAGTAAGGGCCAGACTTCTGCTGGGACATTGAGGAAGATCGTGTTGTATGAAGCAGGCCCTAAGGCTCTGGGGACATGTGTTTCAAAAAGACAGGATTAGCAGTAATCATACCAGGTCACCCCGAACACAGGGCACACAGTGCTACTTAGAATAGTAAGTAGTAGTATAGCAGTATGAGACTTCATTTTTTGTTTCTTTGAGAATAAATTGCTCATTCCTAGGATCTGGGTGTTCAAGACTGGTTTTTCCCCCATCTGCAATGGTTCATTTTGTTCTGATACTAAGTTTTATATCAGAGCTCTTTTCAAACAAAGAAAAGGTCCACTCATTCAGCGGTGTCCAGGACTATCACAGAAGAGAATTTCTGTGTGTTCCCAAGCCTGAGGAACCAGAGACATGGAAGAAATGCAGGATTCTGGTATATGTCTCCTTTTTGGAAACTTGTAAAAAGCTATTGAGGGCAGACCTTGGAAGTAGATCTTTCTAGTGGGGGACAGAGACTTAGGAGCAGGTAAAGGCTGAAGTTAGAAAGAGGCCTGACACAGCTCTGACACCATGGTGAAGAGGAGAGACTGGGAAATAGAAAAGTGGGAGTATTTCTGGTGATCTGTTACAGGGAAAGGAAAGAGGCAGAGTTACAGAAGTGCCTTCACCTGGGGTCTGTCTTCTTAAGAGCGACATCCTAAGATGACAAGCATGGAACCAAGAGCTGGACCAGGGCGGGTGTCTAATTTGCAATAACCAGAAAGGGATACTGCTGACACACATCAACACGGCACCTAGACACCCAAACGTTGGGATCAGTCAAGGAGACTTAAGACACTGTCCTGAGGGACATGGAAGACCAAAGGGTTGTTTTCAGCAGGGCAGAGGAGCTTCTGGAACCCCACAGAGGGAGAGGCTAGAGACTGAGAGAAACTGGTGCAGTCATTTACTCAGAGGCTTCCAGAATATTCCAGAACCACCTGTGGGGTCTCAGCTGGTACCAAAAAGTGCAAATTGCCTGCCCTGGAGACTCTTGTATTTAAGGGCAGAACACAGACAATAAACAGCCAATAAGCATGAAGTTGAATGTGCGTCTTACAGGTAGAGAAGCCTGCCTAGAATCCACCATTGAGGTTGCTTTCACATAGAATCTTGCAGGGAAGGCTTGGCACTCCCGCTAAGCTGTGGAGGACTTGCCTAGAGGTATTGGGTCTCCTGGACAACAATTTATGTTAATTATTCTCCTAAGGGATATTTTATTAACAACCCTGTGAGGTGGAGTTTTAAAGCCCTACTTTCCAGGTGGGAGAGTTAGGACTGAGATGAGCTTGAAGATATTTAGTCAGAATTTAGGATAATTTCTGCATTGGATGAACCAGGCTAGTGCTGTCTCTGTGTGTGTGTGTGTGCGTGTGACACAAGACATAGTGACTCTGTATACACATAATAGATTTATAATGTGAGTATAGGTTGAATATTTTTAGTGCAATAATCTGAAATCTGAACTGTTCCTAAGCTAGATGTGCCTTGTCCCTACAATGTTGGGGTCGGAGGGTAGGCTGGGGAGGGGCAGAGGATTCAAGACTTTGAGAGCACTATGGAACACATAGTGAAAAAATGTTTTGAAGACTAGGAATGTATCTCAGTTGGTAGAGTGCTTGTCTATTATGCACAGTCAGGAATTTTATCACAAGCACCCAGTAAAGTCCTTGGTTCCACACATCTGTAATCTCAGCACTGGGGAAGTAGAGGCAGAAAGATCATCCTTGATTACATAATGACTTTGAACCCAGCCCTGGCTTCAAAGTCCCTGTTTCAAAGGCAAGTAAAATGATCCTGGTTGCTCACACAATGCCAGTATCTGGAAGGAGGCAGTAGGATTTAGGGAGCCTAGGTAACATAGTCTGGCTCAGAACAGACACAATAAAACAGTGAAATACATGTGTTCTTATTCATATGTGTGTGTGTGTGTATGAAATGTTTCACAATCCACATCCTTTTTGAATGTCAGCTTTACATAATATCACATGACAGGTCACAGGTAAAACTCAGAACCACTAAAAATATTGTGTAAACTCAACCTTCAGATTGTGTGTAAGGCATTATGAAAGAAGTGAGTTTCCATTGTTGCTGCTTAATTTATTTATTTATGTATATGAATGTTTGCCTACATGCATATCTGTGCACCACATTCATGTGTAGCACCTGAACTGACCAGAAGAGGGTGTCAGATCCCCTGGAGTAGTAAGTAGTTACGGATGGTAGGAAGGTCTTCAATGAGGAATTATGGGCATTGTGCTAAGCAGGACAGAAGATAACTCAGAATGAAAATGATTCCATTTCACAGAGCACTCAGTCCTGCCCACTCTCAGTCTTGGTGGTAAACATTGCCATCATTCCTGTTTTTGTACAAGGGGAAACTGAGGACCAGAGAGTTGTCACCTGAAGGAGATCACATGTGGAGGCTGGCTTGTGATCTGTAGATGTATATCAGTGTGAAACAGGTGTACTCATATCTGATGTACAAACCCATTGTTAGAGCTCCTAATACATGCCCCTCACCAGGGAAACTACACTGTCTTTTGTACTGTTGTGGTTCAGTTGACATAATCCACATTCCATTTACCCTGTCTAGGATATTTCCCTCCACTGCTGACCCAATGTGTACTAGATCTATATGCTTAACCCACCCCTGCCCACCTCACAGGCTACTATGGTGTCCTCGGTATGTCCCACCACCTGCGTTCTTATTTGACTCCTAGGTGTATGCTGGATGAACCATATCCTCTTTACAGTACTGTTGTCGCTAGATCATGCTCTTATCCTTAAGAGACTGAACCCAGATTATTCATCTGGAGCCAGCTTCTTGGCTTTGGTGCTTCTCTGTCCTTGTAGATAACCCACAATGTACTTTCTTTACTTAATACCTTCAATTCCTTCCTGACAGTGTCCCACACACGTATAATCTATTTTGGTCTTCACCCTCACTGCTGTAACAGAGTACCTGACAGTCACCTTAATGGAGAAAAAGGTTTATTACGGATCACTGTTTAAGGGTATCGCCCATTGTCGCAGAAAGTCATGCAGGAGTGTGAAATGGCTGATTATGTTGCAAACACAGGAAGCAAGGAGAAGTGACTCCTGTTGTTCAGCTTTCTGCTTTTTATTAACTCTGGGATGGCACATACATAAAGGGTGGGAATAACCACCCCTCGACATGTCCAGAGGTTTGTTTCCATGGTGAGTCTAAATCCTATGAAATTGATACAAAGGTGAACAATCACACTTGTCTAGGGTCCACCCTCTAGAATGCTGTCTTTAAATACAGTCATATTCTTCCATACTGTACCAAGGATTAGGATTCTGAGTATGAATGTTGGTGTCATAACCATGAAAATGTGTGTCATAACCATTTCCACCAGAGGGCTGGTCTCTGGAGAGCCACATCTCATGATCTGGAGGGTACTATCTAGGGCAGTGAGAATCAAGGATTCAGAACATAAAAGAGTGAAGGGTGGAAATGGATGGTGCTTGGGTCTGGGAAAGAGGACTTCGAAATGCTCTGTTTAAAGAGAACAGCAATGGTGGTCACTTACCAAATTATTGCCTATGACACTGGTCAAAGTTTTGCAGCTTTATACATTTTTTTTTAAAGAGATGCTAAGCATTTTTATTACCCCAGTTTTGTGGGTGGCAATCAGTTCATTTAGTTATTTTTTAAGACTTATTATTTATATGTATGGTGGGATGGAGGGTGTTGGTGCATGTCAATGCTTTTGAAGGCCACAAGAGGATATAATTTCCTGAAGTTGGACTAACAGATGGTTGTGAACCTCCTGACGATGGTGCTTGGAAACAAAAGAGTGTCCTCTGCAAAAGCAATTCTTTGACCTCAGAGTCATCTCTTCATCTTCCATCCCATTTTTTAAAATAGAGGTATCAAGTTTTTTTATGACTCTTCCAAAGTCATATATTTGCTACCAGTTCTTGTATTAAAAAAGAAATAAGCTGGGTGGTGGTGGTGGTGGTGCATGCCTTTAACCCCGGCATTCAGGTAACAGAGGCAGGCGGATTTCCAAATTGAAGGATTTCCAAGTTCTAGGCCAGCCTGATCTACAGTGCAGTGTGAGTTCTAGGACAGACAGGAATACACAGAGAAACCTTGCCAAGAAAAGGACTTAAAAAGAAGAAAAAGAAGCACTTTCCTGTCTGATTTTTATCACATCCAGGTGATGCATTTGGGTCTAAGGCCAGCGCTGGTGACCTACATTTCCTGCTGGATTCTAGAATTCACTCAATATATACTTAGTGAGCTATTTTGTAAGACTCAGGGCCCTTTTGTGGGTTCCGAGGATGCTGTATTCAGGGCGTGAAAATTCGGGAAACATTGAGAAAAGAAGGTGGAAAGATTTTTTACGAGTCAGAGGTTAGGTAGAACAAGACAAAGTGGTGTGTTCTGGACATGACAGGACTAATGTACTGCTCACTCGCAGCAGCTGTGGTTGCCTGCACATGATGAAGTCTATTAACATTCCAGTGCTGGGGGCGGGACTCAGAAGCTTCCACCCCTAACTAAGGGGCTACTGATAGTTGATGGCTGCTGGAGGTCAGAGAGCCAGCTGTCTTCAAGGGTGCATGCAGTCCCTGGTAGGTTGGTAGTGGCCCCCGTGGATGGTCAGCCCAGATTGGACTGAGTAGTTACTGTATTTAAAAGAAAAAAAAAAAAACTAAGAGGGTTGGGAAGAGTAGGAAGGAGGTGAGTGGGTTTGGAAGATAGGGGAGGAGATAATACAATCAAAGTACATTGCATGCATTATGAAATTCTCAACAATGGACCACCATTAATTAAGGAGCTGGGTGTGTACACAACTTGCATAGGCAGGCAGATCTCTGAATCAAGGCCCACCTGGTCTACATAGAGATGTCCAAGCCGGTCTGGAACATAGTGATCCACTGTCTTAAAACAAAATGCCAAAAAGATGGACTTAATCCATTAGTATAAGTAAACATTAATTTGCACACACAAATAATTTATATACACATGTGTGATTGCAAACTAGTGAAGCTTATGTACGCTGTGAATGGGGCACAATGAGAGATAGAGGTAGGGGACTTTGGTACAGATTTGTGGTGATGAAAACCTCTGCAGTGACACATGAGATGACGACATAGAGGATGATGGGGGGCTGGGCAAAAGATGTTTATAAAGAGGCCCAGGTGGTGGAGATGTAAAGTGGGCAGGAGGGCTGCAGCGGAGAAAGAGGAAACAGCATAGTAGGGCGTCGTAAACCCTGTGGCGGTCTTGATCATTATCCTTGCATTTCCACTAAGATATACATGGCTAGGGCTCTGAAGAGGCAGAGAACCTTGGAGAAATTTGCTAGCCTTCCCTTTGTACCTGTGGGAGGGGGAGAGTCCTGACTGACTCTTCAGCCATAAGGAAAGGACTCTTAGTCCAACCACCTTGCTCCGTCACCCAGGGTCCTTTATAGATGCCTTCCCCAGCGCTGCAGCAGAAATGAAGAGGACCATTCAACAGCTCAAAAAAGGTAAACCAGCCTCCAGCTCTGACCCCCTGCAGACACAAAGCACACCACACAGATATTCACTCTGAATCCAGCAGATATGCTGGGACCAGTGGATTTCCTATCATAGGACAGATCATCCACCTAGGTGTCTTCTGAGGTCTGTTTTTGGCCCTTCACTCAAAGTCATCTTCTCTAGGCAGTGCTTCTCTAACTGGGCTTACTAATTAGGTTCCGATTGCTTGAAGGATTGATTGCCTGGTATCTACTTGCCACCCTGAAGGGTAATTAATACTTCAAGACTGGTTCCTCCTCAAGGCTTTCTGTATGCCCCATCCCTTTCCCCTTTCCATAGATGGTAGTTGCAGGCCTTAAGTATGACACATGTGGCTTTTCTCCACCCTCTGGATGAAGCTCTGTGGACTTGGCCCTGCCCCTTAGGAACTGTGTACTCTGTTCTGCCTTCCGAGGTGCTGTATTAGGAGCCTAGACCTGTCCCCACAGGAGAGGGTCCCCAGCCTATAATAACACCTGGAGGGGCTTTAGATAGGTCTCTCTGTCGACTACGTGGATCCTAATGCCTTCTTTCTCTCCACAGTTCAGGCGTGCGTCCCTCCTTGTGGTAAGGTCTTAGTTTCGAACTCATGACAGCAGGGGAAGCTTGGTGACTAGGGTGGAAACCTGGAGCTTAAGATGGAGACAGTGAGAGGGTCTCAGATCCAAAGGAAGCCGATAGGAAAGTACATAAAACTAGGCATTGTTCAAAAACTTAATAGAAGCAGGCCTTGATGGTTCAAGCATGTCATCCTAGCTACCTCAGAGGCCTAGACAAGGAGGATCACACTTCCGAGGCCAGCATAGGCTACACAAAATTTTAGTCCATGCTGGGCAACTTCGGGTGACCCTGTCTCAAAACAAAAGCTAAAAGGAATGCTGAAGATACAGCTCAGCAGTGGAGTACTTTCCCAGAATAACTAGTGCGGGGTTGGCCTTCAGTGGTAGATCTCTTGCCTAGACTCTTTCAGAGGGTCTAGGGTATGGCCTATTTGTAGAGCGCTTTCCCAAAATTTCCAAGTGAGGGCCCGGGAGCATGGTTCGGTGGTAGAGAGGTGGCCCGCATATATGTGTATGTTATTAAAAACTGGTTTAACAGCCCAAACAAGGAGTATATGACCAGGCATGGGCTAGTCATTCAAATGGTGTAGAAAAGATTGGGTCTGTCTTCCACCTTCCCAATAGAACCCTGGGAGTTCCCGTAGGTTTAACAGGGTTCACAGAATTGGTCTGGAGACTGCAGGGGAGCCCAACACTCCTGGTCTTCACAGGTGTCCAGGAGTTCACTAGGCTTTTCCACTGCTGGGGCTGCTATTCCACAATCTGCGACCTACCTCTCGACTGTCCAGGTGAGGGGCTGGGGCTAGGATACCAGGGAAGGGGCCGGGCTTATGCCGGCTTACAAGAGTCACCCGACTTCTCTCCAGTTCAGGACCTGATAGTGAAACGTGGAGACCAAGCTTTGTTTTCTTGTACCGTGGACTTCCAGTTGCCAAAGTCGGAGCTCACTTATTCCTGGAAATTTGCGGAAGGAGGTGTGAGTCCGGAAAGGGCCAGCTGGAGGACATAAGCCATCGGTTCTGCTCACAAGGAAGGAGGTTCAGTTCAGGGTAGGGGTTCGGTTTAGTGCACGAGGAGGTTCGGGGACCTAGGGAGATAGGTTAAATGTATGGAAGACCGGTGCTTAATGTGCATTGTAAGTCAGGCTTCAAGGAATGCCGGGAAGGGTTGCTTAGAACAGCCAAAAGAGCCAGAGGCCTGCAAGCTGAGTCAGGTCTTGTGTAGGAGGCATGCGATTCCGGCTGAGTCAAGATATATTTCAGCTCCTTAGAGTTGAAATACAGCTTCAGTCCCGCCACCCCGCAGCTCCGGACTCGGGACATGTCCTACTTCCGAGATGTGCCGGGGGCTCACGGGTACCTGGCGCGAATCCGGCCAGTGCAACCCAAGCACAGCGGGACCTTCGCATGCGTGATCCTGCATGACCAACGCCCCCTGGCGCGGCTCTACTTCTATCTGAACGGTGCGGGCAGGGCAAGGATGTGAGGTGGGGCCCAGGGCGAGGCTCCACCCCTTAACGTGTGCGTCTGGGCAGTGACGGGCCCTTCCCCGCCCGGGGAGATGGAGCTTCAGGTCACATTCCGGGAAGTGGTGAATTGGTCAGCGCAGGAGGCGGAAATGATCGTGCCCTGGAGGCCCAGCCTAGGCGAACTACTTACCAAGCCCCGGGCTCTGACGCTTGGCAACCTGTTCCTGCTAGCGACCACCGCCGCATTCCTGTCTGCTAGTGTTACTGTGCTAGCGTGGTGAGTGCGAGCTTCCACCCTCCCTTCTCCCAACTCCTCTGGTCCATGCTCCTTGCCTTTGCCTGGAGACCAGAAATCCAGACTCCCGTCGGTCCTCCAGACCCCAGCCTCCTCCCTCAATCCTAGCAGTCCTACCCAAGTCTTCTCCCAGATCAAGGGTCTGCCTTCCTGAGAACCAGAGACCGAGGAATCCAGTTTCCATCCTTTAAGATCTAGGATGCTTAACCCTTTTTTGTCAGACCCGGGGCGGCGGAGGGGGGTCCAGTCCCCAACATTCCTTCCTCAGATCCAGGAGACCAGGTCCTAGTCTTTCTTGCTCAGGCTAAGAAATCCGGGTCTCTGTATTTCTGTCCGAAAACCTATGAATCCTCACACCAACCCTCCTTGGAGACTCAGGTCAAAGCTCCTTGCACTTTGAAACCCAAATGTGTTTTTCTTACTGGCCCCTCCTACAGCACCCACCCCTTTGTTTTCCCAGGATGTTTTTTCGATGGTACTTAAGTGGCAACTAACCAGAGTTAGTCCTGATCCTACATCTGTCCCTGAAATAAAGAATGTATTTCAGTTATTTCTAGATTCTCTCGTTTGTTTGTTGTTTCAAGTGGTCACTGCTCACCGTGGGGGGGGGGGATGAGGACCAACAAAATACCCCACCCCAGTACTCAGGAGAATGTGACAGGATGCAAGCTGTCTTAGTTGGGGAGGCCCTTTGAGGCCCTTGGACATCAGCTCAGACCCTTTTCTCCAGCAGATTATTTTGCATTCCCATCTGTAGGAAAACACTATATGCTACCCCTACAAAAGAAACACCTTTTCTTTCCAAATCTTTTCTTCCTATTAGAAAAAGCACTTAACACCCTTCTAGTAGTTCAGAGCAGAAACCACTGGTCAACATTGCCAGCCCTTCACTGGGAGATTTTAGGCAGGAGTTCTACCATTGAGCCCCAGCCCCTCACTGGAGTATTTTCTTAAGGCCTCTACCACTGAGTTACACTTCCAGTCCCTCTCACTAGGCAGTATCTCTAGTGCTGGTTGACACCCCCAGCCTCTTGCTGTGGACTCTAGACAGGAACTATACAGCTGAGCTGCATGCTTAGTCTGGTTTCTTATTGTGTGTGTGGGGCGGTGTTGGATAAATATATATATACATGAATGTGCATGTAGAAGCCAGAAGTGAACCTCGAGTGTCATTCCTCACCCCCATGTTTTTGTGACAGGATTTCTCAATGGCTAGGACTTGCCTGGCTAGGATAGCTGGCCAGCAAGCCCCAAGGATCAACATGCCACCTCACTAGCTCCAGAATTACTAGTGTATGTTTTTTACAGGAGAGTTCTGGGGATGGACTTGGATCCCTGCTAGTTTCCAATATAGTATTGTTAAGTCACATTGGATTGCTACTCTGCCCTAAACACATCAATAGCTTCCTGTTGTCACTGGAACCAAATCAAATTCCTTGTTAAAACTTCCAAGGCAGTACTTGGGGAAGCAGAGACAGGCAGACTCTGTGGGTTTGCGACCACTCTGGTGTACAGAGGGAGTCCAGGACCGCCAGGGCCTTGTCTCAAACCCAAGGCTTCACACATTCTGGCCCTTGTTGGTGTTCCTAACCTTGTTCCTATCACGGAAGAGACCTTTCCATCCTACCTTGCAGTTCCCATTTCTCCTTGTGATGTTTATAAGAATCTCAGCCACCCCAGGGTGTTGCTGTGATAAAACATGATCAGAAGCAGCTTACAGAACAGTTTGTTTTTGTTTGTGGTTGCGCAGAGAGAGGCCAGACGATGGGATATATGGCAGCAGACTGCTGAGAGGTCAAATCTCAAAATGCATAGATGAAGCCATGGGTGCCAACTGGAAGAGGGGTGAGGCTATAAGTTCAGGAAGACAACCCACAGTGACATACATCTTCCAACAAGGCTCTACCCCATAAAGTTTCAGAACCTCCAAACAGGGAACCAATATGTAAACCTATGGGGGGCAGTTCTTATTTCAGTCACCTAACTGGGCCATGGAAGGTCATGATTTGATTGATACATACCATCCAGCTGCTCTGTCAGTTACTTTCCTGATTCTGTAACTGTATATTGGCTCATGGTTTCAGATAACTTTCAGTCTCCTAGATTTAGGGAAGGTTGAGAAGTTCCATCCAAGGTAGTTGAGGATGTGACCACAGGTGTGTGGCTGACCAGGAAGTGCAGAGTTAGAGAAATCAGGGGCCTGGCTAATAAACCTTCAGAGCCTATCTCCAATAACCTGTTCTGGCAGACTCCACCTTATAAAGGCTCCATAGTCTCTCCAAATTTTGAGACCTACTGGGGAGCAAGCATAACACAAGCCTGTGGATAGCACGTCGAATTCAAGTCTTGGAAGGGGAGACCGGGACCAGGGTGAAGGGGGAGTGACTCTCAGTGTAAGAGTTACTTTTCTTTTGCTAGTATAAAATAACATGACCAAAGGCAGCATAAGGAAGAAAGGGTTTATTAAAATAAGACATAAGCCAAAGCTTATGGTTCCACAGTGATAGAGTCCCTCATGGTGGGGAAAGCCTGACAGCAGGTGTGGGAAGGCATGGGGGTAGGAATAGGAACCTGGCAGATCATAGTTTCATCCACACGTGGGCAGTGAAGATAAAACAAAAGGTAGAGTGAAGCTATGACACTCAGCCTGAGCCAGTGGTGTGCTTCCTCAGCAAGGCTCCACCTCCTGAAGATTCCATAACTTCCATCTACAGCATCATCAACTAGAAACTACGTGTTTAAATACATGAGAACATGTTTCATTAAAGACTAAGTCCATTCTGTCCAGAAGATACTCCCAATAGCATCTGCAGGCAGATGGGAGTGCAGGGGTTAAGAGACAAGAAGACATCAAGGAAAGCACAGAGGCTTTCTCTGTAATGGACATGACCTAATTCAGTTTAGAACTGAAGCACCAGTTCCCTACAGTCTGTCAGTTGCTTCAAAAGGACAAGTCTTGCTGAAAAACTTTGGGTAACTTTAATTAGTGCAGTCTTTGACCCCAGCAGTCACAGGCACATATGTCTGTGGTTTTATTTTATTATGATTTTTTTAATTTTCTTTTTGTCTACATGTATGTGCCTGCATGTAGACACCAAGGTTGATGCTAGGCATCTCTCTCAGTCACTCTCAGCCCTGAAAATATTTTTGAGTCAGACTCTCTAACTGAACCTGGAGCTTACATTTAGCCAACCCATTTACCTACACTGGGTGCCCACGGGGCTCCAGGTGTCCTCCTGATTTCTACTTTCCAGTTCTGGGATTGCAAACATCCAGTATTGCACCTGGGTTTTTATGTAGGTTATGGGACAGAAACTTGTCTCTGTGCTTATGCAACAAGCACTTTGCCAACTGAGACACCCTTCTAGCCTTATTATTTTTTTGTTGACAGAGTCTCAGTTTGTAGCCAAACCTGTTTTGGGTCTCAGGATCATCTTTCTTCAGCCTTCCAAATGCTTGAAGAACCTGTGTGTGACCACACACAGATTATCTAGATTTTTTGTTGTTGTTTTATTTTGTCTTGGAGACAGGATCTCAGTGTCCAATCTAGACTGGCTTGGCTCTTGGGGTCTTCTTATTTTGGCTTCCAAAGCCCTTTAATTATAGATGTGCATCAACCGTGCCTGCCTCTTTCGGGTAGTCTTTACTTTTTCAAATTAACTATTTGTTTATTTCTGTGAAGGTTAAAGTGCAACCTGCAGGGGTGGATTCTCCTACCTGGTCGGATCCCAGGAATTGAGGTCAGGTTGACAGACTTAATGCCAGGGGCTTGTGTGAACTAGGCCAGTGGTTCTCAACCTGTAGGTTCCATCCAAGGTAGTTGAGGATGTGACCACAGGTGTGTGGCTGACCAGGAAGTGCAGAGTTAGAGGAATCAGGGCCTGGCTAATAAACCTTCAGAGCCTATCTCCAATAACCTTGGATGTTGAATGACCCTTTCACAGGGGTCACATATCAAATATCCAGCGGCATATCAGGTATTTACATTATGATTCATAACAGTAACAAAGTTCCAGTTACAAATAGCAATGAAATAATTCTAGGGTTGGGTGATCAGGAGAACCTGAGAAGCTACTCCAAGCTCATAGCATTAGGGAGGTTGAGAACCACTGGGCAAGCCCATCTTTCTGGTATTCTTGATTGCAGACCACACTGAGCGTTGGCTAGGAGGCCACTGTGAGCTTATCTATATTTCTGTCCTTGCAAATTATAACACACTTGTTAATGGGTTTGTGACTGAATCAGCAACTGGGTGGAAAGCTTCAGTGCTTTGTTGTGTGTGTGTGTGTTTTGTAGGACAATCTTTTTTTCTTTTTATTAACTGATCTAGGCCCCTTCTTGCTCTCCTCCTAGCCCGACTCCCATCCTCTTTCCTCATTACACTGGCCTCCTCTTCTCAGAGAAGGGAGCCCCCAAACTGTGCCATTCTACCCCATTCTACCGACTCTGTTGCCTGCTGTTGGATTCCTCCCCCTCCGCCCCCCAAGCTGGGCAAGCTTGTCTGGTCTCAGTGGACAAGGGTGCACTCAAGTGGTTATTCTTATCATCAACATGGCTCTTAAATATGCAGTTCAGGGAGCTAGGATGAAGCCCTTATGCTTGCTGAGACAGGAAGGTGGATTAAGAAGAGAAAAGTCTGGAGTTGGGTGTGCGATGTTGCTTTACACTAGTCTGGAATTTAGAAGCAAGCCTAGTCAGACAATATTTGGAAATCTTGTCTCTCTGTGGAGAGTGTAAGTAGAATGCTTATAGCCATAATGTTGAGTACCAAGCAGGGCTATGTGTTGACAGATGAGAAAAGTGGTTCTCTAATGGCTGCATGATGAAGAACCCAAAGGAAAGTTTTGGAAGATGTGTGAGACAGAATGAATAACTTATTGTACAAACAGGTGTGCATGCCTGTTCATGCCTGTTCATGCATCTGGACTCTAAAAGAGGGTCTCATATGTCCGCTGTCATGCTCCGTCTCTTCTTTTGGAGCACAATTCCTCCTTTTAATCTGGAGCTTGTGTTTTCTTGGCTAGGTTGGACAAAGATAACCTTGAACTCCGGATTCTCCAATCTCCACCTTCCCAGACCAGGTATCACAGGAATGCACTAACATATAGTTTAGGCAGTGGTGGAGTGAAACTCAGCTTCATGCTTAGGAAGCAAGTACTGGAACAACTAAGCCAACCTCCCCAGCCCAGCAAAAGAACAAACAAAACAAAACAAACAAGGCTGAGGGAGCAAGTGTCTGAGGCTCCTGTTTCTTCCTGACAGCCAAGTGAAAAAAAAAACAAAAAACAAAAAACAAACCATACCTCAGTGGGAGGGTCATGGTTTTAACAATGTGGGTATCATTAGTGAACTTAATTTAATGACCGATTTTGTGGAGTGCAAGAGAGGTGCCGTGGGAGTACAGCCCTGTGACTGGCTTGGGTTCTCAACAGTGGGAGTCAACATTAGTCATTAGGGAAATGGAAATCAAAACCAAAAAGAGAAATCAAGCTGCAGTCACCAGGATACCTTAGGCACTGTGTTCAGGAAGTGGGTGGGAAGATCAAAAGCCTCATCACAGTTGCTAGCAATGAGGTAGAACAGAGTAACCCCTGTGGAAAATTCTGCCAGTTCCTTCAAGGGTTAGGGTCTGGAAAGACGTCTGGCTGAGCAAAGGACTTGCAGTGAATCATGAAGAACTGGGTTTGAATCTTCAGAACCCATGTAAAAATGCACCTAGTACTGAGCTTTTAATCCCAGCCCTCCTATGGCAAGATGAGAGATGAAGACAGGAGACTCCTAGGAAGCTTGTGGCAACCAAGGCTGGCACATGCAGTGGTGAATTAGAGACCCTGCCTTAAAGAAGCTGGAAATTGAGGACTGGATGAGGTGATATAACCTTTAACCTCCACACAGTCACATGAATGCATGTGTGTGTCACACACACACACACACACAGGAACATAAACACACAGATAAAAATAAATGGTCAGGGCTACAGATGTGTACAGATGCGGCTCACTTAGTGCAGTAATCGCCTAGCATGCTCAAAGTCCTTAGTTCTAGCCCCTGCACTTCATAAGCAGTGTGCTAGTTTGTATCCGTGATTCTAGAACTAGGAAAATGAAGTCTGGAGGATCACAAGGACACGGTCATATTTGCCATGTATGACACTAATGTGTGTTCTGTGAGAGCCTGTCTCAAAATATAACAATTAAAAAGACCTGGCAGTTCTCCCAGGTGTATACTCAAGAAAATTAAAGTCATAGGTCCACACAAAAACTTATCAAAGAGCAATGTAATCCCAAGTGAAAGTGAACCTATTATGATATGCTGCTTAACAATAACAAGGAATAAATCAGAGATTCGGTAGCATGAGTGAGCTTTGAAATTGTTCTGCTAAATCAAGTCATAAAAGATCACAGACTGTGTGATTCCATTTGTAAGAACTATCTGAAACAGATAAATTCAGACAAACTTCACAGCAGCTACTGCCTCAAGTGTGTGTGTTTGAGAGACATCGGGATGAGGAATAACCACCAGCAGGTATACAGTCCCCTGGGGAGTAAAGGAAATGTTAAGTTAGATTATGGTTATGGCTACACAAATGATCACTTTTCCTTAAATTGAATTCTACCAGCTTTTTCATGCGATGTTGTTATCCATAGAAACGGAAGTGGAATGGTAGTTGAGGAAACAGAGGTCCAGAGAGTCCTTAGAAGGTTTTGGAGACAAGATTTCATGTAGACTGGGATGGCCTTGAACTCCCTTTGGAGCAGAGTGTGATGTTTAGTTTTGATTGCCTACTTGACACCTGGGAAGGAAGTCTCTGTGAGGAATGGTCTGGATTAGAGTGGCCATTAGGTATGCCTGTGAACAATTTTAACCGGGTTAATTGAGGTGGGATGATTCTCTCCTAATGTAGGCAGCACCATTTTGTGGGCTGGGCTCTGGGCTGACTGAAAAAGTGAGCTGAGCACCAGCATGGGTGCTCTCTCCTCTTGACCAGGTGCTTCAAGTTCCTGCTGCCTTTACTCTCCTGCAACAGTGGACAGTGGCCTGCGTTTGTTAGCCAAGTAAAACCTTTTCTTCCTGGCTGCTTTTGCAAGGGTATTTTCTCACAGCAACAGGAAACAAATCTGAATTGAGAATGCCCATGAACTTCTGATCTTACTGCCTTCAACTTACAGGTGATGGGGATTAATAGGTGTTCACTGTCTCATTTGGCTAATAATCGTATTTTCTTTAAATTTTTATTTGAGATTTTACGGGTGCTTTGTCTGCATGCATGCTTGTGCACTACATCCACAGAGGCCAGAAGAAAGATGTTGGGTCCCCTGGAATTGAAGTTACAGAGTTTGTGGGCCACCACGTGGGCACTGGAAATTAAAACCAGGTCCTCTGGAAGACAAGTCATTTCCCCACCTCCAACACCTGTACTTTCTGAAGACAGAATCCAGGAAAGAGAGTCCCCCTTGGAGGCTCAAACATCTACCACCCAAGACTGGACCCTGTGTTTCAAATTGTCATTGACAAGAAAAATGGGAAGGGGCGCTTGGAGGAAAATAAATAAAAAAATTTATTATATCTTAATCACAGTACAAACAGATTAAATAGCAACAGGGAGAAAGTGGGGACCTTCTGGCCCGGGTTCTACAAACCCACACCCTGATCAATAAATTACCCCTTCCCAGAGACCCACAAATCTGAGTTCCAGTACAGTCCAGACTGAGGAATCTTGGATGACTCCCTCATTTCAAAGAGAAAGTAAACTGAGGCCCCATGAAATCCCAAGACTCCAGAGGGCTATCCGGCAGGACTCCTCTTGCTTCCCCTCTAGGCCCTCAATGGCTAGACTCACACTTGGACACGGTAACCACCGCTCCGACGTCGACATAGCCTCCTCACAGCCACCCAATAGATAGTCAGCATTACCACCCAGTAAGCCACATAGGCGCTTGCCCCAGCAGCGAGGTGGTAGGCCTCGGCTGCCCTGGACGGGCCGCTCCAGTCAGCGCTGGCCTCCTGGGCCACACTTCGGGCCAGGCCTCCAAGCAGCAGTACAGCCCAGAGTGCCAGAGGCAGCACCGGGACGTAGTTAGCAGCCAGCTTCTTCCTGCCTGAAGTGCCCCAGCCACTTTGATTCATGGTGACCAACGCCAGGAACTTGGCGGGCAGGAGGCCGCACATGTAGAGAGGTGCATAGAGGGACAGCAGCACCATGCGCAGGCAGCCACGCAGCCAGGCTGCAAAAGCCGCCTTGGCCAGCGCCACGCCCTGCACGCACAGCAGCACCCAGAGTAGAGCCCATGGGCGCCCAGCATAGAAGAGCCGCAGCACCGTGGCAGCCACGAAGAAAGGGAACAGGCCTGAGACTATCGCCTCATAGGTCATCCACGCGTGGTGGCGGTGCCACCACAGGGCATTGTATAGCCACTCTCGGAAGTAAGACTTGGACCAGCGGGTCTGCTGGCTCAGCCAGCGCAGGAAGGAGGAGGGTGTCTCCGAGTAGCATCTGGATCGAGAGGTATACCTGGCGGGCACAGAGGAAGAAAGGCTGATGTCAGTGTGGTTTTCCCTGGGGCCTGGGCAGGAGTTTTAAATTCTAAGATCACTGCATGTACATGTGTTTTGTTTGCATGTGTGTATGTGTGCTGCACGTGTTCCTGGTGCTTAAGATCAGAATGCTTGTGAGCTGCCTGTGTAGGCACGCTGTCAGTCTAACCGAGGGCCTCCTTTTTCACTACTGAGCCATCTGTCCAGTCTGTTGGGCAGAGTTTTGAAGTGAAGTGACCACTTTCACTAATATTGGGGCATTTTTTAAACTTTTTTTTTTTTTTTTTTTGTCACTGTGACAAACACCTGGCAACAACACAGCTCAAGGAAGGAAAGATTTATGGCTCATAGCTGAGACAAAGTCTGTCATGGGAGGGAAAGCAGAGAGTCAACAATACAAGACAACTGATCCCATTGCATCCATTTATGGGAAACAGAGGAATGAGTGCTGGTGTGTGTGTATGTGTGTGCGCGCACGCACTTGTACACATGCTCAAGCAGCATGTGTGTAGAAATCTGAGGACTATTTATAGGAATCACACAGGCAAGATAGAGAGAGAGCCAGAAAGCCTATGCATATCAATGTACAGGGAAGCCAGGAAAGTGTCTCCTGGTTCCCTGGAGATGGAGTTCGAGGCGATTGTGAGCCCCCAGTGTGGGCGCTAAAATGCCAGTCCTTTGGAAGAGGCCCTGTTAACTAATAAACCATCTCTGCAGCCTCCTCACCATTCTTTCGTGGACCAATATCATGATTTAATATTTACAGCAGTGGGGACTGCATGAAGATTGAAATGCCAAGCAGTTTTGAGTAATTGCTCAATCAATGTGAGTGACTGCTGTTTTTACTGTGACTAACACTGTTACTAGAGACATGACTAATATTATAGTCACTGACACTAACTAACACCGTCAGTGACATGACTAAGTGCTGACTAAATTGGCAGGGCCTGCCATGAGGAGCAAGACAAGACTGGCTGCTACCCAGGTTAGTCTCTGTGTGAGAAGTTCTAAAAAGAGCAATTGGACCCCTTCCTGTAGCCGAAGCAGAAACCATTAATCTCTTCCTGTGTGGCATAGCCACACCCATGCAGGTTACATAGAATCCTAATTAAGGAAAGTCACAGATGGCCAGCACCAACATCAAAGGCAATATCGAAACTAGTCTTTGTTTTGATCTGTCATTTGTGTCCTAACTAGGGTAAATGGATATTTGTCTACATCTGTGCTAGATATTAGTTTTAACTGTCACCTTGCCACAATCTAGAATCACCGGAGAAGAAAGTCTCTATTGAGGAGCTGTCTAGATCAGGTTGGCCTGCAGGCATGTCTGTGGGGAATCATCTTGATTGTTCACAGGGCTGGCACTGAATCATCTAAGAGTAGAGAAAGCTAGCTAAATACTAAGCAGAAGCACGCCAAATTCCATTCATTTCTCTCTGCCTTTGAACGTAGATGTGACATAACTGGCTGCCTGAGTTCCTGTCCTGGCTTTCAGTGATGTACTGTGATCTGGAATTGTAAGCCAAAAACAAACTGTCCCTCCCTTTGGATGCTTTTGGTCAAGGATATCTTTCTGGCAGAAGCAAAAATTGAAGCACCACTTCCCTAGGAAAAGTCATGAAACATACTATATACGTTGCCATACCTGATAGATGTATTGTCTTCTCGAAGCAAGAAGGGATTTATGTGCCCTTTGCCTATTGCTGTTCCTCTAGAGCACTCTCCTCCAACGACAGGTGCCTCATTTTGCGGGGGAGGCATGCTGGCATCATCTCCATGGTGCAGCCCACTTACCCAGCCCACCTTGTTCAGTCTGTGTGTACTGACTCACCCTTACCTTGCCTTGCTTGATGGTGACCATTTAGTGAAAAGCCTTCATGAAGACACTTTGCAACCTTTAGAGTTTCTTGGAAGGCCGCTGGCCAAATGCACATGGCTCCCCCCACCTCTTATGATATCTATCCTCTGCCTCTCTCTGTCCCTCTGTCTCTCTCCCTCAGGGACACTCACTGGTGTCCTCACACACTTGACCATCAGTCTGGTCCCCTCAACTTACTTGGTGGCGTAGCCCATGCTGAGCATGCGGTTGGTGAGGTGCCTGTCATCCCCGAAAGTGCAGTGCGTGCCCAGAAACTTCTGGTTGTACCAGGCCTCCAGAAACTGCTGCAAGAGGTTGTTCCTGTACAGGCCTAGGTAAAGTGGAAAGCACAAAAAACAGCCCCTGATGAGGTCAAGTTTGTGTTCAATGCATCTGCTTCCTACTATCTCCATCTGTTCTCAGTTTCTCTGTCACCATCTCCCAAACAGCCCTGGTCTTATGCTCAACAACCTGCCCATTCTGCTGTGTCTGTTACCTGACCATGCACTGTAAAGTCATCACTCCCCCAACAATGCCATGGCCTTCTCAGTGCCCTGCTCAACCCCATCTCTTCCCCAACCTCATCTCACTCCCTTCCATGAGCCCTTTTATAGCAACTTCCTCAGCCCTATCTTTGCCCTCAACTTTACCCTGCCTCTGCCCCTCTCTGTACCTCATTACCTGACCACAAGCCCTCCAAAGCTTGTTTTCACTCACCCAGAGGACCACTGATACAGGACACACAGTGGAAGTAACTCTGACAAGCTCTCTCCACATTGAAGGCTACCCAGTATCGCAGGCTGCTCAAGAAGCTGACCCAGGAGTCCAGAGGGTTAAGGATCCTTACATCTCCTCCAACAGCCCCTACCCGGGGATCTTCATCCAACACTTGCACAAGCTCCAGTAGTGCCATGGGGTCTAGCCTTGTATCTGAGTCACATACCTGTGAGAAGGAAGGAATCCGGATCAGACCAGAACCCTACAAAAGGCCAGTGCTTGGAAGGCTTTGCTGTTTAAACTATCCCCTGGACTGGGGTCCTGGATTATATAAGAGTAGAAAGTGAGTCGAACGCAAGCATTCATCCTGACTGTGGATGCAATGTGACCAGCTGATTCAAGTTCTTTCTGCCTTGACTTCCCTTCCATGAAGAAATATACCTTGAACTATGAGCCAAAACAAGTCCTTTCTCCCTTAATGTGTTTTTATCAGTATTTTCTCACAGTAAAATGAAAAAAAAAACCTAAGATAGTAGAATATTCGTGAATGAACATAAGGAATGGATAAATGGATTTCTTAGATGGATGGATGACAAAAATCTCAATATTGAAAGGAGGAAAAGCAAAGTAGACAGAGAGAGGAAAAAAACAAGAAAGGGGAGAGAGAACAAAAGGGGTAAGTGAATGAATAAGTGGATGAGATCCACAGTAGATATATGGCTATATGGCTGGATAGAAGAGTGAAGGAAATAATTTCCATATTGCATGTAGAAAGTAATTAACATTATTTTATCAAATGCCTGGATAGGTTAGTGGGTGAATGAATCTTTGTATTAAATGAACACATAGTTGCATGGATGAATGAATGTATAATCGAATAGAGAGTTTCCTTCTGTCTTCATGGCTGCATGAATGAAAGAAGGGAATGGTTTTCTTCCTTCAGTGTTGTTGTGATTTGTATGTGAAATGTCCCCCATAGGTTCATATATTTGAACACTTGGTCTTATAGCTGGTGGTGGGGTTTTGGAAGGTTATGTAACTTTTAGGAAGTGGAGGCTTGATGGAGAAAGTGGGTCATGGGAGACCAACTAGTGGGTCTCACTTCCTTTTCTCTGCCTGCAGGAGCAATTGTAAGCAGCTTTCTCAAGCTCCTGAATCCATTCCATCTCCTCAAACTGTGAGCCAAAATGAACACTTTATTCTTTAAGTTGCTTCTCTCTGGTTCTTTTGTCACAGCAACAAGCTTGCAAATGGATAGAGATGTTGGAAATGAGCAAATGAAACATAATGTAGGTACTACCATTTTGTTTTCAGGATCCACTTAATCAGAGGGAGAAACTAAGTTTAAAGTTCCAGGCCTTTGGGAAACTTGGGATTTCAATAGCCTGAACAGCTTCTGTTGTAAAGAAACAGTTGTCTGAGTCCAGGCATCTCAGGGACAACTCCATCTTGGGGCAGGTCAAACAAGTTTATGTTCCCAGGCCCAGGGACCTACTCTTATCTTCATCGATGGAAAGTCCTTAGCACAACCTATTATGTCAAAATATGATTGGACACTGCTTCTGCTTGCTCCATAGTTTTATCCTTTAAATACCTGTATAATGTCTCTTCAGGATCATAGTTCAGCTCCTGAGTGTCTGTTCTGCAGCCCTAATTGATCAGTAGCAGCTTGGTTACGATTAATTTTTGTCATCAGCATTGACCTGGTGTTTGAGTCATGTCCGATTTATGTCAGATTTAGGTAGACCTGAAAACAAAGTGAATGAACACTTTGTTGGGTGTGTAGGTAGATGCATATACCACTGAATGAAAGAGAATCGCGCTAAAAGAATAAGAAAAGGAGGACCCATTGTATCAAAAGTATGGATGAGATTGAGTAAATCTCCGTATTAAGTCAGTTCATCAATGGTTAATGAATGAGTGAACTGATGAATTGGAGTTTCTGTCTGAATGTGTGGGAAGTGATGAAAGAAGAAATTATTAAGACTGGGGACATAGCTAGGAGGATAAAAGTGCCCGTGCAACTTGAGGACCCTCTGTATCCATACTTGTAGCATACTGCCGTGTGTGTGTGTGTGTGTGTGTGTGTGTGAGAGAGAGAGAGAGAGAGAGAGAGAGAGAGAGAGAGAGAGGGAGAGGGGGTAGGGGGGGAGACAGACAGAGAGAGAGACAGAGAGACAGAGAGAGAGAGAGAGAGAGAGAGAGAGGGAGGAGTATCACCAGGGCTTTCTGACTACCTACCTAGCTCTTAGTTCAGTGACAGATCCTGTATCAAGGAAATGAGGGAGGGGTACAGTGATAGAACAGGACAGCTGATGTCTTTCTGAGAACTCCCCAGTACACAGACACACACACACACACGTGACAACAGGATTGACTCGAAATGAATGAATGGTCTATTGGAGGATGGATAAAAGCGCACATTAACTATAGAAAAATCTCTTCACTGAATGAACAAAGACAGTAAGAGATTTCTTCAAATCTGTTTGAGAATGTCCTGTTTCAGAGTTCAAAGCCTGACTTTGAACTTCTGATCCTCCTGCCTCCACCTTCCAAAGCCCTGGACGTACCCCGCACCCTGCTCTTTCTGAAGCAGAGGGTGTGATACCACACATAGGAGGCACAGGGGAACCTTGCACTCACCTGCACGTAGTCCACGGAGTCGCCCAGTGCCTTGAAAGCTGTGTACATGACCTCGCGCTTGCCACCCCAGCGCTGTGCCACGCACACGCACCTGTGTGTCCTCACCAAGGCTTCCACCATCAGCCGCCCTGGATCCTCTGCCTCCACCTCACGGTAGGCGCCGTCACCTTCTGCGCTTGCCACTTCTGCTGGCTCCCAGGGCTGATGGTAGTTGCCGTCCCACACGTAGGTTGCAGGGTCCTCATCTGCGAAGACTTCTCGGAACATGTCCACCATGTACAGATCCTCGTCACGGTTGCCGTCCACCACCATAAGGATGCGCAGTCGTGAGCGCGGGTACATCAGGGCTCGTGCCGAGGTCAAGCACTGGCGCAGGTACGCGGGGTCCTCCTGGTAGGCGGAGATGGTGAGCGCCACGCTGTGTGCAGTGGCTGCATCCAGGGGTCCTTTCGCTCTGGCCCGCCTTGCAGCCATCGCCACCCTCCGGTGCTCCAGGTAAGCAAAGAGGCTCTGCGCCACTAGATGAGCACTAAGGAACGCCCCGTAGAGGCCAAAGGCCAGGAGGCCATAGCGATCTGAAGCCAAAGGTACACCTGCAGCATAGGCCCAGGTCATGAGGCCCAGGATGAGTAGGGCGAAGGTGATGGTGAATATCCGCCTGGCCAGGCCAGAGCAGCGTCGAGCTGCTTCTGAGGGCTTTGGCATGTCCTGTGGGATGTCAAGGAGAAGGATCAGCAATGAGGGCCTCCTGGGGATGATTTTACTCCTGGTAATCTCCTGTCTAAACTGGATGGTAACACCCCAGAACTTTTCAATGGTATATCTTATATTTTAAAGGTTCATTTGTTTATTTTTATTTTAGGTGTTTTGTCTGCATGTATGTCTGTGCACATGAAAGCCAGAAGAGGGCACTGAATGCCTGGGATTTGGAGTTACAAGCAATTGTGAAGTCATTTGGTCTCAGGAACAAAACTCAGAACCTCTGCAAGGACAGCACCTGCTTTTAACTGCAGACACTAGTAACCTAGTACTTCTTGTGAAGATACCCAGAACACCACATTTGAAGTAATTGTGTCTATTGGCTTAATTCCTGATTCTATTACCCAACCCCCTTTTAGTAGAAAGGGTCTATGTAGCCCCAGCTGGTCCAGGCTGGCCAATGCTCCAACCTCAGCCTCCTGAGTGCAGTTTAGAGCCACCAAACCAGGCTTTTACTTAGTGCCTTTTATAGTAAGTTATTAGGCCTCCCTCTCCTCCAGTTTTAGCATCTCTTACATACAGAAGGATTACACAATTCAAAACCCCAGGCTGTCCCTCTGTTTCTGTTAGTTGCTCAGTGGGTTAAAGGTGCCTGCCTCCAAGTTTGACAGCTGAGTTTGATCCTTAGAACTCACAGGACTGAAAGACAGAAATCAACTTTGTGTTTTCCAATTAAAACACATGCTTTGGCCTGCCCTCCCCTCAAAAGTGATTTTAAAGATTAGAAAAAGCAATAAAGGTTGAGAATAACATCACAAACAAAAGCTTCTCCGTGTCAAAACACGAATACTATGTACTACATAGTTAATACAAAATGTGTATCAAGTGCCGTTTTCATTCTTTTATATGACTTGCTTATTTTGGAGCCTGGCCTACATGTAGCCGAGGATGACTTTGAACTTCCAATCCTTCTGTCTCAACTTCTGGCGTGCTGGGAGGATAAACATGTACCACCATGCCCCGTTTATGTAGTACTGGAGATAGAACAGTACTAGGCAAGTACTCTACCAACTGAGCTACTTTTCAACCCTAGGTAAGTACTTTTACCACTCCCATTTTCCAGGCAGAGCCACAGTCACCAGCCTGAATTTACACCTAAGACTGCGGGACTTGAACCCAGGATTACAGTCACTAATCAGTCCTTCTATGCTGGTTTCCCCTCTCAGGGGGGGCCCCAGTGAGGGCATTTGCAGTCATGGTATAGATAACACAACTGATGGTAGTCAGAAGCTTGTGACAGATGAGCAGCCACAGGTGGCAGAATTGCACTTCTGAATTCCCAGAGCCTTGGCCTGTGCCCATTTTCCATTGTCCAATTACTTGATGGCACCGTGTGCATTTGCATCTCAATGGAGGCTGCAAAGGGTCTCTGTCTTCTCATCCATAAAATGGGTGAATAGCAATTTCCACAACCACACACTGTTCTACAGCAACCCGACAGGTCTTATTTCTATGGCTCAAAGAGATGAATTCTTTCTCCAAAGGTCACTCACGTAGTTAGCAGAGGACTTAGGGTTCTTTTTTTATTAATTTATTTTTATTTTATATTAATCACAGGTTACGTACTTTGTATCCCAGCTGTAGCCCCCTCCCACATTCCCTCCCTATTCCCTCATCCCTCCCTCATCTCCTCCCTGCCCCTTTCCAAGTCCACTGATATGGGAGGACTTAGGGTCCTAACACAGACTGTCTGGCTCTCATGCTTCCTCTGCCTTAGGCTACCAGCTCCTCCCTTTCGGCTGACTTGTGGGTTAAGGCATCAACATAGTGCAGTCAACATGGACCACAACTGAAATACAACCTGTATGACCTGTGTGTGAGTTTAGCTTTAATACTAACAGGTTGAGGCATCCACAAAGAAGCTGAGCCTCCATCTGTAACTCCAGCCCCAGGGATGCAGACAGGTATATGCCTGAACCTTGCTGGCCAGTCATTATAGCTGAGATTGTGAGCTACAGGTTCACTGGAAACCCTCTCAAAAAATTGAGGGTGCGGAGAAGAGATAGAGGAAGACATTAAAGTTGACCTCTGACCTCCACAAGAGTAGGTGCAGCTGAGCACACACATACACAACAAACACACATAGGCATTAAAATGATAGGCCTGGTGATATAGGATGATGTCATCCTGGCTTCTTTTGAGGCTGAATGATGTAAAAGGATCTCAAGTTCAAGAGCAGCCCTGTTGACTTAGTGAACCCTCTCAAAATAAAAATAAAGAAATCAGCAAGATGACTTAGTAGATAAAGGTACTTTCTACCAAGCCTAAGGCCCCCAGTTCGATCCTCAAACCTCACAGGGAGGAAGGAAAGAACAGACTCTTGCAAGTTGTCCATTGACAACACGTATTTGAGCAAACACACACACACATGCAAATGTTTTTAAAAAATGCAAAGAGATGGTGGTAGTAAAGCTCAGTGGTGGAACATTTGCCAAGCATGCATAAACCCTCAATTCAATCTCCATCCAGCACTTCGTATATATGAATACATAATTTAAATACATAAATTAAGACAAATACTCTGTTTTTTCCATTCAGTTACTGAAAAACTTTTAAGCAAAAACTTTGGAGCAAGTGTGATACACAACTCTTTTTTTCTTAACTGTAAATTTTGTGACTCAAGGTTGAGACTCCTAACAGGGTAGGGAGCATAAAGCCTGAAGTGACCACTTCCTAGTCAGGCAGGACTAGTGGAGGGAGGGGAACAACAACCCTCCAAAAACCTTTGATCCCCATAATACCCTTCTTATAAGAAGTATAAAGAAGTGGAGGGAACAAAGATTGAGGGAATGCCCAACTAATAACTGGCCCAACCTGAGACCCACCCCACAATAGAGAGCCAGCCCCTGACACTGTTAATGATGCTCTGCTATGCTTGCAGACAAGAGCCTAACTTTACTGTCCTCTGGGAGGCTCCAGCCAGCAGCAGATCAGGACAGATGCTGCGACTTGCAGTCAAGCATGGGGCGGAGCTCCAGGGGTCCTCTGGGAGAGTTGAGGGAAAGATGAAAGGACCTGGAGGGGACAGGAACCTCACAAGAAGACCAATAGAGACAAGTAACCCAGTCCCATGGGGGCTTTAGAGACTGAGACATCAACTAAGGAGCATGCATGGTCTGGACCTAGGCACCCTGCACATATGTGGCCGATAGGCAGCTTGGTCTTCATATGGGGTGCCTGGTGAGTTGGTGGGTAGAAGCTGTTTAGAACATGGACTATATTGCCTGCATTTGGATCCCTTTACCCAGGCGCTGCTGCCTTGCCTGCGCTCAGTGGTGAGGATATCCTCAGTCCTGATGTGACTTAATGTGCTGGGAAGCGTTGATATGGGGTTGGGGGTGGGAAGCTCTCCTTTTCTGGGGGAAAGGGAGAGTGGAAGGGGAGAACTGGGAGGAGAGGAGGGAGGGGGCACCCTTGGGGTGTAAAGTAAGTAAACTGCAATAATTTAAAAAAATACAAAAATCTAACCCCAGATAAACCATTTTCCATAGACAATGTTTTTACAGTCTTAATCTGGAGTGGGTGAGTAAACAAGAGACCTCATTAGTATTTTGTGTTGGTAAAATATTGAAATGATACTTTGTTTTCTAGATACAAGGTTATATGGCCTTGACTTCTCTTTGTGTCTGAGAATGGCCTAGGATTCCTCCTCCTTCTAACTTCTGAATGATGACAGAAGTAAGCCACCACACTCAAGTTTATTTGGTGCTGAGATTGAACCTGGGGTTTTATGCATGCTGAGCAATCGCTCTACCAGCTGAGATACATCTCTAGTCCCTAAAACAATCCTGTTCCAAAAGCATTTGTTTGTTTGTTTGTTCATTTTGTGTATGTGCATGCACACATGCTGTGGTATATGAGAGGAACTCAGAAATCAGTTCTTTCCTTCTACCATGTGGGGGAACAAACTGAGGCAGTCAGATTTAGCAGCAAGGACCTTGCTCATTAAGCCATCTCATCAGCCCCAAACAATCATACATTTAAGTATGTGATAATGGTTAGTAAACTAAATCCCACTACAACTTACAAATAATTATCTTTTTACATTTGCAAATCTTTTAAAGCTAAAAGGGAAACAAAAATAGTTTACAGAGCAGGAGAATTACATGCAGCTCAAAACTCCAATGTCCCTAACATAAGCATGAGGCCACAACACGCTCCTCATTTACCCACTGTCTTTTCTGATTCTACAGTAGAATACCAAGGTTGAATAGTTTTGGCAAAGAATGCACTGTTCTGCAGTATGCAAATGTTACCATCTGCTGTTTGGTAGGAAAGTTGATAGTCATCTCACACACTGGATTGGAGCAAATAAATTACCAAAATTAATTTGCTTTCTTTTTCCTTTGAAAATTACATTTCTTTATTTGTTTCTTTTGTGTGTATGTGTGGGCATGTGTATGTCATAGTGCAAGTACCACGCCACAGGGTATGTGTGTGTAGATAGGAGGACAATTATAAGAATAGGTTTCGTCTTTCCACTATGTGGTTCTTGGAGACCCAACTCACATTGTCAGGCTAAGCAGTAAGTATCTTTATCCCCAGAATCATTTTATGAGTCCCTCTACTTTTTCAACAGCATTTAAAAATAGTATATTTCTACTTGGTTTATGTTTCTGAATGGTAGAGGTGAGTTGGGGTTTTTATGGGATTTAAAAGAAGACACAGGGTCTCTCTGTGTTGCCTAGACTCAAGCATCCTCTTGTCTCAGCCTGCCAAGTATCTGAGACCTCAGGTACATGGTACCCAACTTGAGAGAGAACTTTTACATACTCAGCAACAATTATTCTTTTCTTTTAGACTCTTTCATTCCTGTCTTTCCCCACCTCAAACACAGCCCTGCCAGGTACCTGAAGCGGCTCAGCTTAGAAGAAAGTGATGCCAGCAATACGGACATCTTCACCTATTGCTGTTCTGACAACATTAAGAGCCACACGATTGAAAACACCACGTTCCACAAGATGACCACAGGGGTCCTGAGGTGGTCATTCAGGGGACCTAAGGACGCAAGGCCTCGGGATCAGAAAGTAACAATACCAACAAGATATAACATGTCAGTAAACACCCAGACAGCCACTAAGGGTCTGGGGTAAAAGAACAGAAACAGAAGGTTTCAGAAGAAATACTGAACATTTAAAATGAATCGCAACCATACGAAATTGCTATTTTTACAAGTCAAGAGAGGTTGAGTATTGGTGACTGAATGTAGTTCAACGAATTAGATTCTGAACCCGTAAAATCAAAACCCAAATACATGTGTTATACTCTCGCAAAATTTTCTTTTCCTCTTAGGGACATCAACATTCATTTATAGCATTATAGATGTGTATGGATGATAAACCATACTCAATGAACACAGAGATGGAAGTTCACACCCCATATAATGTATATACTGAACACATATCGATACACATGGATTTGTCACTCATACAAGCACATTCTCACTAGTCTCCAACACACATGGTCACACATGTGGTAGCAATTACCTCTCATGGCAGCAGACATCCTCCCCCCTATACACGGACATACACACACCTGTCTCATAGCTGAGGGTCCTCCTGGAATCTCTCCTCTCCTCTCCTACTTGCTCTGCAATCGCCGAGTGTGTCTGAAGCTAGCTGGAGGGAGGCCCATTTGAAGACCAACATTTTGCGGGGGTGGAGGAGGGCTGACGTCAGAATAGCCTGTCCAGGGGCTCTGAGGTCAGACAATCCTATGACTCCACCCTCTTCAATTCCCGACATTATCCTCATCCCCCTCGCCAGATAGGACGTCCCTTCCCATCCCCTCAAACTGGCCCTCCACACCCCCTTCTTCCCCAGCCCTTCCACTCTATTTTCTCTTTCTCCCCTTCTCTCTTGCATTCAGAATTTCACTTTTATCTTTCCTTCGTCCCATCATATATTCCCTCCCAACCTTTTCCTAATTCTGCCTTTCCCATCTCCCTCGGCTGCTTCCCCTGTATTTTGTCTGTATTTCTGTTTCCATCTCTCCCCATTTGTCTTACCCCTTTCTACCACCAACTGCCATCTCCCTGTCCCCCTGCCCCCACACCTCATGACCTCTTCTTCACTTACCCTCATCTCCCCATATCCCACCCTTTCTCTCCCCAGACTTACTACAAATGGGTTCCCCCCGGAACATATCTCAGCAACTGGCAGAAAGATAAAGTGTTCACACGTGCATGTCTGTGAGTGTGCCTGTGTTGCTGGCATGTGTTTTATAGCAGCCTAGAGCTGCAGACAGAACTGTCTGCTCTTTGCTGGGCTGAGGTCGGTGGAGGAGGTTGGGGGGGGGGGGAAGCTGTACATGGGCACACGTATTCCTGTCAAGCGGCTGGGGCCGAGGGCAGGGATACTGGAATTTGTCTTCTGAAAAGTCTTCAATGACTCCAGAGAGTGGTCTGTGTTCAGTGCTCTAATACGTAGCATGGAGATTGAGTAGAACACAGCTGGGAAGATATGAGGTTCCCAGGTGTGTGCACCGAAGCTCTTCCGGGCCTAAAGTCCTGTGATTCCTGTCACTGTATATTCTTTTTATAAATTTTTCTTTTTTCTTTTTACTCTAAGACTATCCTTCTCAAGATTCCTCTCACTACCCATTGATGGGCAGTGTCCAGTTTACTCAGTAGCTGTCTCTTCTTGCATCCTCCTATGTGAGGGACGCTGATACAACTTGGATTCTTTTTTTTTTTTTCTCTCTCATTTTGAACTTGGTGCCCTGACTCTATTTCTCTACCCATCTGTATTTCCATTTCTTCCTCTCTTTCTTCACCTCCTCCTCCCATTTCATGTCTATTGTCAATTATCATCTCTCATCGACTACTAATCTACAATCATCTATCTACAGTGCTATCTATCTGTGTCTCTAGCTGTCATCTGCCTGCCAGCCTGCCTGTCTCTGTGTGATACTCTCTCACTCACCCCTTCCAGCTTGACTTTTTATGTCTCACTTCTCAGTTATTTCCTTTTTCTTCTACTCATTGAGCACTGTCCTGGACAGAGCCAGGAGAGGTGTACGTGCAGTAGCAAGTTGGGCCTTTGCTCAACCCTGGCCAATGGAAAAAAGGTCTCTGGTGGTGGGAACCTGGGCACCACCCACCCATCAGGGCTGGGCAGACTGTGTCTGATGCTATTGCTGGGAGCCTGTGTTGCCTAGTGTTTGGCTGTGTCAGGATAAAGGAGGCAAGCTCAGAGCAAGGGATAAGGGGAGTTCCTGTGGCTAGAAGGGGATAGCCCAAGCTCCACCCCAAATCTGGGCATTTGACTGCTGAGCTTCAACACCACCCTTACTGGGTGGAGCAGCTGTATAAAACCAGATGTTTCTAAAACCAGAGTTCATGAGAGACGGACCAGGATTCCAAACCCCACGGGTTTTCTCTGTCATGACCTAAGAGACCAGGACACAGACTATTCCTTCAGACCCAGGTGTCCAAGCCTCAGTCTCTTCTGTTAGATTCAGGGCACAGAGGTTCTAGCTCTCCTCCCCCAGACCCAGAATTTCAGACCCCAGCCTTCCTCCTTCAGACCTGGAAGTCCAGTATTCAGACTCCACCTTTAGACTCAGTAAGACATTAGCCCCTCTCTCTCAGAAATCAAGTGCAGACCTAACCCTCCTCTGTAAGCCATAAATGTCCAGTCTTCTACAATTCCATGCAAGCACAGCTGACCAGACTGAATGCAGCAAAGACAAGATGACAAGGACAGAAAAAGCTGAGCACTCTTTCCGAGATTCCCCTCCCCCTCCAATGGTGGCTTATAACCAGTGCTTGTCCTGAGTCTACAGTACCCTTCAGACAGGATCATCATTTAACTTCATCATGTGGAGAGGAGAGAAAGGTAAGGGTGATAGCCCAAAATGGAGAAGCAGAGGAAAAGCATGTATTCATTATGAGACACCTCTTGAGTTGGTGATGGGTGGATCCCTGGACTAAGTGATGCCAGGCACACAGAAATGACTCAGCAGGGGGCCCTGCCTCTGTGGCGATGCCAATGGAGTAGAGGAGACAGCTGTGTAAACAGAGGATCAGGCACTGGTAGAGTAATGGTTTGAACCAAGGGAAAGGCAGGAAGGGCTTTCTGGAGGACATGCTCCTAACTGATGAATTAGAGGTGTGGAAAGTGAAGGAGAAAGGTATTCAAGGCAAGGCATGTTTACAAACACACACTGAATGGTGCTGTGGAAGCAGGAAGGAGTTGGGAAGTGAGGTCAGTATTGAGACAGATAAAGGCAAAATTACTTTAAAATGATTTGGGAGGATGGAAAGATGGCTTAGTGATTATGAGCGCTTGATGCTTTTGCAGAGGACTCATGTCAGTTGGTTTACAACTGCCTGTAGTTCCAGCTCCAGGGTCTCTGATGCCTTCTTCTGTCCTCTGTGGACATGGATACACAGACAGCCTACATATAAGAATAAAATAAATCTTTTAATAAGTGGGGGTAGGGGTGGTTGTAGAGATGACTCAGTGGTAGTAGCACTTGCTGCTCTTTTGGAAGACCTGTGTTCAGTTTCCAGCATTTCCATGGGGGCTCACAATTGCCTGACTTCAGATTCTGATTCCCTCTTCTGAACCTCTTTAGGTACTGTGTGTACATTATACACAGCCTATATGCAAGCACAATGCATGTGAACTAACTAAATAAATCTTTAAATGACTTTTAAGTGAAATCAAAACTTACATATACAGGGTGAGGATGTAGTTCATTTGGTAGAATGATTGTTTAGCATGCATTAGACTGTGTGTTTGATCTTTAGCACTGTATACCCTGGGTATGGTGGTTCATGCCTGCAATCTCAGCACTTGGGAAATGGAAGCTGGAGTGTCAGAAGTTCATGGTTGTCTTAGACTAAAAAATGAATTTAATGTTGTCCTGGGTTACATCGGATTCTGTCTTTTGCAAAAATAAATAAATGGGGTTAGATGAGAGAGTTAAGTGTGTAAAAACACTTTCCGCTAAGTCTGAAAACCTCAATTCACTCTCCAGAACCCACACGGTGGGGGGAGAGAACAGACTCTTGCAATCACTAAAATAAATGAAATAAAAAATTGAAAATAGACCCGTGAGGGGCAGCCAAGCAAAAGACACCCAGAGGCCCATCCACACAGGGAGCCACGACAAAGCAAGTATGTGGTGGATAGATGGGAAAGAAAGAGAAGCAGAATGAGTTGAGCACTGTGAATAGAGTCAGAACTGGAGATGAGAGGGTGGAGAGGAACAGCCTGATGTGAGTAGCCTGTCCTACAGTTTGAGGACACAGTAAAGCGCAGGCTTGTGCTACCAATGGGGACCATATCTGAGTCCATGGTCTTGCAGCAGCAAGGGTCAGTGTGTGGCTCCTATTACCACCAAAGCCCTTGGGGACTTTCCTGATCTGGCCTGCCCCTGGAGTCCATGTTGATATCCATGCATGCCGTGCAGAGCTGGCCTTGCCTCTAGTATACTCCCTACAGCTCTTGGGAGAACTGGCTTCACCCCTCAAAAGCTGCAGCATTTGGAGGAGCCAGCACTGTTCTTAGCCTGGGCAGCACAATAACGTATCTGCTGTGTGGTGGCATGGGCAAGGGAGAGATACCTTCCCTCTGTTCCAGTGAGTGAGCTGCCACCCCCCCCCCTTGCCTGTTACAGCACTCTGGAGAGAGTGATCCTGCACCACCCATGGGAAACACTATAGAGCTGGCCCCTGGGAGCACAAGAGTTGGAGAGCTAGCTCCTCCTGCTCCTTGCTGGATGAAGCGCAGGCAGAACTGGAGGGTTCTCCCTGGTGGTGTGGTGTTGTGGAGCTGTGGACCAACTCAGCTACCACCTAGGTCCAGATCTAGGGCTTTGGTTGGCCCACCCCAACATCTACCCTATCTATGAACTGCTGGAATTTGTAAAGGGGCCAGTCCTGCAGACCCAAAGCTGCAGGATCTCCATGACAAAGGACAACAGGATAAGAGGAGTCTTGGTGAGGATCCAATTGATAGTGTAGCAGAAGTCAGCGTCCTTGAGCCAGACCAATGACTTATTGCAATGAACATTTGCAAATAAAGATGTGTGAACAAAAGGGTATTCTGTGGGACACATTGTGACACACTAGAGCTTCCACAATGAGATGTTTTTATTTATTTTTTTTTACTTTTTTTGTGGGGAAGGTTACAAGGGTAGAGGGTTGATAGATACAAAGGAACAAGGAGATGAGTAGGATTGAGTTCATGATATAACATTCACAAAGAATCCATAAAAAGTTTTTAAGAAGCATGAAAAAGATTAAATTGTATATTCAAGAGTGCATCATTCTTTATATATGGCAAAAATGAAACAATTATAGTGTGTACAATACACAGAGGTTTGAATGGCAGACTGAAGGGCTGTATTCTGACTTGGAGGTACTAGAGAACTACAGGAGTGTTGGAAGCTGAGGAGATAAAAAGTCAGCTCTGGGTCCATGTGAATTAAAAAGCAGGCAGAGAGAGAAGGGGTTCTGGGCCAGATAGCTCAGTGGGGGAGCCATGTCAGAGATTCCAGAACTTATTTCACACTGAGGTTTGTTGACTAAATGTGAACTTGCAAAGAGTTGACATTTCGGAGCTGGTGGAACTCCAGGTAAATGTGAATAAGGATGGACAGAGCTGCTGGGTACAATCCTTTAGGGTTGGGGGGACTGAGAGGGTGGCTCAGACACAGGCAGTAATGAGTTCAATTTTGTATTGTTCCTAAGCAGCACAATGAGCCCTAATGCTGTCCTGTTTTGTCCTGTTCTGGATGTGAATCTTCCTTTGTCCCAGGGTATTCATACTGTGTATGCTACCTGGCCCTTATTATTGGATCAATTATTACCATATCTTGAACTTGAATTACAGTGGTTATTTCACTTCGCAGTTCACCCTTGCCCATTTCTCCTTTTGGCTAAGATCACACAATAATAGCAATTCAGGTGTACTGAAAAGAAATTATACAGTGGAATGTAGACATGTAGACCTGAGTACTGTGTATAGTTTCAAGCATTCAATATGAGTCTTGGAAATTATACTCCTTGGATAATTGAAGGTTAGGGATTTTTGGTATTTTGAGGCAGGGTCTCTCATAAATGAACAAGAGAAGTAAAAAGAAAAGGAACATGACTGCTTCTAGGTATGGTCGAGGAGAAAGTTAATTGTGGATAATAGGGAGAGCATAGTCAGAGATAGGGACATCTGGGAGACTCTAGAGTCGACGTGAGGAGGTAGGGAAGGGAGGAGGGACAGAGGGGAACAACATACAGCACCCAAAAGGCCCGAAAGAAAGCAGAGGAAAAGACCAGGTAACCAAAATGGTTAGATTATTTGGGCTGTACAGCTAGGGGAAAGGCAGGCCAATCACTAGGGTAGAGAGATTTAGGGTAGGGGAAGGAGTGTGCCAGCCGGGAGGGACTAAGTGTAATGGGGAGAATTTGGCAGCCAGGTCCACTTTGGTATGTTTGTCCCAGGTTGAAACCTAATATCTTGTAGCCCAGGTTGGGCTCTAACTCACACTATAGCTGAGGATGACCGTGAACTCATGGTCCTCATGGCTCCACCTCTCAAGTGCTAAGATTGCTGGCATATGATAGCTAGCATGACTGGCTTGTACAGTACTGGGGAAGAAATCCAGAGCTTTGTGCATGCTAAGAAAGCACTTTACCAACTGGACTACAGCTCCAGTTTAGGTAAAATACTTTTTAACTACCTTCTGTTCTGACTTGGACAAGCAACAGAGGTACCTTTTCAGCCAAAGCACACCCGACCTCCAGATTCTCCTAGCATCCTTCAGCTGCCGCCTGTACTACCTGTACAGGACATGCTGGCATACCCTGTCCTCTACCCTGAACTTTCCAGACCAGAGGCTGGGCTTCACTATATAATCCAAACATAATCTCTCTCTCTCTCTCTCTTTCTCCTTTTCGTTCTCCCTCTCCCCCTTTCTTTGTTCAGGAACTTTTCTGTCTCTCCGACATAGTGACTTCTCTGGCGCCATTCTTTGGGACCAGTGAACCCTCTAAGAGCTGCTTCCAATAAACCTACAATTAAATACTTTAACATTGTGTCATCAATTAGCTCATTTCGCAGAACAATAACCTTTCACCTTCCTGGAGAACAAAGGAGTGTAAAGTGGACATTGAAAAATAACTTGAAGAAGTCTGCATTTTGTTAATTGCTTGAGTCTAGCTAGATAGTTACTCCACTAAGTGTTCTGACTTGGAAAAAAAATACTTTGAAGAACTCTAGAAACCGAGAGACAAAAGAGAGATGGGGGGAGGGGGGTATCACTTATAAATCATATGTTTGTACATTTGGTAACCACTGGGTGGCACTCTTTTAAAAGTTGAGTTGTTGTGGAGTGTAAATTGTCAACTTTACATAGCCTAGAGTTATTTGAGAAGAGTTTCTAGAACAAAATTGCTTGTGGCTATGTCTGACAAAGACTATTTTACTGATGACTGATATATAAAGGCCCAGCCCACTATAGATTGTATCCCAAGGCAGGTGACCCTGGGCTGTAGAGCCTGCAAAGTAAGCTAGCCAAATAGCATTCTTCCATTGTTTCTTCTTAAAGCTCCTACTTGAGTTCCTGTGTTGACCTCCATTAATGATAGACCTGAAATTATAAGCCAAATAAATCTTCTCTCTCTCACTTTGCTTCTGGTCAGTGTTTTATCACAGAAAAGAAACTAGAGCACCTCATATTGAACTCTCTTAAAATTTTTAAAATTTATTACAATTTATTCAGTTTGTATCCCAACTGTAGCCCCTCCCTCATCCCTCATAGTGAACTCTTTGTTTACTCAAAATTAGAAACTTTTAGGCATTGTGTCTAGCTGGCAGACCCTGGCCCCTGGGTAGGTGAAGGGCTTTGAGTGTTAAAAACCAGGTTTCTTCCTGATCCTGATCCAGGTCTTTCTGTCCTGATCCACCATAATGTGAACAAGCCATCTAATGAGCTCCTGCTGTGATGGGTTGAGTCATTGGAGCTGCATTACTTTTCTCACTATTATGGACCATATACCATTAGCCATGACCAAAAAATTAACCTTTCCCTTCTAAGGGTGCTTTCCTTAGGTATTGTGCTACATAACAGATACAGGAGGGAATATGGCTTACTTGGACACCCTATGTAATATGGAAACTGCTTGTATCCTGCACCTCCTATTCCCAAATTCTCTATTTTTCCTTTTCCCCCATAGCATTGGTCAGCTTTGTATGTAATGTGTAGACTCAATTGCTCAGCATTTTTGTTTGGGATAATGAGGGCCTTTCATATTGGAATGTAACTTCTCAATAGACAGAGGTCTTTATCCATTCAACACATACGATCTCCCCCTAGAGCCTAGGCAATTTCCTGTGCTGACCAGGTGCTATAACAGGTGTTGAATGACTGAGTGTGGTCAGGATGAAAAGTTTGAATTGGGGAGAGGGAAAAGAAACAGAAGAGAAAGGGTAAGGTTTGTGTCTCTCTAAACTTCTAACACTTTTCTTCCCACTCCTCTCCCTCTCTCTCTCCCTCCCTCCCTCCATTCCTTCCATCCTCTATTTTTTCACTCTTTCTTTTTTTCTTTATACATGCCCCCTGTTTCTGACATTATCTCCCTATGCAACCCAGACTGACCTTGAACCCACTCTGTAGCCCAGTTCATTCTCTGGCTTCCAATTCTCTGATCTAGGAAGTGCTAGATAAAGGAAATGAAGGTTGTATATGTCATGGGTCACAATAATGTCTGCCCTCCCTCATTTTATTATCTGTTTGACTATTGATCTCTCTTTGCTTTTATTGTCATACATATATTCTCATTCTCTCTCTTCCTTTCCCCCCTTAGCCCCCTTCCTCCCCGTTTCCCTGTGCTCTCTCTTATCTTTCTTTGGCCTGCTGCAGCACCTCTTCTGGCCTGGGCGCCTGTGATAGAACCGATTCCACACACCCTGGGATTTCCCTGGCAGGCAGAAGGAAAGGGAGGTACAGAGATGGGGGAAGGGATGACAACAAGAGAGGAAGAGGGAGGAGGATGTGCGATAGGAGAAGATGGGAGGAGGAAGAGAAGCCAGCAGATGGAAAGCCCACACTTCATAACTCTGTGACTGCCACTCAGTTGGGCAAGACTTGATAAGGAACTTCCAGTAGCAAGGGTGGAGAGTGAAAGCGGTGGGACTTGAGGCAAGGAGTTCCCAGGATGGGCTCAGATCCCGGACAGGCAAGCAGTCTGCTTCTGACTTCCAGGAACTGAAAGGGCTTGGATCCTAATGCTGCCAATGGGGCCTCACTGAGCCATTCCTCACATACACCAGATTACAGGAAACACCTAGACCTTTAAGTTTCCTAAGAAACCACCAAATAAAGAAAGTTTGGCTCCATGTGTCTGGAAGGTAGCTATCCCAAACAGACACCCTTGTGCCTAGACATCCCCACCCCCCCACCCCCAGGGGTGAGGTAGTTAACACTTTCATTCTTCTTACTGGAGATAAATAAACAAAAAACAGAACAAGATGAAGAAAGAAAACATGACATTTCACCATAGCTCTGTCTGCTCAGACAAGCAAGAGAGGAAGATCTTGGTTTCCATAGAGGAGAACTGAGGCCCATGTAAACTAGTTCTTCAGCCATAAAGATGTAGCAAGAATGTGGCTAGTTGAGCCAACTGACCAAGTAGGCCTTCTGAATTAGGGCATATATATGTATATGTATATGTATATGTATATGTATATGTATATGTATATGTATATGTATATGTATATGTATATGTATATGTATATGTATATATGTGTGTGTGTGTATGTGTGTGTGTATGTGTGTGTGTGTTTGTGTGTGTGTGTATGTGTGTGTGTATTGTGTGTGAGTGTGTGTGTGTACATGTATGTGTGTGTGTGTTAGGAGGCTGGGGCCTGTCATGAGGGAAGAAGAGACTGGGCCTACACCCATGATCTGACAGAAGAGGGTGGGACTTTGACAGAGGGAAGGGCTGGGTCTGGCACCTAACTTTGAGGGAGGAGGTTGAGGCCTGAACACTTGAGTTTGAGAGAGGAGAGATTGGAGCTAGATCCCTGGTTCAAGGGACAAGTGATGGAACCTGCCCAATTGCGTATGACAGAAGGAAGGTCACCTAAGTCTGAGGGAGTAGGGACTTAGAGACTTGAGTCTGAGAGAGGATAGATGGGACCTGGATCCATGGGCCTGAGGGAGGAGAGCAGGAGTCTGGATCTCTGGATCTGAGGGAGGTGAGTGTGGGTATGGCCCCTGAGTCTGAGGAAGGATATCTGGGGTCTGGCACCCTAAGTCTCAGGGAGCAGGGCTGGGGTCTGGACCTCTAGGTCTGAGCAAAGAAGTCTAGGTTCTGAAGTTCTGTGTTCAAGGGAGGAGGACTAGAGCTTAGACCTCTATGTTTATAGGAGGAAGGCTAGGTTTTGGACTTATGACTTCGAGGAGAATAATTTTAACCCAGAAATATGGCTTCTTTAGTGATGTCTAATTGAGTGACAAATCAGAGAAAGATTTGACAAAATGAGTCAGAGACAGGATACACCTAACTCTCAGGAGAACAGAGAGGAAAGAGAGGCAACGTAAGAGAGCAGGAGAGAGGGAGGGAGGGAAGGAGGGAGGGAGAAAGAGAGAGAGAGAGGGAGGAAGAAGAAGAAGAAGGAAAGAAGAAGAAGAAGAAGAAGAAGAAGAAGAAGAAGAAGAAGAAGAAGAAGAAGAAGAAGAAGAAGAAGAAGAAGAAGTTGTACCAGGACAGTTTTACAGAGACAGGTTGGGAAGTGATCAAAGAGCAAAGAATGTACATCAGAGTCCATGTCAGAGACTGCTCCTGCTCCCCTTACTAGGGAACCCCTGTAAAGACTGCTATCTACTACATCTGAGCAGGGGTTCTGGGTCCTCTCTATGGTTCTTAGTTGGTGCATCAGTCTCTGCAGATCCCCCTGGGCCCAGATTTGTTGGCTTTGTTGGTCTCCTTGTGGAGTTCCTGCCCCCCACCCAACATCTACAAATGAGATTATTTCAAATCATTTCTAACAGCACAGTCCTTAAGAGAGACTCTTCCCAGCACAGAGGACATGAAGTGGTGTTGCCCATTTCTGGAAATTACTTTTGCCTTGCTGTGGCCACAGTACCAGACAGAAACAACTCACGGGAGGAAGGATTTGCTTTGGCTCATGTTTTTCAAAGGTTTCAGTCTATCATGAAGGGAAAAGCATGTCAGAGCAGTTCAGTTCATGTGAGCAAAGGGTATACAAGTGAGGCGTGTGTGAGGAGAGGAGAACAGAGGCTGTGGTTAACCTGCAGTATCTTGTGATCTATCTCCACTCACTAGGCTTGTATAAGGTCTTTTATGTTGCTCTGATGAAACACTCTTGCAAAAACAATTTAATGAAAGAATGATTTTTATCTTGGCTCATAGTTGTAAGGTACTGTCCATTGTAGAGAGGAATTCATTCTAACAGGAGCTTGAGGCAGCTGGTCACATTGTATGTATATTTGGCAGACAGAAGGACATGCAGGCTGGTGTTCAGCTCACTTTCTCATCTGGTACCTAAGTCCATGGAATGATTCCATCCACAATAGGAAGATCTTCCTACCTCAACTGACCTAACCAAGGTAACTCCTAATTTAAATAATCTCTTAAGGAGTGCCTGAACGCGTATTTCCTAAGTAATACATATCTGGTGAAGTTGTTAACAGCACCACAAGTCCTCATCTCCTAAACCTTGACAACTTTCTAAATTAATTCCACCCACTAGGAGACAAGCAGAGATATTTAGATACAAACTACAGCACAACTACTGAACCAGCAGTCGCTGGCTGGTGGATGTGCTGGGGTGGGAGCAGCCACAAGTCGGTATCCTCCTTTACTGCATCTGCTCCAACCTGAAGTGTCAGCAGGGCAGAAACTGGAAAGAGCTTGTTTTCCGAGTCACACTGGATTCCAAGACTGGTTACCTCCATAGCCTGATTCTAATCTTTACCCACCTTGGACTACAAGATCCAGTCATTTTGCTTCAGTATGTGGGCAGCCTTGGTTCCTGGAATGATCATTCTCATTTCTAGAGTGTGGGGTAGGTAAGAAGATCATTCTTCCCAGGGCTACTAGAGGAGACTGTTCAGTGGGAAGCTTGGAATGTTTTTGGGGGCTAGCCAAAGTGTCTGTGGCATAGACAAAGAGCCCTTAAAGAAGTACATGGGAAGGGAAAGTAGAAGACACTAGGTAAGAGGCCTAGAGACTTTTTTTTTTGTGGTAAATGCTTTAGTTACTTATAGGGAAGTGGTTAAAGCCACATTAATGACATTCCAGTGACACAGAGAAAGGGAAATAGTGTTGCCATGGTTTTCTGTCTATTCTTGAGGCTTAAAAAAATAAAACAAAAGCATAATTTTGAATATCATACAGTGGCTTTTATGTCAGCTTCATTGTCTGCCTAAAGACAGGCTCTACAAGAAAGGAACACAGATGTCCACAACCTCCTTCAGTGTTGTGTGGAATCCAGTAGTTCTTGGAGCTAGTAAAGGGTGGAAAAGATCTTAAATGTGCATAGAAAATGGGGAGAAGAGAGAGAGGGGGCAATGGAAAAAATGGTATGAGAACATAAATGTGGACTATTTAGGTGGTGAGAAACAGACTAGAATAGTGCTTCCAATACTGAATTTGCATAAGTGACAGTCTTTATGAGCCTCAGTTTCCTCCCTGTGACTCTTGGAACATAGATTACATCAGAGATTGCACAAGGACCTTCAAATATAGCAGCCAGCCGTTGGCCTCCCAGAGCTACGTCTAAGTTTCAGTGCCCAGAATCTGAGAACGCTGGTCTCCTTGAAGACATACTGAAGTTATGAACTCTGAGATGAGCTCACCCTATGCATAGGGTGGGTCCTAAATGCCCGGAAAGCTGACAAACTGACTAGAAGTCAAGCCGAGCTGTGACTCATCTCTGAGCCAAGCATGTTTGTGTGTTACAGCTTCCGTGGTAACGAAGCTAGTGAGACAACAAAATACTGCTACTGCACAGTTCTGTAAGCTATAAATTCAAAGTCAAGTGTTTGCAGGACTCTGTAAGAGAGGATCTGTTCCAAACCCATAACTCAGCCGCTACTGATATGTTGACAGCCTTTCACAATTTTTCCTGCCTCCCTGCCTTCTTCAGTTCAGTACATGCTATTTCCCTTCCTGCTCTCTCTCTCTCTCTCTCTCTCTCTCTCTCTCTCTCTCTCTCTCTCTCTGTGTGTGTGTGTGTGTGTGTTTGTGTGTATCCAGATTTCCTTTGATGCAAGGATTCTGGTCATACAGGATTATAACTCTACCCTGCCATGGCATGATATAATCCCAATTTAAATAATTACAACTGCAACAATAACTGCAATAATAATGCAAACAGTTAACATTCTGAGGCACTGTAGATTAGGAATTCAGCACAGGAGAGGAGGTGGAAATGGGAAGTAGTTGGGTGTATCTGGGAGAGTGGTGCCATTGGAGTTTTTCCTACGAAGACTCCAAAGCAGAGCTTACTCTGCTGAAACTGTGATTTTTAAACTTTTGCGTTCAGAAGTGTGAGAGAAGATATTTCTGTGGCTTTAAGCCACTTGGTTTGTGGTGACTGAAACACTAATTCATTGCTTGGTACACACAGGCATGTAAACCAGTCTCTGGCCTTTCCCTTGGAAACATTCGCAAAGACCGTTCTCTTCTAAGGTTATCAGAGCCTCAAGTCCAAATATTTCAAAGTGGTCTTTAGAACTGTTCTCCAATTTGTTGATTACCTAAGCCGGCAGTTCTAGCCCAACTTGTAAAAATGAAAATACATCCCGCAATGCAGATATTTACATTAACAGTCGCAAAATTACAGTTATGAAGTAGCAATGAACGTAATTTCAAGGTTCAGGGTCACCACAACATGAGGAACTATATTAAAGGGTCATAGCATTAAGGAAGTTTGAGAACCACTGACCTAAACATATATGACAAGAAAGGCTCACAATGAGGCAGCAGGTCAGATGGGAAGTCTTAGGGTCTGAGAATACAGAGGAAAGTGGGAGAGTAGACTGTCTCCAGCAGGTGAAAGCCAACATAATGTTGACCATGGTTGTCATTAATGTGAAGGTCTGGGGTGCCCATTCAGTGTTTGTGAGCTGACAGTTTTGTCTGACAGATCTGAAAGATTTTGTCTGACAGTTATGATAGATAACAACCATGCTGAAGAAAACAGAGGTTTGAAGAAAGGAGCAATTGGTTGAGGTCACATGAGTAGCCAGGGCTTAAACGTGGTTCTTACAGAATTCAGAACACATGTGCTATCTGTATTGTGGCATGCTGAAAAATAATTAACAATTAGCTCTTTCTCTCTCTCAAAAATACATGTACATGTGTAACTATGTATGCTTTTAATGAAATTTACTGATTTTAAAGATTTATTTTTATCAGTTGTATTTATGAGTATGTCTGTATGTGTCTATGGATGCAGGTGCCTGTGGAGGCCAGAAGAAGGTGTCAGATTCTCCTTGGAGCTGGAGTTACAAGTAGCTGTGACATGTGTGATATAGTACCTTTGCAAGAACAGCAAGTGTTCTTAACTGCAGATCAATCTCTGTAGTCTAAATGTACTGATTTTAAAGGACTGTGGATGTAGACACAACATGTAATTTTCACATTGTAAATTCATGCAATTTTGACTGTTGGTGGCATTTCTTGAGGTGAGGGAGAGAGAGTGCAAGGGGAAGAAGAAGGAGGAGGGAGGAAAGGAGGAAGAGAAGAAGGGAGAGAGTTTTGTAGAAATTATCATGTTTCTCTTCCTCCCTTCTCTCCCCCTCCCTTCCCTTCCCTTCTTTTTCTACTTTCATTTAAAACAGTGTCTCAGGTACCCCAGGCTGAACTCTCTAAGTGGCTAAAGATGATCTTGAACTGATTTTCCTACCTTTACTTCCTGAGTGCTGGGATGACAGGCATACACCACTATACCTGGTTTATTTGGTGCTGGGAGTGTGGATCTCGGGGCTTATGAATGCTCAGTAAGCACTCCACTAACTTAGTGTTATCTGCTGATTCAACAGTACCTTTTATAATGCTATTGCTTAAAATTATATCACATTATCAAACAACAAATAAAACATGGCACAGGGATGGAGAGATGGCACAGTAGTTAAGAGCACTGGTTTTTCTTCCAGAAGACCTGAGTTTGACTCTCAGCACCCACATGACTGCTCACAACCATCTGTAAGTGTAGTTCAAAATAATTCATTGCCATTTTCTGACCTTTGTGGGCACCGGGCATGCACATGGTACACAGATGTGCATGCAGAAAATACTCATATACCTAAAACAAAATAAATCTTTACAAATAAAGAGAAAGAAAAGTGATTCTACATTCTCCAGCAGCCATCTACTATGAAGAGCTTCTCTGCCATGGTATAGCCTCAGAAGCCCATCCCCACTCCACACTGGAATTTTTAATTGGCTTCATCCTCTGCAGACCTTGTACATACAAGAGCAGCTGCTCTGAGTTCACATGGGCAGCAGCCATGCCATATCCAGAAGACAGCATCTCCCAGCACTTCTCCCCTTCAGGCTCTAACATTTCTTCAATGTTCTGTGAGCCTAAGAGTTTTGATATACACGACTTGTGCTTGATTTATCTCACTTACCTCATTGAACAGTGAATCAATAATAGGTGTAACAATATGCATGCATTTATAATTGAAGAATTTTACCGAGAGTGGAACAACAGAGTGGGGCTGAGAGGGGAAACACACATTTTTGAAATCGGAGCATGGACATCATTGCACCCACCACGGTATCTTACTGGGGCTCCCTGACTGTGTGTAAGAAAGAGAAATGTGAGGTCTTATCTGAGTCCTAGAAGTCAAGGCCCTTGCTTATTCTGTGGTATGGAAGGTAGGAAGTCCACACACCATCCATGGAAATAATATGGTCATACAGATAATAGAGTGAATTTGTCAGATGTTACATCTCTACCCTAGGTGAAGTCCAAATGTCTTAAGGCACAGATATGCTTTGTGTTTAGATATTCTTGTCCTTAGAGTTGGTGTCTTCCCATCCCACCGCTGTGGGCTCTAGATTTTCAGGTGACGGAGAGGGTAGAAAAGGAATGGAAATGATTTTAGAATATTTTAATTTATTTGTTTATTTGCGTGTTGTGGGTGTGCAGTGTGCCTCAATAGACACAGTGTCACAGAGAACACCTCACAGGAGCTAGTTCTCTCTTTTCAGCGATTCTCAGGATTAGAATTCAGGTCAATGGGCTTGGTGGCAAGAGTCTTTACCTGATGAAGCATCTTGGGGGCTCAGAAATGATTTTTCACTGGTTTTTTTTGATCCCAACTGCTCAGCTACTGAATTTCAAAAGCCATCCTTCATTTTCTACGGGCCAGGAAATGCTTTCTTCCTCTATTACCCCCGAACCCCACTTATTTCTCTCTTTTCTCCTTCATCCATTCTGTCTTCATCTTTGTCCTTTCTGTCCCTCCCTTCTTTCTATTCTCAGTAAAAACAAACAAAAAGAAAATAAAAAACAATGACGTATAATATACACAGCACAGATCATTGCTTGATAAATCTTCCAGAATTAACCTGTCTGTGTTAACATGTCTACGCAGCCCACTCCGGAGGAAGGAGAGCACCCTCGATTTCCTTTTCAGTCAGCACATTGCACCTTGTCTTATCTATATTTGACATGTGATTCCTTGGGACTAGACCTTCAACTACTTAGTTGGCTGAGGCATAAAGGTAGGAAATTCAGGGAAGACTGGGTTACAGAATGAGTTAAGGATATCTTGAGCAATTTAGTGAGACCTTACCTGAAAACAAAACAAAACAAGCAAACAAAAAACCCCACAAAACTTAAAAAGGCGCTGGAGCCAGGTGTGATGGCACACACCTTTAATCTAGCACTTGGCTGGCAAAGATAGGCGAGGAGGATCTCTGAGTTCAAGGACAGAGTGGTCTACATAGTGATCTCCAGGTCAGCCAGCATTACACAGAGAAACCCTGACACAAAAGACCAATTAATTAATCAGTTGATTACAAAGTTAAAATATGAAGTTCAGCTGCAGTAAAAAATGTCTAGATTTGCCCAGTAAGGGACTGGGGCAGAACTTGACAGTACAGCCCCTTCCTAGCATCTCCCAGTGAGGAAGTGACGTGGCTTAGTGGTAGAATCACGGCCTAGAATCCACAGTGAGAGTCTGGGGGTCTGGTTCATTCTAAGAAGTAGGACATTTTTTTCATCATAAATAGGAGCCCAGTTTCTGCTGTCTATACTGATCTCCCCGCCCCTAAACAAAAACTAAAATGGAAATAAGAAAAACAAACAAATAACCAGAAAAACTTAAAAATAAAAAATAAACAACCAGAGACTACAGAGCATGCATTATTTTGTCTCCTTGTGTTGACATTTACGTGTGTGTGTGTCTCTGTGTGTGTGTGTATGTGTGCGCACATGTGCATGCATGTGAGTCTCTGAGTCACAATGCGTGTATGGAGACCAGAGAAGGGCTTGCAGGAGTCAGTTGTGTCTATCCACCATTTGCATTCCTGGGATTAAACTCAGGATGGTAGGCTTGGCAACAAGCAGCCTTCCCTACTGAGACACCTAGTAGGTGTCTTACTTTTCAGCCTTATGGAGGTGGAGTTACCCAGGTTGTCTGATTTTGCTCATGCTATTTTTCTTAACTTTTTGTCTGTGAGGCACATTCACAGTCTCTAATGAAGTGACAATTTACTACTTTGTCTTGCAGAACAATGAATTTTGTCTCTGTACTATCCTGTCTGGGAGGGATTGTCAGTCAGCTCTTTGTCTTGGTTGGTTTCTATTGCTGCGTTAAACATCACAGCCTTTATTTTACTAGCAGCAGTTCACCATGAAGAGATGTAAGTCAGGGAAGCCACTTAATGCAGGAATCTGGAGGCAGAACTGAGGCAGAGACCATGGGATGTGCTGTTCCTAGCTTGGTTTGCTTCCCATAGCTTGCTCAGCTTGCTATTGCCTCCTCCTCTTCCTCTTCTTTAAAAAAATGTATTCGTTTTAGTTTATGTATATGAGCGTATTTTTTTCTGCTTTCTCTGTGTGTATCACATGTATGTGCCTGGTACCTGTAGAGGCCAGAAGGAGATATTGGATCTCCGTGAACTAGAGTTATAGATGTTTGTGCATCCCAGGTCCTCTGTAAGAACAGTCAAGTGCTCTTAACCCACTGCTATGTCTCTCCAGCTCAACAGCTTGCCTCTCATGTGATGCTATATCACCTGCCCAGGGATGACACTGCACACAGAACTCTGGGCCTTCCCACATCAATCATTGATTTAAAAAATGACCTACATGAGGTGATGCTCCCCATCTACCACCACCCCTGGCTGGTGAAAGGAGAGCTGGGCTGGGGATCATGAGAGCCAGTGAGCTTGGTCCTAGCCCTCACCAGCTGTCTCACTTAGAAGAACAGACTCTGGGTGCTGGGCAACACAGTGAAGTTGGCTCTGACAGTAAAGGCACAAGTGAGCCAGCCCTGAGTGTATGAGAGCAGGAGAATTGGCCCCGCCCCTCACTGATGGCAGCACTTGGGACGGTGGACCGCGCCGCAGCTGGGTAGCACAGTGGAGCTAGCTCTGGAGGCCTGGGTGCAGGTGAGCACATCCTGAGGGCATGAGGGCAGGAGACCTAACCCTGCCCCCTGCTGATGGCAGTATTGGGTCAGCTAGCCAAGGCAATGCTGGGGAGCTGCCCTGGTGGTGGGGAAGCAGGAGAGCTGGTGGGTTGACCAACTCAGAGACCACTCAGGCCCTGATAGAGGGCTCTGTGCTGCCTACTCCAAAATCTAAACTACTTGTGAACTATTGGAGTGCATAAAAGGGCCGGTCCTGCTCATCTGAAGCTGTGAAATTTCCATGACACAGGCAACAACAGGATAACCAAGAAAAGTCCAGATGAGGATCCAATATTGGTGGCGTGGCAGAAGCCAGAGGCCTCAAACCAGATCAATGACTGATGGCAATGAACATTTGCAAGTGAATTGCTGTACGTGAAGGGTTATACAGTGGGACACACTGTGACACATTACAGCTGCCACAATGAGATGCTTTCTGTGCTTTGTTTTATTTTCTCTTCTTTCTTTATTTGTTTTTTTTTTAATTTTCTTTTGTGGGGAGGTAACAAGGGCAGAGGGCAAATATGAGGAGACAAGGGTGTACGATGTGAAAGTCACAAAGAGTCAATAAAAATCAATCTGGAGCTTTCTCAGACATCTAGGAATAGCACTTCCTCAAGACCCAGCTATACCACTCCTAGGCATATATCCAAAAGAGGCTCAAGTACACAATAACGACATTTGCTCAACTATGTTTGTAGCAGCTTCATTTGTAATAGCCAGAAGCTGGAAAGAACTCAGATGCCCCTCAACTGAGGAATGGATTCAGAAATTGTGGTACATATACACAATGGAATATTACTTAGCAACAAAAAACAAGGATATTATGAAATTTGCAGGAAAATGGTGGGAACTGGAAAAGATCATCCTGAGTGAGCTATCCCAGAAGCAGAAAGACACACATGGTATATACTCACTCATATAGACATAAAATATAGGATAAACCTACTAAAATCTGTACACCTAAAGAAACTAATCAAGAGGGAGGACTCTGGCTAAAATGCTCAATCCCCAGCCAGAAAGGCAAAGCAGATGGGTATCAGAAGAAGAAGAAAACAGGAAACAAGTAAGGAGCCTGCCACAGAGGGCCTCTGAAAAGCTCTGCCTGCAGACTATCAAAGCAGATGCTGAGACTTATGGCCAACTGTTGGGCATAATCTTATGAAAGATGTGGGAAATAGTAAGATAGGGAGAGAACAGGAGCTCCACAAGGAGAGCAACAGAACCAAAAAATCTGAGCACAGGGGTCTTTCCTGAGACTGATATTCCAGCCAAGTACCATGCATAGAGAAAACCTAGGACCCCTGCACAGATGTAGCCTATGGTAGTTCAGTGTCTAAGTGGGTTCCATAGATATGGGAACAGGGACGTCTTTGACATGAACTGATTGGCCTGCTCTTTGATCACCTTACCCGGATGGAGGAGCAGCCTTACCAGGCCACAGAAGAAGACAATGCAGCCACTCCTGATAAGAGCTCATAGACTAGGATCAGAAGGAAGGAGAGGAAGACCTCCCCTATCAGTGGACTTGGGAAGGTGGAATGTGTGGAGACTGGGAAGGAAGGGAGGGACTGGGAGGGGAAGGAGGAGGGAGCTACAAGGAGGATACAAAGTGAATAAAGTGTAATTAATAAAAATGTTTTTTAAAGTAGAAGAACAAGAAAGAAAGGAAGGAAGAAATGCCTACAGGTCAATCACTCATTTTGCAAACTAAAGATGAAAGCTGAAAAGATGAAGCCCTGAGTTCCAGTAGTCTGTCATTCCCTTTACCCTCAACTCTTCTGGCCTTCCTAATTACTTACTCTGGGGATATGTATTTCTGACACAGACTATTCACTCTTGATCTCACTCTGTGGTTTCTCTGGGTTCTGGTCATCTGGTAAGTGTGTCTCAACCTTCAGGCGTTTCTGAACAGAATTGAGGAAAAAGCAGGGGCTGCGAGGAGGGGAAGTAGGTTCAGGGCTACTTGAGTAACAGGAAGTGGGGTTCCTTCTCATTGGCAAATAGGGAGGGATGTGGCTTCCCTGTGTCAGCACAGTAAGTGGTTAAGACAGAGTCTCCCCATTGTTCTTGGCTGAGTTCACGGAAACATAAGCTCCCCCCCCCCTTTTTTTTTCATAGTATTCTTCATCTTCGTGGTTATTTTGGAATATGGACTAAAGGGAAAAGCCTACTTATTTATAGCGCTTGTCAAAGCCCATGTATGGGGGATTCTCTTAAACTATGCAGGTCTCCAGTTCTTTTTGGATACCTTCTCAGAGTCCTACCAATTGAATCAATTCTGATGCTAATTGCTCTGGGTGAACAGCTCAGTAGTACACCTGTGCACAGCGAAGCTAAAGGCCACCCTTGATTTGCAATGCATGAAATCCTGTCTCAAAAAATGGGCTTTCACAGAGTTACTTGAATAACTGTCTGACATGGTGGCAAATCAAGTATTTCCTCACATATTTTTCTTTTAAAATTATGTGTTTCTGATTTTTATTAGTTCTTTGAGAATTTCATACACTGTATTTTAATCATATTAATCTCCTCACCCAATTCTTCTGAGATCTACTCCCCCTTCCCTACCTACCCACCATTGTATCCTTTTATTTGTTTCCTTTCTTCCTTCCTTCCTTTCTTTCTTTCTTTCTTTCTTTCCTTTTTTCTGGTTTCTTGAAACAGGGTTTTCCTGTGTAGCCTTGGCTATTCTAGACTTGCTCTGTAGATCAGGCTGGCCTCAAACTCAGAGTTCCACCTGAGTGGAACTGCCTCTGCCGTTTTTTAAGGCTATACCTTAAAAAAAAATAAATAAAGAACCCTTCCCATAAGCTTCCAATTATCAATAGCTCCTCTGCTAGATGCGGTACTTCATGGTCACTTCTCCTTTCCATTTTGAGATTTGATCTGGTTTGCTTTTCCACAGGCAGTGTTCACAGTTATCACCCCTGTATATTTCTATGTGTCAATGCCCTGTTATGTCCAGAAGACACTTTTTCCTTATAGTCATCCACCATCTCTGTCTCTTACAATCTTTCTGTACCCTGTTTCACAACAGTCCTTGAAACTTCGGAGGGTTGTGTGTAATATACATTTTCCATATAGGGTTGAGCATTCATTAGTCTTTTATTCTCTACACTTTAAGTAACTGTGTTTATTATTATCCACAGGACTAAAAAGCTTCTCTAATATGAGCTGAGAGAGATGCACTAACTGTTGTAAGAAAATGTTAAAATTTACTACTGATGTATCTTCTGGTAATGCTGCTGTTAGTTCTAAACAGCTGTATAACCAAATCACCACACAGAGACTGGGTTTATTTAGTTAACCTAGAACACAATGCTGGGCAATAGTTATTCCCTCCTAAACGTCCTAGCCCTCATAGTTTCTTAACATTTAGATTTCCCACATTGTACTTGCTTTTTGTGAAATATTATGTCCAATCCATCTCCACATAGTTCCATGATCTCTCCTCCAGCTGCGCTCGCCCAGCTCTCCTCCCACTTTCCTATCCTCTGGCTCTTCTCTCTCTTCCAGCTTCCTTTCCCTGCTCAACATTGTGGCTAGTCGCTTTATTTTGACCTGTTTTCACAAAGTTTAGACAGGTGATATTTAGAATAAGTATCACAGTGCAATATCCGGATTGAAACCAGGGATTGTGTGTGTGTGTGTGTGTGTGTGTGTAGAAATCAGCATTTGAATGAACAAGGGTAAGGTGTATACATTTCAAAAGAACATTATACCAACAACTAACCTATGTACAGAATGATAGTCATTACTAGTTTGTTAACACTATATGTATTTAGCAGAGTAAAAGGTTCTCTCCTAGGCCCTATGATCTTCCTAGTCAAAGGTTAATGATTCTGATAATTGGTGGCAGGAATGGGTTTTGATTTGTGGAGTGGGCTTTAAATCCAACAAGAAAGTGGCTGGTTACTCCTATGAAGTTTATGCCAGAATTGTACCAATGGGTATGTCTTTCCAGCATGGTTGTTAATGTAGCTCTCAGTGTTCACAAATGAATAAGATTCTTTTTTTCTTCTGGTAGTGAGCATAGAACCTTCTAGCACTAGATCACTATGCATAGATCTATTAAGATATAATAAAAACCCCATGACATTGGCCAAACAGGAACTCAGTGATCCACTGAAATAGAATTGAGGATCCAGATGAATGTCCTCACTCCCACAATCATCTAATCTTTAACAAAAAAGACCAATAGCATGCATGGCAGTAGACAGCATCTTCAGTAAATGATGCTGGCTAAATTCGATAGCCACATGTAGAAGGAAAAAAAGCTGTATTTTTACTCTCACTCTGCACAAAACTCAGTTCCAAATGGATGAAGGACTATAATATCAGGTATGGTGCCATGAATCTGATATAGGAAAAAGCAGGGAATACACTTGAACTCATTGGCACAGGAAAGGACTTTTTAAAATAGGAACCTTAAGCACAGGTGTTAAGTTCAACAACGAAAAAATGGGAACTAATAAAATGAAAAAGCGTCTGTACAATGAAGAATACTATTACTTAAGTACAACAACAACCTACAAAATAGAAAAAAAGAGACTTTACCAGCTATACATCTGACAGAGGGTTAGTATCTAAAATATACAAAGAACTTAAAAAAAAGCTAAATATGAAGAAAACTAACAACTCAATTTAAAAAAAAACAGGCAACAGAAAAGACAGAGATTTCTCAAATGATGAATTACTAATGGCTAAAAGACATTTAAATGAATAGTCAAAAATCTTTAACCAGCAGCAAACTGCAAATTGAAACTATTTTGAGGTTTCATCTTACTGTAGTTAGAATGGCCAAAATCAAAAGAACCCAAGTGACAACAAATGCTGGCATGTACGTGGAGGGGGGACAGGGTAGCACTTATTCACTGCCACTGGGAGAAAAAAAAACTGAAGTTCCATTCTGGGTTCATTCCTTTCGGAGAAGGAACCTCAAATGCCATACACTATACAAACTGGTTGTAGCTATACTGAGAGGCACAGGTGAAAACTCTGGTCTTGTGAGGGCAACAGGTAGACCAAATATTAAAATAAAGGCATCAGACAATTGCATAGCTCAAGAGGTAGGACTCTTTCCCTTTCTTACTTTATTTTCTAAAGGGAACATATACCTATTACCCACAGAAGGGCACTTATGAGAATTTTAAGGCCTATGAGAGGACTAGAAGTGGACAATACACTTCCAATGACACTACAGTACTAGCTTTCATTTGGAAGTCTCTCAAACTAACAAGAAAATGCATATTCTTTCTGTCTTTTTCTCTTTATTGATCACTTTGGGTCGAGGTACAAAAGTTCGAAAAGTCTTCTCAAGTTTTTCCAATGATTGTGTAGCCCAAGGGTCAAAAGGAAATGCCTATAGTACAGTGGAACTCAAAGCAGAGGAAGTTGCAAGTTGGAGCTCTTTTCACATTGTATTTACATTGCCTTCAGAAGGTAAAGTGGAGTTGGTGCCTGTGTCACTGGTCTGGGCTGAGTCCTCGCTAAGGGCCCTTTCTAGACTGGCAGGCAGGGAGTGGATTAGTCTTTCTCTGAAGTTCTGGCCCATGAACACATAGAGCATTGGGTTGAGGCAGCTGTTGAAGAAAGCCAAGGAGCTTGTGACATTCACAGCAATTTGGATGTTTTGAGCCATCCCAGCCAAGCGTTCACGTATTCTGATTGTGGATATGAGAGCCACTATCTGAAATGGACACCAGCAGAGGAAAAAGGCAGCCACAACAAAAGAGAGAACACGTAGGGATCGGCTGGATTTTATCATGCCTTTCCTGTGTAGTTTAGTGGCTATTAGACCATAGCAAATGGCAACAATGGACATGGGCATGCTGAAACCAATGATGAACCTGATAATTCCTCTGATAGTAAGCATGGTGATTCTCACCCTCTGTTTCTCTTCAGGGTCTTTGGTCCATGGGGAGAAGTCAAAAGTGCATGCTGTTTTTCCTGGTCCAAGTTTATTAGGGACTGTGGTCAAGCGAATGATAACCGGCAAGGTAAGAAGGAAAGCACACAGCCAGGGTATAATGATTACCTTCTTGGCCAGACCCACAGTCCGGTGGTTCTGAGCCCAGACTGGATGCAGGACACAAATACAGCGGTCCAATGCAATGAGGGCAATCAGGAAGACACTTCCAAACAGGTTTATGTCTACTATGGTAAATATGAACTTGCACATGAACCAACCAAATGGCCACTGTCCTTCCATGGCCTTGGAGATGATGAAAAATGGCAAAGTGGAGGTGAAGCAAAAGTCAGCAATGGCCAGGTTCAAGTAAGAAATGGTGGTGACTGTGTGTACCATGCGAAATCCAGCCACCCAGATCACAAGTCCGTTGCCCAACACTCCGAGGACAAAGGTGACTGCAAGGATCAAATATGAGAAGACATCCAGAACAATGTAGCCAGCAGATACTGATTGAATCCTCCCAGACACATTCATGGAGTTCCCTGCAGACATATTCATGAGGAGAGAGGTATTGGTGTCCATCTTGTTAGCTCCTAAAACATTAAGAAACAGACTTGTTCATTTGTTTATCTTACTTTTTCTTTTCTTCTTGAGACATGGTCTCAGTACACATCCTTTGCTAGCCTAGAACTGTCTCTACAGACAAAAGTGGGTGCAAACTCACAGAAATATACTTGCCTATTCCTCTTGAGTGCTGGATTAAAGGAATACACCAGTATGTCTGGCTTCCTCTTTCCATTTTTCATGTGTGCTTGTTTTCTTTACCAGTATAAGGGCATGGCTGTATGTGAATGCTTGGGTACAGATGTGCACATGCATGTTGATCCCTGGGGTTGACCTCAGGGATCATCCTCATTTGTTGAGGCAGGTTCTCTCAGTCAAGTTCAGAACTTACTCTTATGACTAACCTTGTTAGGCAGATTGCTCTGGGATTGGCTCTCTCTACTTTCTGGGGCTGGAATTATAGGTGAACCTATAACTGACAGGTGAACCTGTCAAACTGACATCCAAACTCTAGTCCTCATACTTCTATGTAAGCACTTTAACCACTGAACTATCTTTTCCAGACCCATTTTTGGAAATGCTGCCTCCAGGCAGTTTTCCTTGCTTTTATTACCATACTGTACTGCATTCCTCCCAGCCCCTCAAACCCCAGCTAGAGCAAGCTCACCACTGCCTGAAATGCTTACCTATGTTGTTAATATCTTCTCAGATGGGGAGAGGTGTGCTTATGTTTCCACAATTGCTAATATGCACTCTGCTAACAATGCAATTAGTCGGCTGATGTGGATCCCTAATTTGCAAGAGGGAAAAACAAAACAAAACTTGGCAAACAGTGGGTAGATAAAATTTGTGTTCAATGATTCAATACAAAGTTAAGCCAACAAGATGAGTTAACATTCTAGCAGGCAAAAACAAAAGAAGACATGGTGGCAGAGGGGTATGTGCTGGGTGATGTTATGAGGGTGAAAATGTGAGGATGATTGTGTATGCAACTGTCAAAGAATAAGTAAAGCATGTTGTTAAAAAACTTGTGTTCAAATGTGCACAAGCAGTATTTTCATTATAGCTGGAATATCAAAACAACCCGTTCTAGTTTTCTTTCCAACAGCAAGTGAGGAAGAAAAGGGTTTGTTTTGGTTTATATTTTATACTCTCATGAAGAGAAGCTACAGTAGAAACCTGCAGCTGGGAACTGAGGCAGTGGCCACTGAGGAGTGGTGCCTTTTGGATATTTCAACTTGATGTTTAGATTTTTGACATAAAAAGAATGAAACACACTGATTGTGGTAGCATATGCCTGTAATCACAACATTTGGGGTGCTAAGCCAGGAGAACAGGAAGTTTGAGGCTTGTATTACATAGGAAATACAATATATGGTATGACAGTTGTGCTTTAAAGGTGTAGCAAAAGGAAACCAAACACTCAATGTTATATGAGGCATTATTCAGCTCATAACAAATATCCAAAATAGGTAAGTTTATAAAAAGGAGCATGTTAATGGGCTCTGGGGCCTTATGGAGGGGGAGAGAAGAATTACTGTTCAAAGGGTATGGGATTTGTTTTCTTTTGAGTGATGAAATGGTTCTAGAATTAGATAGGAGTATGGTTGCAAAACATTTTAAATGTACTTAATGACATTTAATTTTGAAGTGGTAAAATTTAAACCGGGTGTGGTGGTGGTGTAGCCCTGTCATCTCAGCACTTGGAAGATGGGGCGTAAAGTATTGGCTGGCATGGGCTGCATAGTAAGTTTGAGAACAGACCTGAAGGCCTAGAGAGGCCTTGTTTCAGTAAACAAGTTATAAGGGGCTGAGAAGATTGCTTAGTCAGTAAAGTGCCCATCACAATAGCACGAGAACCTAACTTTGAGTGCCAAGTCTATACGCAAAGCTGGTAAGGTGTCTGCGGAAAATGCCTGTCTAAAATCCCAGTGCCGGGGAAGCAGAGACAGCAGATTCCTTAGGGGAACCAGTCAATCCAAACTGGTGAACTCGAGCTCCCGTGGGAGAACTTTTTCAAAAACAACCTTGATGGCTTCTTAATGTAAACAACAATCAAAATAAGAAGGAAGTAGCAGGTGGATTTTTATTACATTTATTTTACCACAGCTTGAATAAAATTGTGTGCGTGTGTGCATTAGGAAGCTGGCAGAGGACAGTTTCAGTGATCCAGACCGACAGACCAACATGAACTCTTACTTAATCACTCTACATGAGCACTTCATTTCATACCTACTTCTTTTTTTCCTAGGTCTTCAATGGAAGCTCCTTTACTCTGCTTAGAGAGGGCAGTTACATGACATTTTTGAAATTACCTCTTCTATATACTTTCTTTTGTGTTTGATATTATAATATAGTTTCATCATTTCCCCTTTTCTTTCCTCCTTCCAAACCATCTGTCCTATATACTCCTCCACTCCCTCCTTGCCTGCTCTCTCTCACATGTATGGCCTCTTTTTCCATTAGCTGTTGCTACACCACACACACACACACACACACACACACACACACACACACAGAGAGAGAGAGAGAGAGAGAGAGAGAGAGAGAGAGAGAGAGAGAGAGAGAGAGAGAGAGAGAGAGAGAGACTGAGTCCTAAATACAACCTGCTTAGTCCGTATGATGTGATCTGTCTGTATGTTTTCAAGGCAGAGACTATTTGGTATTGGATAAACAAAAGAAATTAGCTTTTAAAATAAAATTTAAAATTATTTGTAATTATGTGTATATGTGTGTATCTGTATATGTATATGTGCATGAATGCAGATGCCTGAGAAGGCCAGAGATGGTGGATTCTGGCTGTGACCTGGCTGATTTAAGTGGGGAGAAATGGGCTTGGGTCCTCTTCAAGAGTGGCAAGCACACTTAACTATTGAGTTCTCTCTTCAGCCTCTTCTTTCAAATTATCTTGAAGAGAAATGTTATCTTTGTCTATGAGATTTCTTCAAGATGCTTGGAGGTAAAAAAATTCAAGAGAGAAAGGAGAGGTTCAACATGTTCCGGGTATGAGATTTCACTGGATTAAATATGCAAAGTATTGCTCATGTCAAAAATGGCTTTCTCTAATATTAACTGAAGATTGCCTTAAATGGGGAGGATGGTCTAAAATGAGTTAATAAGACTGGACATGAATTAGTGATTCACAAGTAGCATGAATTAGTGATTCACAAGTAATGGCAGAGGTGTCATCTTGTCTGTGTGTATACGTAAATATACATGCAGAGGTTAGAGGTCAATGTCAGATGCCTTCTCTGATTACTCTTCACCTAATGTTTTTGAGACAAAGTCTCTTATTAAATCCAGAGCTACACTGGTTTGCCAATGAGTTCCAGATATCTACCTATCCCCTCCCCCTCCCCCAGTGGTGAAGTTGAGGACCCACACCTGTTTTTTATGTGGGTGCTGCTGATCTGAATACAGGTCCTCATCCTTGCATAGCAAGCAGTTAATTGAGCCAACTTTATACCCAGAGCCTCTCTCTCTCTCTCTCTCTCTCTCTCTCTCTCTCTCTCTCTCTCTCATTTGGCAGAGGCAGGCTGATCTCTGTGAGTTGAGGCCAGCCTGGTCTACAGAATGAGTTCCAGGACAATCAGGGCTACACAGAAAAAGCCTGTCTCAAAATCTCCAAAAGTGAAAACCAAACCAAACCAAACAACAACAACAAAAACAACCCCCCCCCAAACAAACAAAAACAAAAGCAAAATTAACTTCTTATATTCCCTGAGTTACTCAGTCTGAAATTTCAGCAAAGGTCTTTTTTTGATCTTGCTCAGCCATACTATTTCAGGAGACAGGCAGACTCTCATAGCATTCAACTTTACATGGGAAAGAGCAACAATAGCCATCAAATTTGAAAGTCTATGAAGAAAGAAACTTGCAATACCTTATTAATAATATTTATATCCCTTGACTATATGCTGAAGTGATAATTTGATTAGATAAGATTATGTATGTAATTGTTGAACAAATAGATGACTAAATTTAATTCCTTCCCACCTCCTTCCTTTCCCTCCACCCCCATTTCCTTTTCTCCTTCCCTTCCTCCTGTCTCATGTAGTTTCTTCTTATGTAGCCCTGGTTGGCCTGGAACTTTCTATAAAAGTCAGGCTGTCCTTGAATTTATAAGTCTTCCTATCTCTACTTTGCAGGTGGTAGGTTTAGAGATGTGTGCTATCAAAACCAGATATACCTCATTTTCTTTCTGCTTTCTTCACCCTCTTCTTCCTCCTTTTCCTTTTTGTCTTTTGAGACAATCTCATGAATCTCAAACCCCCCAAGGATAGATTTAAACTTCCTCCTTCCTTGACTCCCAAATTCTGGGATTGCAGGCAGGAACATTACTCAGTTTATATGATGATTGACTTCAGGGCTTATACACGAGGCACACACTTTTCATGCTGAACTTTCCCCAGCACCGCGATTATCCTTACCTCTTTAAAGGATCCCCAGGGTACCCTAAAACCACATGTGTGTCTCACATTACTATTGAATCTCAATGCTTTACAGTTGCAAAAAAAATTTTGGAAATATTTCTTCTTTCCCCACATTCCACCAACCACCAATCACCAAATTGTGCTGAGAGCTGTTTGTTCTTAAGAATCTCTGAGGCAATGAGTAAAAGGTTTACAAAATCAACAAGGAAGATTCTGCAATGACAGGTCAGAACATGAAAGAGCACAAGAACTATGAGATATGGCCCCACCTATGGTTGGAAGAAAAAGACTGTAGTTTGGATTTAATAAGAATATTGTTGGCCACCATTTTAAACCTGTGAATCATTGTACAAGAGCCTCATTTTCTAAAGACCCTGGTAAACGGTAAATTTGAACTTTACTAAACATCACCAACATTGTGATATAAGAATAAATTCAGGCTTTGAGAGGGGAAAACAACCAAAATTATCAATTCTGGAGGAGGCAGAGGTAAATTCTGCAACAGGTCCCATGAAGCATCTGGGACATGTTTGCTTAGGCTCATTACCTCCCTCATAGTTTTCAATGTCCCCTTCCCCCAAGGACCACATTTCCTATGACTTATAAGAACACTTTTTTGGTTGAATTCTTTTTCTTAAATTTTTTTATTATAATTTATTCACTTTGTATCCCAGCTCCTCCCTCATCCCATCTCAATCCCGCCCTCTTTCCCTCTTCTCCCATGCCCCTTTCCCAGTCCACTGACAGGGGAGGTCCTCCTTCCCTTTCATCTGACCCTTGCCTAGTAGGTCTTATCAGGACTAGCTGCATTGTCTTCCTCTGTGGCCTTGTAAGACTGCCCTGCCTCACAGGGAGGTGATCGAAGAGCCAGCCACTGAGTTCATGTCAGAGACAGTCCCTGTTACCCTTACTAGGGAACCCACTTGGACAATGACCTGTCATGGGCTACATCTGTGCAGGGGTTCTAGGTTATCTCCCTGAATGGTCCTTGGTTGTGAAGTATCAGTCTTAGAAACAACAATAACAACAACAACAACAAAACCTTTGCCCAGATAGTTTGGTTCTGTTGCTCTCCTTGTGGAGCTCCTGTCCCCTCCATGCTTTTCTATCTCTCCCTTCTTTCCTAATATTCCCTGCATTCTGCCCAAAGTTTGGCTATGATTCTCAGCATCTGCTTTAATACCCTGCTCGGTAGAGCCTTTAAGAGGCCCTCTGAAGTAGGCTCCTGTCCTGTTCCCTGTTTTCTCCAATTTCTGAGACTCTATCCCTTTTGCCTTTCTGAATGAGGATTGAACATCTTACCCAGGGTCCTCCTTCTTGCTTATCTTTTTTAGGTGTACAGATTTTAATATGATTATCCTATATTATATGTCTAATATCCACTTATAAGTGAGTATATACCATGTGTGTCTTACTGCTTCTGGGATACCTCACTCAGGATGATCTTTTCTAGTTCCCATCATTTGCCTGCAAGTTTCATGATTTTCTTGTTTTTAATTGCTGAGTAGTATTCCATTGTGTAAATGTACCACAGTTTCTATATCCATTCCTCAACTGAGGGGCATCTGGGTTGTTTTCAGCTTCTGGCTATTACAAATAAAGCTGCTATAAGCATGGTTGAGCAAATGTCCTTGTTGTACATTTGAGCATATTTTGAATATATGGCTAGGAATAGTATAGCTGGATCTTGAGGTAGCACTATTCTTAATTGTCTGAGAAAGTGCCACATTGATTTCCAAAGTGGTTGTACAAATTTACATTCCCACCTGCAATGGAGGAGGGTTTGCCTTTCTCCACATCCTCTCCAGCATGTGTTGTCACTTGAGTTTTTGATTTTAGCCATTCTGATGAGTTTGAGGTGAACTCTCAAGGTCATTTTGATTTGCATTTCCTTCTTGAGTAAGGATGTTGCGCATTTCTTTAAGTGTTTCTCTGCCATTCGATATTCCTCTATTGAGAATTCTGTGTTTAGCTCTGTATCCCATTTTTTAATTAGTTTACTACAATGGAAAAAATATAGCATCTTCAACAAATGGTGCTGGTCTAACTGGATATCTACATGTAGAAAAATGCAAATATATCCATATTCATTATACTTCACAAAACTAAAGTCCAAGTGAATCAAAGACCTCAACATAAAACCAGGCGCACTAAGTCTGTTAGAAGAAAAAGTGGGGAAGAGCCTTGTACTCATTAACACAGGAAACAACTTTCTGAACATAACACCAACAGCACAGGTTCTAAGATCAACAATCAATAAATGGGACCTCATGAAACTGAAAAACTTCTGTAAAGCAAAGAACACTGCCATCAGAACAAAAGGGGGCAGTCTACAGACTGGGAAAGGATCTTTACCAACCCTATATCTGACAGAGGGCTAATATCCAGGATACATAAAGAATTCAAGAAATTAAACAGCAACACATCAAGTAATCCAATAAGAACACTTTTGATCCTTCTGCTTTTTGCTTAAAGCTTTGAGCCTTTAATATACCCACCCAAGTAGAGCCCATGCCTTTCTTCATGCTCCAGCATAGCTACTGCCCTCCACACTCCTTAATAACCTTCTCTGGCCTCGCCAGAAAATAAGTATCCCAGCCTATGACCTGCCCTCTGCTCATACCACAAATCCTTTACAACATTTTTTTCTAGGAGTGCTATCTCTCACTAGTTCACATTCAATACCTTTTCTTGATTCTTTACTACAAATGAACACATCAATATGCTTTAGAACATTGCATCTTTAATACAAATTATCATTCATTTTCATATCATCATTTAGTTCCCAACCACACCTTTGACGCTCTTTGTTGCAAAACATACTAAAAGAGTGATATATGTTGCTGTATTCATCTCTTTTCCTTATAGTTCTCCACAATTGATCTTATTTTTCTTTTTTTCCTTTTTATCTTTTTAGCAAGGCTCTCATGTAGTTCAGGATGACCTTGAACTTAATATAATCAGGTAAGGATAACCTTAAAATTCTGATTCTCTTGCCTCTACATCTGCAATATTGAGATTGTAGGAGTCCCCACTGTGTCTGGTTTATGTGCTAATAAAGATAAAACCCAGACTTTGTGATTTCCTCCAGGCAAAGTTTTCTCACCTGCATTTTCCAACAGTTGTGGCCTTTCCTCTGGAAAGTCTGATCTTCTGAAGAAAGTGACCTGTCTTTCATGGGCTCAGTAGGAAATGTACAAAGGGACAGGGGGAGGGGTAACAAAGCAGAAATGAATTGAGTAACAGCAAACAGGAAGGCAGAGTTTTCTGTGATTTACAATGACCCTGAAATTATACTCAAATCACATTTTTTTTAAAACAGCATTTGATGAATAGGCTGGATCCTCCTAGAAATTCAAGAGCCTGAAAACCTTCCTCTGTTTTATCTTGGCTGGGATACCGAGGTCTAACGTTCTTCATATCAGAGGTGAAGGGAGCTGGGTGTCCAGAAACCTTCTCAGCATAACTAAAGGGAGGAGACTGAGGTAAAGAGAGCCTATGGTAAACAGTGAAAGGCAGAGATTGAGAGGAGAGAAATAGTAACTAGAGACTCAGAGAGAGGAACATAAATATGAAAAGACAATCACAATCAGAGAGAATCATGCATTATACACTTAGCCACAGTCTCCAAGCACAATTACATAATAGCCTCTACTTTTACCAGATTCCCTTTGTGATCACCCATTACAAACACCTTTTAAGAGATTCCCAAGGATAGGAGGTGTTGTATGTGAGGCTTTTCCAGGAGGGACATCAAGAGATGTCTATTCACCCCCAACAGGACACTGAGGACAAATAAGAGTAATGAACTTTCCCAGTCCAATTTGGGGAACCAGTGAGTTTGCTGGAGTTACGTACAGAAATATACGTGAGGGTATACTTACAGGAACAAGGATGATTCAAAGGCTATAGCATAACCAAAAACCTACTTCAGACTGAGTGACAGCAAAGAAACCTGGCAGTCTTAGAGCTCTCTACAAACCTTGCAGGCAACTCCAGATGTTGGAGAATCTCCCACAGGTATCCTGGTGGGTCTGAAAGCCTCCTCCGGGCAACTTTGCCCCTTCTCTTCTCCCAAGCAGGTGTGTACTGCTTCCTTAACCCTGTAGAGGGCCCTGTGTGTTCTCCCTGACAGGTATTATTCCTTGGGGGAAGTGTTTCAAATATTAACTTCCTGAACCTAAAGGAACCTCCCTCTATACCTGAATGTCTCAGTAGGGAAAATGTTACTACACATGAAGTTATGAAAATTCAACATGACTCACAGGAACAGACTGGAAAAGGCATCCTGTTACATAGTGAAGGACCCAGATCCCAAGGGAAAACAAGAAAGGGCATAGGTGGACAGTAACTGCTGAATAGAGTGTGAAGTTGTTTGAAGTCTAATTGTTCTTGAAGACAGTTTGATGGGAATCCCCTACCCGATCCTCCATAGCCCAACACACCACTTACTGAAACAGAAGGTAGCTTTGTTCTTTCCTGCCCAATAGCCTATGATTGCCACACAGCAACTGTGAAAATGCAGAAGGTACAGTTTAGAGGGTGAAGAAAACAGAAAGGACTTCTGCTGTGTGGCCCCGTTTGCGCAATCTAGGCAAGCCCAAAGGAAATGGCACTGGGTTGTACTATGTGTGGGGAATCCCTGCTTGAGACACGAAATCATTCTCATCAGAAAACACACCTGGAATGGCAACTGGGAACTGTGAAGGTTCTCAGTTAGAACCTGGCTTGGTCACTAGTTGGGTGACAAAACAAGCCATTTAACCAGGGACGAGCATTTTCTATCAAGGGCAAAAAAGGTCAATATTTAATACCTGACAGGCTTCAGGGTCCTCAATTCAGCTTTACAGCACGAGTGTGCAGATAACATACCAACAATACATCATTTAAGAATTGGATTTCACATCACTTCATACATCATTTTTAATTATTTTGTTGTTCTTTAGGCATAAAACAAACAATCAATAAGACAGCAAATGTACAAAAAAGTATATTCCTGGCTTGTAGGCTGTGTGAAAGCTGGTGTTGGCGGGACTAGAGGGAAGGTCAGCAGTTATGAGCACCTGATGATCTTGCAGACTGCAACAACAACCAAACAGGTGGTTGTTGTATGTGACCATAATTTAGGAGACTCAATCACTTCATTGTGAATTCAAAGTCACAATAGTTACAAAGGTAATTTTTATTTGAGTAGAATAAACAATATAACTGATGCAGAGCACAGATTCTAGTGTAATAAATATCACCTGTATCTTGAAAGCATTCTTATATCCTGATGGCTTTCTGTTTGAAGTTTTTCATCACACCTCATTTCAATCATTGTAGTTCAGATCATGCTTCTGAACTGTTGGCACATGACAGGCTCACTTTTCCCTTTAGGCCCACCTCTAGAACTTTCTCTCATCAACTTTTCTCATAATCCTGCCTTCTGTCGTCAACTGGGGTCTCCTTCACTCTCAATCCAAAGCCCAAATTCCCATTCCATCACAATGTGACTTTTCAGAGTTAGGATGTATAAAAGAACGAATTAAAGCCAAGTGAGGCCATAAGGGTGGGGTCCTAATCCAATGCAAGTGTTGTCTTTTTGAGAGAAGAGAAACACCGAGGCTGTGTAAGCTTACAGAGATGTCTGTGTGAGGAAACAAAGAGGAGAAGATGGTCAGCCATAAGTCAAAGGGAACACTCTGGGACCAACAATATGACCTTGCAGCTTCAGCTTGCAGAACTGTGACAGAATCAGTTGCTGTGCTTTGTGGTACCCAGTATGCGGTGCTTTGTAGTAAAAGCCCCAGCAAACTAATCCTTTCTGCTGTAGTTCACGGATCTGTACCTCTATGATGACCTAAAATCTACTCAATTCCCAAAGTGAATTAAAGAAGATGGCCATGAAGTGGGGGTGTAGACCAATCAGAGTGATTGCCTAACCTGAAGGGTATCTTGTATAAACTGGGTGTGATAGTGCATGCCTGTAATTCCAACACTTGGGAGGAAGAGATAAGAGGATCAGAAGTTTAGATGTCCACTTAGTGTGCTTAAAGACAGCTTGGGATACTTGAGAACTTGTTTTAAAATGTGGGAGTAAGAGAAAAGCCAGTGGGGACATGAAGAGAGACAGAGATAATGACAGAGACATAGTGGCATGTTCAGAAGGAATATAATCACTAGAATATTTCTGGTATTTCTCTTACTATGGCCGTGTCTCTGTCCTCTCTCTTTATATCTGAGTTAGGAAACACCTGCGTTGTTAGGCCAATTTCCTAATAATTGGGGAATTTCCTGGTGTGTAAGGAAACCTATACATGTGCTGTTAGATCTCTTGTAATAAGCAGAGAGGCAAGACTGTGCTTGGCTATCATCTCGGTCTTCATGTGTATGTATATCTGTGTCCATAGAGGCCAGAGGTTTAGTTCCCCTGAATCTGGAGTTACAGGGCAGTTGTGAGTTCTCTGATGTGGGCACTGGTAAGTGAAGTTAGGTCCCCTGAAAGAACAGTAAGTGCTCTTAGACACTGAGACGTCTATCAAACTACTCCCATGTTTCTGTTTTAAATGCAGATTTATTTATTTATTTTGAGATGTATAGAGTGTTTTGCTTGCATTTAGATTGTGCATCATGTTTGTGTCTGTTACCTGCAGAGGCCAGAGAGAGCACTGAATCTTCTGGAACTGTAGATACAGATGGTAGGGATCACCATGTAGATGAGAGGAATACATCTTGGGTTCTCTGGAAGAGCATTCAGTGCTCTTAATCTCAGAGCTATCCTTCTTTCCCGACTTTTTTTCTAAAGATTGAGGGGCCTGGAGGAATGTCTCCATGGTTAAGAACAGGTAGAGTTCTTTTGTTTTTTCTTTTTTTAAAATTTTATTTTTATTAATTACAGTTTATTCACTTTGTATCCAAGTTGTAGCCCCCTCCACATCCACTCCCAATTACACCTTCCCTCCCTCTTCTTCTCCTATGCTCCCTCCCCCAAGTCCAATGACATTGTGGTCCTCCTCCCCTTCCATCTGTCCCTAGCCTATCAGGTCTCATCAAGACTGGATTCTTTGTCTTCCTCTGTGGACTGGTAAGGCTGCTCCCCCCCTCAGGTGGAGGTGATCAAAGACCCAGCCCATGAGTTCATGTCAGAGATGGTCCCTGTTCCTATAATTGGGGAACCCTCTTGGACACTGAGCTGCCATGGGCTACTTCTGTGTAGGGGTTTTAATTTATCTCCATGCATACTCCTTGTTTGGAATATCAGTCTCAGAAAAAACCCCTGTGCCCAGATTTTTTTTATTCTGTTGCTCTCCTTGTGGAGCTCCTGTTTTCTCCAGGTCTTTTTATCTTCCTCTTCTTTCATAAGATTCCCTGCACTCTGCAAATAGTTTGGTTATGAATCTCAGCATATTTTTTGATACCCTGCTGGGTAGAGTCTTTCAGAGGCCCTCTGTGATAGGCTCTTTTCCTGTTCCTTGTTTTCTCCATCTTCTGATATGCATCTCATTTGCCTTTCTGAATGAAGACTGAGCATCTTGCCAGGGTTCTCCTTCTGGATTAGCTTCCTTGGGTGTACAGATTTTAGTACGATTATCTTATATTATAAGTCTAATATCCACTTATAAGTGAGTATACAGGTACAGCTCTCTTAGAGGACCTGAGTTTGAATGCCAAAGCCCATGTCAGGCTGTTCACAACTGTCTGTAACATAATATCAGGAAGTCCAAAGAACCAGAACTATGAATATACAGGGGCCTAGACATTGAGCTCAACAGTACTGACCTATGTGTTCCATAGAACAATTGTGGGAGAACATTTACACTTCTATATTTCTAAGAACTCCAGTTGGGCTAGTGAGATTGCTTAGCAGTTAAGTGAATCAGCTGTTCTTCCAGAAGAGCCAGATTAAATTACCAGCACTCACATGGAGGATTGCAATTGCCTATAATTCCAGTTTCAAGGGATTCAGTGTTCTCTTCTGGCCTCTGAGGACACACATACGGAAAATCTCCATACACAGTAACTAGAATAAAATAAGATGATTTCAACGGCATTGCATTTGTATGACTGGGTACATACCTTAAGAAACCTTGAATTTCTGCCACTAGATTGCTTTCTTGTTCCTCTCAGTGTTTCCCTAAGTCTCTGCTGAGAGCCAAGTTGCTTCAGTTGCACCACAGAAACCCAGGAGTCAGCCATACGGAAGGGACCTCAGCTGGTGGTAAGTTGTACTTCAACAACTGAAAACTTATTTTGAATGCCTGTTTTATGATGGACACTATCTAAAATACTGTGCAGAGATGTACAGCATCATATTTATTTTCAATAGATGGCTGTCAAGTTCTTGACTTAAAATATGATGAGAACAAAATACAATTGGAGATATGAGGATGTGGCTCAGCCTGTAAGTGCTTGCTTTGCATGCAGACCTGAGTTGAACCCACTTAAAAAAAAGGCTAGGGGAGGCAGTCTGATTTTTGGGCTTGTTATTCATCCAGCCATTAAGCTATAAAAGCAACCAAGAATATGCTGTGTGTCTTTTGTCACAGTAAAAATGTGACTTACGAAAAAAAGAAGGGGTCCGATTGATACTGTATTAAGGGAGAAACCAAGATAAGAACAGAGAATAGTTCATTGGGCTTGCTGTCTGGAGTCCACATCCTTGAAGGGGGCAATTTAGTTCAGTGCCAAGGACTCAAGTCAATATAGAATGGATTAATGAGAAATTGCTACGTAAGGAAGTATTAAGAATATTTATAGGTTCTAAGGTTCAGCTGTGAATTCTTTTCACAGAAAGAAGTCCCTTCAATGAAACAGAGCTTATTTCTTTCTCCTTTCCCCTTCTGTTCTCCATTCTCAACTGAATTTAATATGTCTCATATGCTACTGAAATGCTATACTGATGATATACCTGCCTCTCCCTGGAAGAGTCTATGCAGGTGTTTTCCCACACTCCTTGTCCCTCACTACTGAAGGATTTTAGGCAGATGCTCTATCACTGAGCTACGTCCCAAGTATTCTGTTTATTTTTTCTGAAGTTTTATTTTTCCTTTTTAATGTGTATGGGTATCTTTCATGAATACTTATTATTGTGCCATGTTCTTGGTTAGTGCATGAAAATGCCAGAAGAGGAAATCGGATCCCCAGAGATTGAAATTACAAATGGTTATAAGCCTACACAATAGTGTTGGCAACTGAACTTATATCCGTTGGAAGAGCAGGCAATGCTCTTAACTTCCGAATAATCTTTACAACCTCCCTCCTCCTTTTAAACTTTTTATTATGAGATAAAGTCAAAGTAGATTATTGAACTGCAATTTTTCTAGTAGCTGAAGCAGGTCTTGAATTTGCAGTTCTTATCTCAGACTCCAAAAATAGTTTGGATTGCTGGTGTGAAAGGTCCCAGGCTTGGCTGAAGTGATTTATTCTTAAATGGAGGTGACATGGCAATTCATATGTCAATGAGAATGGTCTACTGGAAAGTAGATCTTGTATTTTTGTTTTGTTTTTGTTTGGAAGAAAAGAAAAGACCGAGGAGTCTAATTTTTGAGAGGGTGAAAGACAGATCTAGAGCCAGTGTGTGTAGAGAGGACATTTGAAATGAATGACAAGTCTTTCCTGCCACACACTGGTATCACTAGTACATGTAGCAGCTTGGAGAGATTGCAGATGGTACAGTAAAAAAACAAAGCAAAACAAAATAACCAGCTAAGTGGTACCTCTTTCTTTTCTTTTCTTTTTTTTAAAGAATATAGTCTGGAAATGGCAGAGTAAATGATGTAGTTTGAGGAGCCATCAAAGGGATACAATAATCAATTTGTGTGTGTGTGTGTTTGTATGTGTGTGTGTGTGTATATGTGGGGGTCCACATTAAACACCTAACTCAGTTACTGTCTCTCCCTCTTTTTTTCCTTTTTAAAAAATTATTTATTTTTATTAATTACAGTTTATTCATTTTGTATCCCAGCTGTAGTCCCCTCCTTCATTCCCTTCCAACCCCATCCTTCCTCCCCATCTTCTCCTGTGCCCCTCCCCAAGTCCACTGATAGGGGAGGTCTTCCTCCCCTTCTCTCCGACCCTAGCCTACCAAGTCTCATCAGAACTGGCTGCATTGTCTTCCTCTGTGGTCAGGTAAGGCTGCCCTCCCCCTTCAGGGAGGTGATCATAAAGCCATCCACTGAGTTCATGTCAGAGACAGTCCCTGTTCCCATTACTAGGACACACACTTGGAGACTGAGCTGCCATGGGCTACATCTGTGCAGGGGTTCTAGGTGATCTCCATGCATGGTTGGAGTATTAGTCTCAGAAAAAACTCCTGGGTCCAGATTTTTTGGTTCCATTGCTCTCCTTGTGACACTCCAGTCCCCTCCAGGTCTTTCTGTCTCTACCTTCTTTTATAAGATTCCCTGCATTCTGCCCAAAGGTTGGCTATGAGTCTCAGCGTCTGCTTCAATACCCTGCTGGGCAGAGTCTTTCAGAGGCCCTCTGTGGTAGGCTCCTGTCCTGTCCTGTTTTTTTGTTTGTTGTTTGTTTGTTTTGTTTTATTTTGGTTTTTTTGAGACAAAGTATCTCCTAGATGCTGAAACATACTAATGGGCTAGGTAGTTTGTCCAGGAAGTTCCACAGATCCTTGTGTCTCTGCCCTTTCTCACAGCAGGAGTCATAAATGTATGCTACCATGCCTGTTTTTTTAAGAGGGTGCTGTAGATCTGAACTCAGGTCCTCATTACATTTCAAATTCTTTATGGTGGGCCATCACCCCAGCCTAAAGTACCCACTTCATAGACAAGAAGCGAACATGATAAATAGTAGAGAGAATTAGCAAAAATGTGCTGTTTCAAAATGTCACTTCCTCTTTAGAGCCATAGTTTCATTTGTTACAGAATGGTGTTGTATTTCATAAGATAGGGATGCTATGAAGAGATGATTGGCATATGTTAGGCTTTCTCCCCACAACGATCATCCTAACCAGCACATGTGGCTCATAGGTCCCGCAGCTTGCAATAAAAGGATGGTGGACCCACCCGTTAGCACCCTTATTATTGTCTGTCTTAGTTAGGATTTATTGCTGTGAAGACACACTAAAACCACAGCAACTCTTATAAAGGAAAACATTTTGTTGGGGCTGGTGTTCAGTTTAAGGGTTTAGTCCGTTATTACCAAGGTGGGAGAGTGTGCTGGAGAGGGAGCTGCAACATCTGTACCAGATCAGCAAAGGCGGGAAGAGAACGGAGACACACTGGCCAGGCTGGGCTTTGGAGACCTCAAAGACCACCTTCAGTGATCCACTTTCTCAAATAAGGCCACATCTCTTAATAGTGCCATTCCCTATGGGTCAAGCAATTAAACACATGAGTCGGGGCGGGGGGAAGTTCTACTCAAACCACCACATTGTCCGGCCTTGTTGTGACAACATTTTTGTGTAATTATTTAGAGATTATTGAGTACACTCTCTCTTCTAAGTGTCTTACAGGGTACTTGGAGAGGAAGGAAAGAAAATGTGCATCCAGTAAGGAACATAGGGTGAGACAGAATTAAGAGCTGGGTTGGGCCCAAATGATGGTTCTACCTCATTCTAACTAGGAGCGGAAACATTAAATTGTGCAATTGCTATGCTCATTAGAAATCATATTGTTTAATACAATATTCTGGAATGCACATAATGCTTTACATTATCAATTTCTATAATCTGCAAGAATCAGTAGGATGAGTTACAAAGTCTTAATGAACTTGTTCAAGTGTATACAATTTCCAAGCAACCAGTTACTATTGTCAAAACCATGTTCTTGAATCAAAAGATGGAGGATCAAAGGTAACATCAACTTCTGATCCTCATGCCTACACCTTTAGGTTGCTGGAATTAAAGATACATATCACAGTTCCATCCCAGAGCCACCTACATGCTAGTTGAGTCCTTTCCCAGCTGAGGCACTTCCTCAACCACAGAAACATGTTTTTCTCTGAATGTGAACTTCTACAATGTGTAGCTCACAACTAAGCCTTAGAACACAGTCCAGAGCATGGTAAAGAGGGTTATTATTTATTAAAGACCCACTCTGTTCAACAGCGACAGCTTCTGTGTTTATTCTCAGTTTTTTCTTTACTTGAAAAATTATTCTCCACCATAAAAATCATTCCTAATCAGCACATGAGGAAACTGAAGCTCAAAGAAATGACACTGAAAGCATTAGAGATAGCATGAGAAAACAGATTCATTAGAACTGAGGAGATGCCACAAAGGGTAAAGTGCTGGCAACATCATGATGATTTGATCTTGGAAAAAAACAACAGGCAGCGTGACACCTATCTGTAACCTTGATGCTAGGGAGGCAGAGGTAAGAGGAGTGCTGGGGTTCACCAGCTAGCAAGCTACCCACTCGATAAGCCTCAATTTAAGTGAGAGAGCACATCTCAGAAAAAAAATGGAGGATCAATTGAGGAAGACAACATACATTAGCATGTGGCATCTACATGTACAAGAACAGATGCACTGGTATATACAGGTGTACCCATGTGGATCACACACACACACTTTAAAAAATATGTTTATCTCATTGGAGAGTCCAGGAAATTTTATACTACAGTAGTGGTATTCTACTGCAGGTGGTTTTTGTCTGTCATAGGATGTTTGACATCTATAGATACTTTTGGCTGTCATATCTGAAAAGAGTTGCTCCTGGGATCTAGTAGATAAGTCAATGAGCTGCTACACATCCTGTGATGTACAGGACTCTACCACACCTGATTACAATTACGCACTGACTGATGTCAACAGTGCTAGGGTTGAGAAATCCTGAACTCCATCATACAGTGTCTAGGCTAGGATCTTGTTGAAAGAGACAAGTGAGAAAAAGAAATGAAGAAAGTGTGAGGAGAAACCATAGAGAAAAATCAATATCACACCACTATATGGGGATAGTCAGCTATTGTGGCAGGTTCCTGTCAAACGAGTAACATTACTGAGACAAATTTGGGACCTCTGAGACTAGAGTTCCAATGCTTCTAGCTGTTGACAAAAAAAATACCCCCAAACAACCCTACAAAAAATCCTTAGAGTATGCTTTGGCCTGCTAAAGGACTGATGTTGCTGTCTCTCGATATTGTCATGAGAAGCAAAGGCGAACAACTTTTGGTGTGTATTGTGTGACTTTTTCCTGGGGAAACATGTCATACATGTCTACTAACCCAGAGGATCCATGACAGACTAAAGTAATGATTACATCAAAGTGCAACTTGGTGAACTGACTTTTATTCTAAATTACTTTTATTGGGGTTACTAACAGGAGTATTGTGAGGAGTTACAGAAGCAGAGATGACTCAGATTCAGTTCTATCACTAAAAAGCCTACCACAGCAAGGGTGAAGGCTCATGAAACCTGTATCCCTACAACATTCTGCATGAATGACAGGCAACTTTACAGGTCAGGGAATCTCTTGCAGGTGGCATTGCTGGTCAGAGTCACCTACATCAACAGATGCTTATTGTTTTGATAATCTTAGAAAAAGGCAATTCTGAATTTTGTAAGTTTCAATTTTCCCAGGCTTGTGAAGTTTGTTTGCTTTCTGAAAGCAAAGAGTTTCCTTCCTGACTTCTGAAGCAAATGTTTGAATTTGAAGAAAATCTCTGCACCACACTGTGGTAGCACACAACTGTAATTTCAGCACTCTGGAAGTTGAAGCAAAAGGGTAGGAGTATGAGGTTAGGTGGGCTACACAGCTAGACCCTATCTCAACCAACTATGTATCCACACAACCAACCAATCGACCAAAAAAGTGCTCACTATTACAGTTCCTCATTAAAGACAAATTGATAAGTCTAAAATTTTTATGGTTGTGCAGAATTACTTGAGATTTTACATTTTAAGGCAGGATTCATAAATAATTGATACGGTTTCTTTCTGAAGTTTTTATTTTATTATACTGCTTAGGATAAAACCTGAGGTTCTATGCAAGTGTGTTACCACTGAGCCATAGCCACAGCTTGTTACTGGGGGATTCAAGGGAGTAGATGTTCTGCCATTGAGCCATGTACCCATGGCCTCACAGGAGATTCTAGACAAGCACTCTGTTACTGATATAACATACTCAAGCCTATAAATAAGTTTCAACAGATAACCTAGACACAAATTTTATAGCCCATACACTATAGCATAAGAAAATGGGTGGGGGTGATCACAGAAACTTCTTGGTTGAATTGGCTACACTTGCTACAGGTATAAACTGACTCCAAGTCAGGCAACAAAGTAAAAATAAATCTTGTTCTTAAGAAGCTAGGAAAGCAATCATAGAAGATCCCCAAGAACTTACTCCTATTGTGTTATCATCCGCATTTGTGTCCTGTGTGTCTGTCTCTTATAATAGCTTAGGATGCAGTGAATATGCTTTCTAGACTATTCTGGATTTACACTCAAAAGTAGATGGGGGGACAACTTCCCTGAAAAGAGAAACCTGTAGGTTGTTTATCAGAGAGCAAGTGATCAGATTCTGGGAGAGGGCACATTCAGCAACATATGTCATGTTTGGTATAGTAGAGGGGAACTCAGAGGTCAGATGCAGCTACATTAAAATCTGTCTGATTACGATATGTAGACTTTACACTTCATATTTTCTCTTAACATCATTCCAGTCTTAAAAAAACTAGAAATAATGGACCTTTAAAAATTCTTGTATAGGTCAATGTAAAATCCATGTATAATAATTACCAATGCATGGTCTTTAAGGAAAAGTCCATAAACTCCTCCAAAATTCATTAGCTCTCAGAGTCTATCCTTCATAACACTAACATATGCAGTCATGCACTCTCTTTGTATATCAAGAAGTGAGAAACTTCATCTCAAATAGGGACAGTGGAAGAAGGCACTGGCTTGAAGATACAGATGGTACTACACCTCACTGACTTCATCCTTTTTTTCAGAATCACAAGATAAAATGCCTTTTAAACAGTGGTAATAAGTTTGATTTCCTCTTCAACTATAGACTCAGGCCAATGCCTTAAGTGAACAGAAATAATAGGCAAACATTAGTTCAAGGATTCTTCCAGTGAGGAGAAGCAGAATCTTGAAAACTGTATAAATCTGGTGTTGAAAGAAGGTAGAGAGCCAAATAACCAAAGTAAAATGGGGTACAGAGCTAAACAGAGAATCCGCAAAAGAGGAATCTCAAATGGCTGAGAAGCACTTGAAGAAATGCTCAACATACTTAGTCATCAGGGAAACGCAAATCAAAACCACTCTGAAATTCCATCTTCCACTCATCACAATGGCTAAGGCAAAAAACTCAAGTGACAGCTCATGGTGGTGAGTACAAACTTGTACAACCATTTTGAAAATCAGTCTGGTGCTTTCTCAGAAAATTTGGAATACCTCTACCTCAAAACCCAGCTAGACCACTCCTGGGCATATATCTTAAAGATGCTCTAGTGTACAACAAGGACACTTGCTGAACTATGTTCATATCAGCTTTATTCTTAATAGCCAGAATCTGGAAACAAGCTAGATGTCCTTTAACTGAAGAATAGATTAAGAAACCAAGATACATTCACACAATGGAATACGACTCAGTTATTAAAAACAAGGAAATCATACAATTTGCAGGGAAATGGATGGAACTAGAAAAAGTCATACTGAGTGAGGTAACCCAGACCCTGAAAGACACACATGGTATGTACTCATTCATAAGCAGATTTTAGCCAGATAGTACAGGATAAACATAGTACAATTCACAGACTCAAAGAAGATAAGTAACAAGGAGGACCCAAGGGAGGAAGATTGAATCTCACTAAGAAGGGGAATGGCCAGTGGAAGTGGTTGAAGAGAAAGAATAAGGTAGGAGAGCAACCGTGGAGAGAAATTAGATCAGACCTGAGAAAGCAGTTGTGGGAGGGCAGAGAGCCTGCAAAGAGAAGGTAGAGAGCGTGGAAAGTAGGGATCTTGATAGACTGTTTGCCAAGTCCTTGTGGAATCACATTTGAACTTGAGACTATGGAAGTAAAAAGTTAGATGTAAAGAAAACTGCTACTGTACTGTCAGCTGTGTCCAGAATGTCTCTTTGTGTTAAACATTCTTTTTTATGTGTGGCTATAAAATCATAGTTTTTTTTTCTCCCCAGAATCCTTATGTCTACTACTTATGTACTCATATGAACACCCTGGTACATCAAAGTCTGTATATTATCTCTGATACACTGTGTGTTCAGTTTTCTACCCCTAAAACAAACTCCTATTTCAATTCTTTCCCTCTGCTTAACTCTTTTTTTAAAATTTTCATTGCAGGTATTTTATTTTTTAATATTAGTTACAGTTTAAAATCTTACCCTGGGTCCTCTTTCTTGTTTATCTTCTTTCGGTGTACAGATTTTAGTATATTTATCCTATTTTATAGGTCTAGTACCCACTTATAAGTGAGTATATACCATGTGTGTCTTAGAAACCCTGCTCAGATGTAGCCCATAGTAGTTCAGTATCCAAATGGGTTAAGGGGAACAGGGACTATTTCTGACATGAACTCAATGGCTGGCTCTTTGACCTCCCCTTGCCCCCCTGAGGGAGGAGCAGCTCTGCCAGGCCACAGAGGAGGACTTTGCAGTCAGTCCTGAAGATACCTGATAAACCAGGGTCAGACGAAAGGGGAGGAGGTCCTCCCCTATCAGTGTTTAAACATTATTAATGCTGCAGTTAGGGTCTTTGTAATATATAAGAAACCAGGACACCAAGAAGCTTTACCAGTTACCACACATACACATTAGCGAAGAGTGTGAATGTGACCTTAGCTTTGTTGTCGTATCCTCTGAAGTGTGAAGGTTTGAACCTCCCTTATTTGTAAAATTTCAAGAGTATCATGGCAATCAGTACTCAATATGGCATCTGGTCTACCACAAATTTGAAAAAAATTTCCATATTTATTCACCTACCTCATAAATTTTTACAAAAATGTCTTTGAAATCTACAGTGCAGAGCCAAGTGGTCTGCTACTCATTCTTTGGGTCTACCTACTCTAATATCTCTAATCTGTTTTTCTGTCTGTCTCTCTGTCTCTCTGTCTTTCTGTCTTTCTATCTCTCTGTCTTTCTGTCCACGTCTTTTACACTCTCTGGAGTGCACATTCCTTTGCTTTGTTGAAAAAAAACTTTTTGATTAAACTTTTGGTATATCTCACCTGAATTATTTCTTTGTGAGCACTAGAACTGAGGGAAAGCCTTCACCAAGGGATAGTGTACTGAGTTCATTGACTTCTTCAAAGCGTTAAACTCCTTTAAGCAATGTTGTGCTGTCTATTCACACTCAGTCCATTATCTCTGCTGGGACACCGGGGCTTATTATTATTTTTTTATAATCAGTCTGCAAAACATGAATAGTTTCAGCAATGTGGAGAATGTGAAGAATTATGCTATCCCAGAAAGGCATGCACTAGAGTGCTAGTTTTACTGGTATAATGGCTTTCAGGTGGTGGCAGGTGGTATGAATTCTGAATAAGGGTGATGTAAGATGGGGCCAAATCTGAGAAATCGTTGTTGTTGAAATTTTTCAGGTGCAGACAAAATGGAAACCAACTACTCCATCCCTCTGAATGTATCAGAACTGGTGGTCTATGATTCTACCACCTCCAGAGTTCTGTGGATCCTCTCCATGGTGATCATTTCCATTACGTTTTTCCTTGGTGTGCTGGGCAATGGGCTTGTGATCTGGGTAGCTGGATTCCGAATGACACACACCGTCACTACTATTTGTTATCTGAACCTGGCTTTGGCTGACTTCTCTTTTACGGCTACTCTACCATTCCTTTTTATCTCAATGGCCATGAAAGAAAAATGGCCTTTTGGATGGTTCCTGTGTAAATTAATTCACATTGTGGTAGACATAAACCTATTTGGAAGTGTCTTCCTGATCGCTTTCATCGCCTTGGACCGCTGTATTTGTATTCTGTATCCAGTCTGGGCTCAGAACCACCGCACTGTGAGCCTGGCTAAGAAGGTGATTGTTGGACCCTGGATTTTTGCTTTGATCCTAACGTTGCCTGTTTTCATCTTCTTGACTACAGTTACAGATCCAAGAGGAAATGTGTACTGTACTTTCAACTTTGCATCCTGGGGTGACAGTGTTGAGGATCGGTTAAAAACAGCTATCTCTGTATTAACAGCTAGAGGGATCATCAGGTTCGTTATTGGCTTCAGCATGCCCATGTCCATCATTGCCATCTGCTATGGACTCATCGCTGCCAAGATCCACAGAAAAGCCCTTGTTAATTCTAGCCGTCCCTTACGCGTCCTTACTGCAGTTGTAGCTTCCTTCTTCATCTGTTGGTTCCCCTTTCAACTGGTGGCCCTCTTAGGCACAGTCTGGCTCAAAGAAGCCCTGTTTAGTGGGGGTTTAAAAAATCTTGATATGTTGGTTAACCCAACAAGCTCATTAGCCTTCTTCAACAGCTGTCTCAACCCAATGCTCTATGTATTCATGGGCCAGGACTTCAGAGAGAGACTGATCCATTCACTGCCTTCCAGCCTGGAGAGAGCCCTGAGTGAGGACTCTACCCAGATCAGTAATACAGGCACCAATTCGGCCCTACCTCCTGAAGGCATTGAGATAAAAGCAAAATGAGGAGAGGGCTTGGGAATCTTTTTTCTCTCAAATCAGTCCCATTCCACTTTTATCTTACCTTTCCTTGTGCCATAGAGCATTGTTAATCTAGAAAAATACTTCTATGTCTCCTGAATTTGGGAAAACAAATAAAAATCAGTTAATACTGCTTTACCTTTGAGGCTTTTTCAATGAACTGTATAGCCCGAAGTAAGACCAAGGTGGTACAACATTACAAGAGAGAAAAAGAATAATTCATATTTGCAATGACTCAATAAGATAGTAGATATTAAAATCAAAATTCTATTTCAGAGCTAGGTTGAGAGAACCTTCTGCTTCAGCAGAGAATGTAGGTTTAGTTCCAGCTACCCACATGATTCAACTTATAATTGCTAGTAATACCATCTCTAGGGGATTCAATGACACTGGCCTCTGTAAACATTTACACTCAAATACACATGGTCCTACACAAAGAAAACAAAACCCCCAGATAACTAAAAATAAAACAAAATATTAAATATTATTTTATAATTAACAGTAAAATTTTGCTGGGTATGCATATAATCTCAGCATTTGCAGAGGCAGGAGAGACTAATTCAATACCAGCCACCAAAACAAAGTTATGTGGTTTGCAGGGAAACAGAGGCAACTGGAGAGAGTAACAGTAAATGAATTAAATAAGGCACAGGAAGACAGATATCATATACCATCTCTGATTTGTGGTTCTTAAATTCGACGTAGAAACATAAAAACATACACATGCACGTATGTATGTGTGTATAGGTATTTAAGTAAGCATATCTAGAGAGACAAAGGAGAGTAACAGGAGTGAGGATAAGTAAGAAAGGGTGGGTAGTAGGCTTTCAGTAGAATGTAGGAAACAAAGTACACATATACAAAATCTCAAAATCCCAAATAAATGGAGCTATAACATAGACAAGTTAAAAGAACAAAGAAAGAAGAGGTGATAGAAGATATTCAACCATGTCTCTAGATTTTTGGTTTATCTATAAACATGTACACCACCAAAAGTTGTCATTAGCGTTGGTCCTCCAAGGCAGGCAACTGTCATCTTGAAGAGTTTAGTTCTCCCCCTTTCATAAGATTATTGCATTTGGGGTTGTTGTTGGTTTTCACCCTTCATAGAGGAGCAGAGTAGGGCACACGATTTTCATCTGAGTATCCAGTTGCCTCTATTACCTGCCAACTCCTCACATGGCCCAGGGGAAGGGGCTAAAACATACAGAGGCTGAACATGGGCTCTATTTAAACAGCAATGGGAAAGCCCTCAGCTCTGTTGGGTAAAACGTTTTAGGTGAGGTTGGCTGGAGAAAGGATAAGTGCTCTCCTATAAGAAATTAATCACCTATGATCTATGAGAAACTCAGTAAAACTCATTGGTTCTCCAAGGTGACAAATCAAGCCCTGGGTTTATCTTTGGGATATTAAAAGATGATATAGAAATTGGTTATGTTAGCTTCTGAGAAGGAATTCTGCAACAAAGACAGATGGGACTCTTTACTATTTGTTACCTATTAAGAAATACTGGAAAAGGATCTTCACCAACCCTATATCTGACAGAGGGATAATATCCAGAATATAAAAAAAACTAAATATTTTAAAAAGCAACAAATCAAGCAATCCAATTAAAAAATAGGGTATGGAGCTAAACAGAGAATTCTCTGTAGAGGAATATAGAATGGCAGTGAAACACTTAAGGAAATGCTCAACATCCTTAGCGATCAGAGAGATGAAAATCAAAATGACACTGAGATTTCACCTGACACCCATCAGAATGACTAAGATCAAAACTCATGTGACAACACATGCTAGAGGGGATGTGGAGAAAGAGGAAGCCTCCTCCATTGCTGGTGGAAATGTAAACTTGTACAACCACTTTGGAAATCAATCTGGTGCTTTCTCAGATAATTAGGAATAGTGCTACTTCAAGATCCAGCTGTATCATTCCTAGGCATATATACAAAATATGCTCAAGTACACAACAAGGACATTGGTTCAACCGTGTTTGTAGCAGCTTTATTCATGATAGCCATAACCTGGGAACAACACAGATGTCCCTCAACAGAGGAATGGACACAGAAATTGTACATTTACACAATGGAATACTACTCAGCAATTTAAAACAAGGAAATCATGAAACTTGCAGGCAAATGGTGAGATCTAGGAAAGATCCTGAGTGAGGTATCCGAGAAGCAGAAAGACATACACGGTATATACTCACTTATAAGTGGACACTACACCTATAAGATAGGATAAACATAGTAAAATCTGTACACCTAAAGAAACTAAACAAGGAGGACCAATGGTAAGATGATCAATCCTCACTTAGAAAGACAAATGGGATGGACAATGGAATTAAAAGAAAACAAGAAACAGGATAGGAGCCTACCATTAGAGGGCCTCTGAAAGGCTCTACCTAGAAGTGCATCAAAGCAGATGCTGAGACTCATAACCAAACCTTGGGCAGAGTGCAGGGAATCATATAAAAGAAAGGGGAGTTAGTAAGACCTGGAGAGTTTAGGAGCTCCACAAGGAGAGCAACAGAACTAAAAAATCTGGGCACAGGGGTCTTTTCTAAGACTGATTCTCCAACCAAGAACCATGCATGGATATAATCTAGAACCCCTTCTCAGACATAGCCTATGACAGTTCAGTCCAACTGGGTATCCTAGTAAGGGGAACAGGGACTGTCTCTGACGTGAACTCAGTGGTGGCTCTTTGACCTGCCTCCCAAGGGAGGGGCAGCCTTGCCAGGCCACAGAGGAGGACATTGCAACCAGTTCTGATGAGACATGATAAGCTATGGTCAGATGGAAGGGGAGGAGGATCTCCCACATCAGTGGACTTAGAGAGGGGCAGGGAGGAGATGAAGGAGGGAGGGTGGGATTGAGAGGGATTAAGGGAGGGTTTTACAGCTGGGATACAAAGTAAATAAACTGTCCTTAATATTAAAAAATAAAAATTTAATTAAAAAAGAAATACTGTATCCAAACACAAAAGTATACAACTTCTCAGCACCTCATGGAATCTTCTCCAAAACTGACCATATAGTCAGACACAAAGCAAGCCTCAACAGATACAAGGAGATTGAAATTATCCCTTGTATTATATCAGATCATCATGATCTAAAACCATACCTCAAGAATAACAGAAATAGCAAAATGCCTACATACACATGGAAACTGAAAAGCTCTCTATTCAATGACAACTGGGTCAGGGAGGAAATTAAGAAAGAAATTAAAGAATTCCTAGAATTTAGTGAAAATGAAGGTACAGCAATGAAAGCAGTGCTAAGAGGAAAGTTCATAGCACTAAATGCCTTCATAAAGAAAATCAAGACATCTCATACAAGCAACTAAATGGCTCACATGAAAGCACTAGAAAAAAACAAAAGAAGCAGACATACCCAAGAGAAGTAGATGGCTGAAAATAATCAAACACAGGCCTGAGATCAATAAATTAGAAACAAAGAGAACAATTTAAAGAATCAACTAAACCAAGAGCTAGTTCTTTAAGAAAATTAACAAGATAGGCAAACCCATAGCTAAACTAAGTAAAAGGCAGAGGGACACAATTCAAATTAACAAAATCAGAAATGAAAAGAAGGACATAACGACAGGTACTGAGGAAATCAAAAGAATCATTAGGCCCTACTTCAAAACCCTATATACAACAAAATTTGAAAATCTAAATGAAGTGGACAATTTTCTTGATAGATTCCATTTACAAAAGCTGAATAAAGATCAGGTACATAAATTAAATATCCCGTAAGGAAATAGAAGCTGTCATCAAAATTCTCCCACCCAAAAAAGCCCAGGGCCAGAGGGTTTCAGCGCAGAATTCTACCAGAATTTCAAAGAACTAATTTCAATGCTCGTTAAACTATTCCACAAAACAGAAACAGAAGGAACATTATTGGCCTCATTCTGTGAAGCCATAGTTACCTTGATACCTAAACCTCACAAAGATCCAACAACAAAGAAAGAAAACTTCAGATCAATGTCATTTATGAACATTGATACAAAATACTCAATAAATACTCACAAACTGAATCCAAGAATACATTAAAGATATGATCCACCATGATCAAGCAGGCTTCACCCCAGGCATACAGGGGTGGTTCAAAATACAGAAATCCATCAATGTAATCCACCATATAAACAAACTGAATGAAAAAACAAAACAAATCACATGATCATCTCTTTAGATGCTGAAAAAACATTTGACAAAATCCAACACCCATTCATGTTTAAAGTCTTGGAGAGATCAAGGATGCAATGCACATACCAAAACGTAGCTTATAGCTAACATCAAACTAAATGGAGAAAAACTTAAGTCAATTCCACTGAAATCAGGGACAAGGCAAGGCTGCCCACTCTTTCCATATCTCTTCAACATAGTACTTGAAGTCCTAGCTAGAGCAATAAGACAACTAAAGGAGATCAAGGGGACACAAATCAAAAAAGAAGAAGTCAAAGCATCACGGTTTGCAAATTATATTACAGTATACATAAGTGACCCCAAAAATTCAACCAGAAAAAAACTCCTTCCACTAATAAATCCCTTCAGCAAAGTGGCTGGATACAAAATAAACTGAAAAGAAAAATCAGTTGCCCTCCTGTATACAAAAGACAAAAGGACTGAGAAAGAAATTAGGGAAACAGCACCCTTTGCAATAGCCACAAATAACATAAAGTACTATGGTGTGACTCTAACCAAGCAAGTGAAAGACCTGTAGGAAAACAACAACAACAACAAACAAACAAACAAAACCACATCCAGTTTCATAGAAAGAAATTGAAGAAGAAATCAGAAGATGGAAAGCTCTTCCATGCTCATTGGTTGGTAGGATTAACATAGTGAAAATGGCCATCCTACCAAAAGCAATCTACAGATTCAATGCAATTCTCATCAAAATACCAACACAATTCTTTACAGACCTTGGAAGAAAAATTCTAAACTTCATAAGGAAAAGCAAAATAAACAAACAAACAAAATCCCAGAATAGCTAAAACAATTCTGTACAATAAAAGATCTTCTGGAGGTATCTCCATCCCTGATGTCAAGCTTACTGTAGGCCAACTGTAATAAAAACAGCATGGTACTGGCATAGAAACAGACTGCTGGATCAATAGAATAAAATAGAAGATCCAGAAATAAACCCACACACTTAATTTTTCTATGCCAAAACCATACAATGGGAAAAAAGATAGCATCTTCAACAAATGGTGCTGGTCTAATTGTATGCCCACATGTAGAAAAATGATAGTAGATCCACATTTCTCACCCTTCACAAAAACAAAGTCCAAGTGGGTCAAAGACCTCAATGAATGGAGAAAGAAAACATTGAATTTGTAAAACAATATTCAGCCTCCAAAAGGAAGTCAGTCATGTCTTTTGCTGGAACATGCATGAACCCTGGAAGATATAACACCAGGTGCAGTCAGGTAAACACAAATATGTAAAAACGATCTCATGTATAGGTAGATTCTAAAAATGTTGAAATCATAGGAACAGAGAGTGGGGATGGGGGATCGCGGTCACAAGGTATGAGCCCTGGAGATGAATGATGGTGTCTCCTTTTCTTTCCCCCTAACCTTTGGGAACAATGAGATCTGACCATGGGTCACACATTTACTAACTGCTGTGACATACAAGAGAGGCAGAGGTTTCAGTCTGGCTTAAAGACATACTTCCATTGAACAGGCTATGTGCCATTCATTTATGTTCTCTGAAAGTGCAGACAAGTTTGCCTTGGTCAATGATGGAAATGGGGAATAAATCAGAAGCACAAATAGACTTTTTGGTCTCAACTGAGGCCTTAGAACACATTAAGGAAAGTAGCTTCCTGATAACAAACCATGTCAAGTGAAGTATAACTTTTCCAAGCGCCTGCGAGTTGGAACATATTGATTTTCATAGGGACTATTAAGCCAGGTTTCCTCAAATAGGAACAGAGATATTTCTATTCAGTCCGTGGCAGGTAGGTGTGTGTCTAATGAAGAGAGAAGATGGCTGGGTGGAATGTTAAAATCTTGGCCTTTATTACCGCATGCCATCCAAGAGCCTCGACATTCTTGTTGAGACTTCATTGCTATAATTTATGGGGGGTTTGTTTGCATAGTTTCCTGCTCATATGTAAACACTGAAATTTGTCATGAAAAAAAAAAGTTTAACAGCAACAAACCGAGTAATCCAATTTAAAAATGGGGCACAGAGCTAAGTAGAGAATTCTTAACAGAGGAATATCAAATGGTGGAAAAACACTTAAGAAATACTCAACATCATTAGTTATCAGGGAAATGCAAATCAAAATGACCCTGAGATTCTATCTTACACCAATCAGAACAGCTAATATAAAAAACTTGAGTGACAACACATGCTGGAGAGGTTGTAGATAAAGGGGAACACTCCTACATTGTGCTGGTGGGAATGTAAACTTGTGCAACCACTTTGGAAATCAATCTGGTGCTTTCTCAGAAAATTAGGAATAGTGCTACCTCAAGATCCAGCTATACCACTCCTGGACATATATTCAAAAGATGCTCAATCATACAACAAGGACATTTGCTCAATTATGTTCATCACAACTTTATTTATATAAGCCAGAATCTGTAAAAACCTAGATGTCCCTCAACTGAAGAATGGATACAGAAATTGTGGTATAAAATGGAATACTATTAAGCAATTAAAAACAAGGAAATAATGAAATTTGCAGGCAAATGGTGGGAATTAAAAAAGATCGGCTTGAGTGGGGTAACCTGGAAGCAGAAACTGGTGTATACATGCTATATGCTCATTTATAAGTGGATATTATCCATATAATATAAGACAAACATACTGTAGTCTGTAGTCCTAAAGAAGGTAAACAAGGTGGACCCTAGGAAAGAGGCTTAATGCTCATTCAGAAAGTCAAACAGGATAGACATAAGAAATAGAAGAAAACAGGGAACAGGACAGGAGCCTTCCACAGGGGGCCTCTGAAAGACTCTACCCAGCAGGGTATCAAAGTTGATGCTGAGACTCATAGCCAAACTTTTGGCAGAGTGCAGGGAATCTCATGGAATAAGGAGGAGATAGAAAGACCTGGAGGGAGACCAAAAGAACCACAAATCTGGGCTCAGGGGGGGCCTGCAGAGACTGTTGAATCAACCAAAGACCATGCATGGAGACAACCTTGACCCCTGCTCGGATCTAGCCTGTGGTCAGCTCAGTTTCCATGTGGGTTCCCCAGTTATGAGAGAGGGGGCTGTCTCTGATATGGATTCAGTGGCTGGTTCTTTGATCACCTCCCCCTGGGGAGGTAGCCAAACTAGGTCACTGAGAAAGAGGGACCACACAGTCCTGCTGAGACCTGAAAGGCTAGGGACATATAGTAGGGAAGGAGGACCTCTATCAGTGGACTAAGGGAGGGACATGGGGGAAAGAGGGAGGGAGGGTGAGCCTGGGAAAAAGATAAGGGAGAAGGCTACAGTCAGGATGCACAGTGAATAAAGTGTAATGAATATCAATAATAAAGAAAAAATTAAAAGAATAAATACTGTATAAGTCAAGGTAGGCAAACTGCTGTAATAAATAACTTTAAAATCTCAAATAATAAATTGTGTTTCTTTTTCTTTTTTTGATAGTGAAGAGGGACCAATGAGAAAGAATATAAAATTAAAAATTTTGTTTTAATTATTGTTTATACTTTTTCAGTGATTAAATTCATTGTACAATTTCATTCTCCACCCCTTCTTTCTCCCCACATGTCCCGTCCTCACATTTTTTGAGATGATAATGTAATTACATCTTTTACTTCCTTCCCTTTCTCTTTCCACATTTCCCCATGTACTCCTTGTTTGCTCCTTTTCAAATACATGGCCTCGTTCTTTTTTATTAATTGCTGTTACATGCATATAGGATGAATTCATTTACTTGCTATTCTGAATACATCACTATAAGTATGGATGAACAAGTGTTTATACGAGGGTATGGAGCCCTTTTGGTACATGATCACTAGTGGAATAGCTGTGGATAAGTGTTTTTTAAAAGACAAAGTCAGTTACACTTGAGTTCCTTCATCCTATCTGAATTCATCCCTATACAGGGAGACCATTCACGTAGAAGCAGAAGTTCTCCAACACTTGATCTAGTAGGAGAATGACAACTCAAAGTCACATAACAAAACCCCTGCAGCGTAGGTGACTTAGGGCTTACTCAGTTTGTTTCACATGCAGATAATGTCTGCCCCCTTGTGGTTGTCCAGACACAAAGCAAGAAAAAAAAATCAGCCTTACTTCTCCAGTCTGTAACCTCATGAAGACACCATAGAACTGCATCTTTTCCTGCTGAATTTCTAAGTGCAGTTGGACAAGGAACTGTGACTGGTAAAGCCAAGAACCTCGTTTTATTTCAAAAATATATTTCAGCTCTGCTTGGAGAATCTGGGGATGGCTTCTCTTCTCACCCACCCTAAGACTAAAATGGTTAAAGAAAACCTGCCAGTTGATCCAGTGGTTCATCGTTTTGGCCTGCCGCTGTGCTTCCCCTTCCCTCATACCCAGAGCTCTCCTGTCTCTCTCGAAGCTCTGTATTCCATGTGAGTGATGGTTTCTCAGAGGCTGATGTACAGCAGATGCTGCAAGAACAGCCACCGGGAAGCCTCTTTTCCTTTTCTTTTCTCTCCTAATTATTATTATTTTTTTCCAGCTAGAGAGATCCAAGGTGGCAGACATAGCATGCTGTGTCTGATCAGCTGGGCAGCAGCGACTACACAGCTACCAACAGACCAAACTACGGGCCCCCAAACACTAGCTATTGTGTTCCCCAGGTGAGGGGAAACTCCACGATGTGGGAAGCAATGAGGTCCAATCTCAGGTGCCCAGCTAAACACTGGAAGAGTTTCTGGGTTTCCTGCAGGCACTTGGTAGCCAGAGCATAGCCACACACCTGCATGCTCTGATCACCTTCCCAGACTGAACTGTGGGCCCCAGGAGACCAGAGACTGAGTTTCCCAGTCGAGAGGAAACCCCACTGTGAAGGAAGCAATCGGGTCTGATCTCAGGTGACCCAGCCAACTCCCATACTCCAGAAAAGTTCCGGGTTCCTGCGGGTGGTCAGTTGTCAGTACAGAGCCGCATGTCTGTGTGCTCTATTCACTGTCCCTGATTGAACTGTGGCTCCCCAAACACCACAGACTGGGTCTCCCAGTTGTGAGGAAACCTCACAGTGAAGGAAACATCAAGTCCAACCTCAGGGCACCAGTTAATTCCTGGAAAAGTTCCTGGCTTCCTTCAGGCACTGGGGCTCCAGCCTCCAGCCACATGCTGGTGTGTTGCATTCAAATGAAGTGGCCATCTCAAGGAAAATTTTGGAATATAGAGACTAAGAATTAACTCATTATTGCTAATTACATTTGGCCAGTTTCATTATGGAAGGTCCAGGGCCCTGTTGTTCTTGGCTGAGACCTTTATACAGGTGTGAAATTACTTTATAGGCAAATGAAGCTGTTGTCATGACCACTGTCTCTTGAATTACCTGTAATTCTTTTATGATCATGTGGCTTTTCACACAGTGTTACTTCTTGGTTAAGCAGTGCATTGACAGCAAGTGAAGTGTATTGATGGGCCCGCCATGGAATGTTGGAGTGATGTTTTTGTGCACTGTGTAAAGATTATTCTTGTATTATTCAAATGCTAATTTCTGTGCTGGTGCAGATCTGATTAAAGGCTGGACATTGGTATTGTCATTTTATGAAGCATCTCCTCTCTCAATGTTTTGTAAACATTGTTCTCCATCACCTTTTGGTTGGTTTTAATAAAAATCTTATGGCCAGTAAGATGAGGCAAGGTTTACAGGTGGAGAGATGGGGTCCTCAGTGGGGACCAGAGAGAGAGAGAGGCAGAAGTCCCCAGCAAGACAGGAATGAAGAAACAGGTGCGAGGAAGAGACTAGGAAAAACAGGTAATGGGCCATGTGTCTGAGACATAGGCCAGACCAGAACTGCTGGGTTAAATTAGTTCAGAATCTGCCCAGCTTAGTGCTGTAAGAAAATAATAAATATAATAAGTCTTTGTGTCACTATTCAAGAGCTGGTGTGGGCATAGTATTATAAAATATAGTAAATGTGCAAATATTACTTGAGGCAATATTTCATTTTTATCATCTTCATCAACCTGACTTAAAACTGTTCTTGATGGTCTGGATTCAACAGAACGAATCAGTTGTGAGTGGGTTTTATAAATAGAGAGAAAAATCCAACTGTGTACTGGAATATTAGCAACATGCTTTTAAAAAATAAGCATTTGAGCGACTCTCTAATATGTTCTTATAGCTGTGATAAAACATCATGACCATAAGAGATAAAATCCCCCTCTTGGTCCCCATGAAAGGAGAAAACTTGATGTCTTTCTGCATCTCAGGAGTCAGTGGCATTTTCTTCTCACTAAATCTTGCACCTCATTGTTAAATATGTTCTGTCTTAAAATGAATGCATGCCTGGAGGATGTGTACTCTAGGTGTACATTTTGTCAACCAGTTTTGTTAAGAAAGAAGAGGAATAAGTATTGGGTAAGGCACATGTAGTCTGATAATCCTATTGTTGCTCAGTCTCTCTCTCCACTACTGTGTAAAATCTTTCTTTTTTATTTCCTTCCTTCCTTAATTAATTAACTATGAGTGCATGTTCACATGACATGAAAGGCTTGTATAAGTCATCAGGTAGATTTTCTACTTCTACCATGGGGCCTGAGAACTCAGGCCTCCAGGCTTGATACCAAGTGCCATCACACACTGAGACTTCTCACCTGCTCCCTCTTATATTCCTGTTTTCTAAGATGAGGTAGCATCATTTTTCCTAAGAGTAAAACCCTCAGTATTTTTGTTCAAACAGCTAAAAATGATCAGAACAGAATTCATGCAACTGATTTAACAGCTAATCTCAATGAGTTTTCAAGAAAATTACTGACAAATTTTCCAGTTTCATCAGCTGTTGAAGACCAGCAGCTTATGTGTCCTATTGAAGAAAAAGTCTAAGCCTCAGGGTAGCCCTAAAACATAAAAATAAAAATTCCAAGACCTTTTAAAATTTCAAAACTTAGGCCTTAGCTGGGCAGGCTTTCAGCTATATTAAACCCCATCCACCTTGTCTCATCCAGCCTTGTGGCTGGATAATTTCCCATGCCCATGATCACATCTGTCTCCCTCATGTCTCCTGGTGAAAAAAGGTTTTTCTCTTTCCTCTTCCCAGAGTTCCTTTCTCTCTACCAGGAAGTCCCACCTTCCACTTCCTACCCTTCTGCCTAGCTAATTTCCCAGATTTTTATTGACAGTTGCTACATCAACACAACAACAAAGTAATCCTCTACAATCAACCCTTGTATTGTAGTCTATACAAGTAATAGAAATGTGCATCTATCATCAAGTGTCTGGGTACTAGCTTTTGATAGCTGAATAATCCAAGTGTTCCTGTTTTACCTCCGCAGAAACTAAATGCTACCAAAAGATAATGACCTCCTCTTCCTACTCTTCACTCGTTCCCACCTGTGGGAATTTGTTGAGTTGCAAGTATCCCCATGTGGACAAATGTTTTCCATAATATTTCTATGAGCTTAGCATCTGACCTGTTCTCTTTTTAAAAATGTAATTAGGAAAAAAGGTTGTTCAGCACTGTGAGCCAAATACAGGCCCAGAAGTGTGTTGAGTAAAAGATGGGAGTTTCTGTTGATATCTTCAATGAAAAATACAAGGGTCAGAACAAAGTGGTAACTTTCATGTATTTTGTTAGTTTATTGAGAATTATTTATTTTTATTAAATTCTTTATTAATTACACTTTATTCACCTTATATACCCCTGCAGTTCCCTCCCTCCTCCCATCCCAATCCTTCCCTTCCTCCCCTTTCTGCACCCATGCCCTCCCCAAGTCCACTGATAGGGGAGGTCCTCTTTTCCCTCCTTCTGATCCTAGTCTATTAGGTCTCATCAGGAGTGGCTGCATTCTCTTCCTCTGTGGTCTGCCCAGATTTCTCCCTGCTCAGAGGAAGGTGATTAAAGAGCAGGCCAATCAGTTCATGCCAGAGACAGTCCCTGTTCCCATTACTATGGAACCCACTTGGACACTGAACTAACATGGACCACAACTGTGCAGGGGTCCTAGGCCATCTCCATGCATGGGTACTTGGTTGGACCATCAGTCTTGCAAAAGACCCCTGTGCTCACGTTATGTGCTTCTGTTGCTCTCCTTGTGGAGTTCCTGTCCTTTCCAGATCCCACTATTTCCCTCTCCCCTCATAAGAGTCCCTGCACTCTGCCCAAGTGTTATCCATAAGTCTCAGCATCTGCTTTGATAGTCTGCAGGGCAGTGCCCTTCCAAGGCCCTCTGTGGTAGGCTCCTGACTTGTTCCCTGTTTTCTCTTGTTTCTGATGTCAATCCTCTTTGCCTTTCTGGATAGGGGTTGAGCATTTTAGCCCTCCTCCCTCTTGATTAGTTTCTTTAGGTGTACAGATTTTAGTACTCATATGTCTATATGAGTGAGTATATACCATGTGTGTCTTTCTGCTTCTGGGATAGCTCACTCAGGATAATCTTTTCTAGTTCCCACCATTTACCTGCAAATTTCATGATTTCCTTGCTTTTTTGTTGCTGAGTAATATTCCATTGTGCAGATGTACCACAATTTCTGTATCCATTCCTCAGTTGAGGGGCATCTAGGTTGTTTCCAGCTTCTGGCTATAACAAATAAAGCTGCTACATACATGGTTGAACTAATGTCCTTATTGTGTACTTGAGCCTCTTTTGGATATATGCCTAGAGGATTATGCTTCTTGAGGAAGCAATATTCTGAGTTGTCTGAGGAAGCGCCAGATTGATTTCCAGAGTGGTTGTACAAGTTTACATTCCCACTAGCAGTGGAGGAGGGTTCCCCTTTCTCCACATCCTCTCCAGCATGTGTTGTCACTTGAGTTTTTGATCTTGGCCATTCTGATGGGTGTAAGGTGAAATCTCAGGGTTGTTTTGATTTGCCTTTCCCTCATGAGTAAGGATGTAGATCATTTCTTTTTTTGTTGTTGATTTTTGTTTTTTGTGTTTTTTAAATTTTTTAAATGTTATTTATTTATTTTTATATCACAGGTTAGGTACTTTGCATCCCAGGTGTAGCCACCTCCCTCATTCTCTCCCACTCTCCCCATCCCTTCCTCATTCCTCCCCACGCCCTCCAAGTCCACCGAAAGGGGAGGATCTCCTCCCCTTCCATCCGACCCCAGTTCATCTTATCTCCTCAGGGATGGCTAAAATGTCCTCCCTGGGATCTAGCCAGGCTGTTACTCCCTGGCATGTATGGGGGAGGGTCAAAGAGCCAGCCATCGAGTTCATGACTGAAACAGTTCCTGTTCCCCTTACTAGGGTCTTCAGTTGGACACCAAGCTATCATGGGCCACATCTGAGTGGGGGTTCTAGGCCATATCCATACACGGTACTTGGTTGGAGAAACTGTCTTATATAAGACCCCTGTGCCCTGCTCAGTTTGGTCTTTGTGGAGCTCTTGTTCTCCCCAAGTCTTACTAACTTCCCTTATTTTTATTATTATTTCCTGCCCTCTGCAGAAAGCTTGGTTGTGAGTCTTAATATCTGCCTTGATATGTTGCTATATTGATTCTTTCAGAGGCCCTCTTTGGTATGCTCCTGTCCTGTTGCTTGTTTTATCCTCCATTCAATGTCCATCCTATTTGTTCATCTAAACAAGCATTGATCATACCAACCTGGGTCCTCCTTCTTATATATCTTCCCTAGGTGTATAGATTTCAGCATGAACTTCCTATCCTATAGGTCTATATAAGTGAGTATATGCCATATGTTTCTTTCTGCTTTGGGGATACCTCACTTAGGAAGATCATTTCCAGGTCCCACCATCTGCCTGTGAATTTCATGATTTCCTCCTTTTTAATTGCAGAGTAGTATTCCACTGTGTAAAAGTACCACATTCTGTATCTATTCCTCAAGTGAGGGGCATCTGGGTTGTTTCCAGGTTCTGGCTATTACAAATAAAGCAGCTACAATGATAGTTGATCAAATGTCCTTGTTGTGTACTTGAGCATTTTTGGATATATGCCTAAGAGTGGTATAGCT
>CM053758.1:10283012-10293774 GCA_028658305.1 Pachyuromys duprasi
CCTGGAAACGATCATCTTAAGTGAGGTATCCCAAAATCAGAAAGAAACATATGGTATATACTCACTTATATAGACCTATAGGCTAGGAAGGTCAAGCTGAAACTTACACACCTAGAGAAGATATACAAGAAGGAGGACCCAGGTTGGTATGATCAATGCTCATTTAGATGAACAAATAGGATGGAGACTGAATAGAGGAGAAAACAAGCAACAGGACAGGAGCATATCAAAGAGGGCCTCTGAAAGAATCAATATAGCAATGTATCAAAGCAGATATTAAGACTCACAATCAAGCCTTTGGCAGAGGTCGGGAAGTAATAATAAAAATAGGGGAAGTTAGTAAGACTTGAGAAGAACAAGAGCTCCACAAAGACCAAACTGGGCAGGGCACAGGGGTCTTATATGAGACAGTTTCTCCAACCAAGTACCATATATGGATATGGCCTAGAACCCCTGCTCAGATGTGGACCATGATAGCTCAGTGTCGAACTGAAGACCCTAGTAAGGGAAACAGGGACTGTTTCAGTCATGAACTTGATGGCTGACTCTTTGACCCTTCCCCATACATGCCAGGGAGTAACAGCCTGGCTAGATCCCAGGGGAGGACATTGCAGCCATATCTGAAGAGACAAGATGAGTTGGGGTTGGTTGGAAGGGGAGGAGGTCCTCCTCCGTTTGGTGGACTTGGAGGGGGCGGGGAAGATGATGGATGGATGAGGAGGGTGGGAGGAAATGAGGGAGGGGGCTATGCCTGGGATGCAAAGTACCTAACCTCTGATTGATATAAAAATAAATAAATTAAAAAAATAAGCGAAAGTAAATAGCCTTGAATTCATTGGCACAGGGAGACAACTTCCTGAACATAACACCAACAGCTGAGGCACTGAGATCAAGAACTAATAAATGAGACCTTGTCAAACTGGAAATCTTCTGCAAGGCAAAGGATAGCATCAAAGGTCCAAAATGTCAGCCTCTAGAATGGGAAAAGATCTTCACCAACCCTATATTCTACAGAGGGCTAATATGCAAAACATATGAAAACTCATGAAATTAAACCTCAACAAACCAAATAACCCAATTCAAATGGGGTACAGAACTAAACAGAATTATCAACAGAGGAGTCTATAATAACTGAGAGAACTTAAAGAAATGATCGATGTCAGTGCATGGACAGGACCTAAAACTCCTGCTCAGATGTATCCCATAGGCTCAGTATCCAAGTGGGGTCCCTAGTTAGGGGAGTGGAGGCTTTCTCTGGCATGAACTCAGTGACAGGCTCTCTGATCACCTCCTCCTGAAGGTTGCAGCCTTGTCAGTCCACAGAGGGAGACAATGCAGCCAGTCCTGATGAGACCTGATAGGCTAGGGTCAACTAGAAGGGGAGGAGGACCTCCCCTATCAGTGGACTAGGGGAGGGGCATAGGGGGAGAGGATGGAGGATGGGATTGGGAGGAGATGAAGGAGGGGGCCACAGCTGGGATACAAATTGAATAAATTCTAATAAATGATAATAAAAAAGAAATGATCAATGTCCATAGTCATCAGGGAAATGCAAATCACAGTGACTCAGAGATTCTATCTTATACCCATCACTATGACTAAGATCAGAAACTCAAGCAATAGCATAAGATGGTGAAAATATGGAGCAAGGAGACCATTATTCAGTTGCTGGTGGGAATGGAAACTTTGAGAACTACTTTGGAAATCAATCTGGCAGTTTTTCAGAAAACTAAGAATAGTTCTACCCCAAGACCCAGCTATACCACTCTTTGGCATATAACTAAAAGATCTTCCACTATACCACAAGGATGTTTGTTCAACTATGGTCAAAGAAGATTTATTCATAATAGCCTGAAACTGGATAGAACCTAGACGTTCCTCAACTGAACATTAGAAAAATAATATGTGGTACATTTACACAATAGAATACTACTCAGCTATTTAAAAACAAAGACATCGTGTAATTTGCAGGAAAATGGATATAATCCTTAGTGAACTATCCCAGAACCTGAAAGACATGAATGATATGTACTAGTTTATAAGTGTTTATTTGCCATGAACTATAGGACAATAGTCCTACAATCCACATTCACAAAGACTTTACATACCAAGAAAGGCCCAAGGGAGGATGCTTGACTCTCACTTAGAAGGGGAAATAATAAGGACATGTGAAGTCAATGGAAAGGGATGTGGGTAGGAAAGGGGGTGGGGAGGGAAAATGGAATGGGGATCAGGTGTGGGGAAGGGGAATGAACTGGGAGAGAGAACAGAAATCAGTGGAGTGTATCTTTGGGATGGGGCCAGCTTCTGGCAATCTATAGGACTGACCTTAGCTAAGACTCCTAGCAGCAGGCATATGGAGCCTGAAGCCACTACAGCTGTACCCAGGTTGAACTTCCAGTGTAGGGAGGGGGACACAATTCCAGTCATAAACCCTTGACCCAAAATTTGTCCTGCCCACAAGAACTGTAGGAATAAAGATGAAGCAGAGACTGAGGAAATGTCCAACCAATAATTGGTGCATCTTGAGAACTACCCCATGGGAAGGAGCCAGCCCCTGACACTATTAATAATACTCTGCTTTGCTTGCATACAGGAGCACAGCATAACCATCTTCTGAGAGCTTTATTTAACAGCTAATGGAAACAGATGCAGAAGCCCACAGCCAAATATTAGTGGAGCTCGAGGTGTGGGGTCTTGTGGAAGAGTTGGGAGAAGGATTAAGGGGTCAAGTGCACCACAAGAAGACCTACACAGTCAACTAACCCACGGCTCAAGAACACTCAAGAGATTGAAGAACCAACCAAAGATCATGCATGGGTTGGGCCTAGGCTCTGTACACATATGCAGTGAATGTGCTGCTTATTCTTCATATGGGTCCCCTTAAAATTGGAGCAAGGTCTTTCTCTGACTCTGTTGCCTGTCTTTGGATCCCTTTCTTCTACCTGGGCTGCCTTTTCTGGCCTCATTGGAAGAGGAAGCACTTAGTCCTGCTGTAACATGATGTGCCAGAGTAGGTTGGTCCACATGCATGACCTCTCCTTCTCTGAGGAGGGGCAATTGGCAGAAGGAGTATGAGGATGGGACTGGGAGGAGAGGACAGAGGGGACTTTGATCAGGCTGTGAAGTGATTAAATAAATAATGAAAAAATAAAAAAATAAAAATATTTCAACTGGATTATAAGGTATGTATATGTACGGATTTTCCATTCAGTCTCCATTATATTTAACGTCCCTCCCTACATCCTTGATCACCCCCTAGTATTCTCTCTTTCTAATTTGACTTTTTTGTTTACTGTCTTCATATCATAAGCCATCAATTGATTTTATCTATTACCACGATTCCAAACTGTTTCACATTTAGCCCATAAAATATTAGAACTGCATAATGCTATATTTAACATAGTAAGGACATATTTATCACAGCAAGGACACACTTCATAAGAATTTATGTTCTAGAGGCCTTTTCTGCTGCTATAATAAAAAATACCCTGAAAAAAGTAACATAAGTGAGAACATTTTTAAAAATAGGAGTTATACCTTATAGTCTATAATCTAGGGAAGTCAGGGCATCAGAAACTTGAAGTAGCTAGTCACCCCCACACTCAATAACAAAACTCACTGTAAAGCAAGCATTGTAGGACTCAGATAGAATATTGCAAATGTTATATATTCCATGATGCATCCCGTGCCTAAGGACTGGTACCACCCGCAGTACAGAATTTTTCCCACCTCAACAAATATAATCAAGATAATAATGCACAGAAGCATCCATGGTCCAAATATATCTAGTTTCCTCTAAAGACTCTTCTTTCAAATAATTTTAGATTGTGCATAGTTGGCTACCAGAATTAGCCATAATACATTCTCTCTCTTGTCTCTCATCTCCCTGTCCTTGTAATGCCTCTTTGACCACTGAGGTAGTTTAAATGTCCTTGCCTATCTCATACACCATGTCACACCTGTATACACCAACACAAATGTACAAAAATTTGTTAATCAACATAAAATCTAGGAGTTCACAAATAAGAGAAAGAAGATGCAAAATGTTTCCTTCTGATAATGACTTTGTTCACACTATGTTGATCAACAATTTTACCCATTTCCTAGCAATGCTATAATGATTTTCTTTTTCATGTCAGAACTCTTTGTTCATGTGAGAGTTGGTCTCATGTGGCCCAGGACGGTTTGAATTTTTAAACTCTCTGTGTAAGCTGGCCTTGACATAGACTTCCTTTCTTAGTGTTCAAAATGCTAGGATTTCAGGCATGTACCACCTGACAATCAAAGATTTATTACTTAATAAAAGAAGAAAATTTTAGTATCAATATAACTATCATGTATGAGTCAAGCATACGTATTTCTTGAACTGTTTTGTTATGTTAGTCTTAGCTCAGGCTATGGGCTTCATTGAAATTTTCTCAAAAAAACCCCCAGTGATATTACTTTTGGTTTTTATTTATTTCTTCCATATCAGAGAACAAAAAGTATTTTTCTCTATTAATACTCAAAAATATCATGTAAGGTAGGAGGAGGGGTAGTTTGAGAGACTAGTATGGTACAGAAAGCTTTCCCATGGCCTCACTCTTGCCATTTACTATAGCTCTGAGTCTGCCAGACATGAAGACAAGTTGTTGCCTTTGCCATTGCTCACGACTGAGTCTTCCCTAAGGGCTCTTTCCAGACTGGCAGACAGGGAGTGGATCAGTCTCTTTCTGAATTCCTGACCAAGAAAGACATAAAGTATTGGGTTAAGGCAGCTGTTGAAGGAGGCCAGTGTGCTTGCTGGGTTCAACAAAATGTGAATGCTGTTTGGTGTCTCCTTGTTCCAGATATTGCCTAAAAGAATAATCAATTGAAAAGGGAACCAACAGACAAAGAAGGAAACAGCTACAGCAGTGAGGACATGTAAGGGACGGCTGGAATTCACAAAGCCTATTCTGAAGATCTGGGCAGCCATGAGTCCATAGCAGATGACAATGAAAGACATGGGCATGCTGAAGCCGATAATAAAACTGATGATTCCTACAGCTGTGTTTACAGTATTGGACACTTTTAATTGCTCCTCTGGGTTTGCAACCCAGGATTCAAAGTTAGTTATACAGTGCACATCTCCTCTTGCATCTTTCACTGTAGTCAAGAAGAGAAAATTTGGCAAGGTAAGCAGCAGAGCAAGAATCCAAGCTCCAGTAATCACTTTCCTGGCCAGACTCACAGTTCTGTGATTTTGAGCCCATACTGGGTGAATGACACAAATACAGCGATCGATGGCAATGAGAGTGATCAGGAAGACACTTACAAAAAGGTTTATGTGTACAACGATGTGAACAAATTTGCAAAGAAACAAACCAAAAAGCCATTTCCCTCTCATGACCATTGAGATGATGTGGAGTGGTAGAGTAGCCATGAAAGAGAAGTCACCCAAAGCCAGGTTCAGATAACACATTGTAGTCACAGTGTGCACCATGCGAAATCCAGCCACCCAAATCACAAGTCCATTACCTAGCACACCGAGGACAAAAGTTATGGAGAGGACTGCCACTGAGAGAATCCATAGAACTCTGGAGGTGGTCGAATCATAGAGTATCACTTCTGATCCATTCAGAGGGATGGAGGAGTTGGCTTCCATTTTTTCAGCACCTGAAATAGTTCAACAACGATTGTTTCTCAGATGTGGCTCCACTGTACCACCTTTCATAACACCTTTTATAACAGGGTCTCTGTTCAAAAGCTAACAGAGTAAACCTGCCTTTCTGTTTAATGTCACTTATGGATCACATAGTTCTATACATTATCAAAAATGTTACTGCTTTTCCAGCTGATTATGAAAGGGAACTTAAGTGCTCATGTTGCAGCACTAATATTGAACTGAGAGTGCATAGGAAGCAGAATATAGTTTACCGTGGGGAGGAGAGCAGTGGATTAATTAGGTTGCCTGTTGATCAAGGCTTTCCATCAGTTCTTTGTTCTCAAAGGAAAAATGCAGACATTATATTGGGTGTTAGAATATGTTTACCAAATGTAAATGCTGTTTTTTTTTTAATTCTAGCTGTAATATTGTTACCACTCTTGTGGTATTCTTTGTCTGTTGATTCCTCCTCTTTCAAATAATCATCCTAGGAGCACTCTGTCACACGAAGACAATACTCAGAGAAGACCATAAAATCCTTTTAATTTTGGTCAATCCAGTGATTCTGCTACTTTCCACACTGTGAGTTTCAAGGAGCATTTTTTATAAAGATTATGAGGTACATGTTACCTTCACAATGGTGAGGTTCATGTTTTCTTTTTGAAATCATAATATGGCATATACTCTTTCTTCCTTTATGAGTACATGTGTGTATTTTTCTTTGTGTTTGTGTGAATGTACGTTGATGTTTGTGTACACTAGTTTAATTGGTCCTCTGTGCTAAGCAAGCCAGAGATTTGTCCATCAGAAATAGTTTTTCTACTTTTTCTGAATATAAATACTCATCCATCTGGAAAGTGGAATCATTTCTGCTTCATAATGTTTTAAAAGAGCCATTTACACAGGGTTAGCTTTTTTTTTTCTTTATGCAACAGAGCCCTGGCTATCGTGGACTTACTCTGTAGACCAGACTGGCCTCAACATCACAGAGATCCACCTTCTTCTGCCTCCCAAATACCGGAATAAAGGCATGCACCACCGTACTGGCCACATGGCTTAATTCTGGATTAAAACAATATAGATAAATGCCATCAAAAAACTTCTGGGATTGCTTTTCCACCTTGTTTGTTTTTTAAGATAGGGTTTCTCTATGTAGCTTTGGCGGTCCTGGATTCACTTTTGTAGAGAATGATGGCCTTGAACTCATAGAGGTGTGCCCGGCCCTGTCTCCCTGAGTGTGGGATTAAATGTATGTGCCATCAGGCTTGGCTTTTTTTCGCCATTTTAAAAAGTTTGTTTTGTATTTAATGGAGTACATGATTTTATGCAAGTAATAAAGCTTACATCTGAAACTGATACATCCATTTCAACCAATGCATCTCTGTACTACTCTCTTGTGTTGAGAAAGCTTGACATATCTTTAATGCCAAGTGTGGGTTTTACAGCAACAGGCAGACATATTTTAGATTTATTTATTTGTTTTTTATTTTATATGTTTTCTTTTATGACTTTATGCGTACCACATACTTCCAAACCATGAAGCCTTCTAAATTAAAACATTACCTCCAGGAAAGAATGGCGAAGCTCATGTTGATTACAAAGCAAACAATACACAAGTCTAAGGAGGTCCTGAAACTAACAAGACTCAGAGGATCACTCCAAGTTTCTGGAAATGGAAAACAATTACCAGGAAAAGAGATGATACAGAACTGTCTAGAAGAGTCTGTCTGATCTGCCAATTTGTCTGCATGCAAGTCATGCAAAGATACAACTTTCATGATTCATAACACATGTTGTGGCATGCTTTTTCAGTGATGAATCTGCCTTTGAGTCATCTCTAACTAAAGGTGACTTATCATTCATTCCACTGTAAGTAATCCCAAAAAACTCATTGGTTGAGCAAGATAAACTTTTATATAATCATTACTTTGGTATTTCATTGGTTCATGGTGTGATTAAGTAAATATTTATGTTACACATACCCAGCTAAATTGTCACACAGCACCAAATGAACATACTCAGCATATTATCATGCTTTTCAAAACTTTGTGGTAGTTCATCTGATTTGTGCTCTGCATGGATGTAGGAATCCCTGAAGAAAAGCCAAGCAGATTAGTTTGTTAAAGTTAGCATGCAAAGCAGAATCACCTGATATTTTACATCATAGCCATTGATCTTGTGCCAGTTCTGGATACTGGAAGCCCAAGAAAAAGATATCTTCTAGAACTTCTTTACCTAAATGATATGTGGCTATATAGTCCCTGAGTTCACATAGGATTGTCCCTGTGAGTTTAAGAAGCATGGGCGTTTCTTTATTTTTCAGAAAGACACAATATATACTTCATTAGCACCCCACTTTTAGGATCCCACATAGCTTTAATTATAACTATAAATATTGTGCTTCTGAGTAGTTACATTTAGAGGTACTGTGAAAAATGAAAGAAACTTCAACTTATGCCATAACATAGAATTGTAAAAAAAATGTAATGTGCAAGAATGCTAAAGGTAGGATTGAAGAAACAAGTGAGGAAAAGATTTGCTTGGAGATCAAAAATAGGTCTGAGATGAAAATAGATATTAGATAGAGTAATATGTTGTGGAAACATAAGCTATGGAAACATATACCCAAAAGAGATAGCCAGTCAGGAGATAAGAATCTTTTCTATCATCTGAAGAAAAAGCTCAATACTTAAGTGTACTGATTGCTCCTGTAGAACACTTATGTTTAATAGTCATGATAAAACTGTGCCTAAAACCATCTGTAAATTAAGTTCCACGGGAGCTTACATCACCTTCTGGCCTCTGTTGGAAAGAAGCATACATCTGGTGCCTAGACAAATATACAGAAAAAGAAATCCATACATATAAAAGTAAAAAAAAATTAAATATATATTGAAAAACATTTTCTGTCCCTAATATGTATATATTATTTATTTAAGTAAAATCCTTTCTGTAGTTTCTGCATCAGTTTTTCTGTCTGTTTTATTCAAACCAAAACTGGTAAAACGTATGAGTCTGCAATCACAGGTGAACTGACTGATAATGCAGCCTATGAGTCAAGAACTGTTTTTATTTTTATTTTACTGATTGAAGGAAACAAAAGAAAATAAGTTTTGATTTATAAAGGTATTTGTAATCCAGTTGCTATGCTTTTAAAGGAAGAGATATTTGCACAGTAGCACACACCCTTAGTTATACATTGTTGATATACTCATATTATTAAACTGAGATCTGAACTTAGCAGCCAACCAATGTGAAGTATTTCCTATCTCACTTTTATGGAAAATTCTCATTCCCAGTTAAAAGACTTGTCCAGCCACTAGACTAAGCAACCTGGACCAAGTCTTTACTGGGAGCCTTCTTTGTTTACAAAAGCCTTTTAATTTACTAATAGAACTGAAGGATTATTATTTGTTGATGGTTTTTGTTTGTTTGTTTGTTTGGTTGGTTGGTTTTTTGAGTCAGGGTTTCTTTTTGTAGCCTTGGCTGTCCTGGCCAAGAATAGCCAGGACTTTATAGGCCAGACTGGCCTTGAACTTACAGAGATCAAAGGATTGGTTTAACATGAAGGATTCTGGTCACTCAGCAGAGTCAAATACCATTTCTTTGTTTTTTCTGTGTTGGAGACTGGGCCACCTAGAACAAAAGCCCACTTGAACACTTTCCTTCTTTGCCATACTCATGCCCTCCTCTGTGAATCTTCAGAGGTGCTGGTACGATAACCACAGCCTATTTGGCAGCAAATAACAAAGCTTGCCTGTCCTTCAGTAAAGGTGATGGTGATCTTTGGTGAACACACAAGCATTCTTATTTGCCATCATCATGAGAAAGAGTCAGACTTCAAATCACTTCCTAACCTCATCAGCAATTATTCTCTATGGATTCTCTTAGAATTGTGTTTTATTGGCACTTGGGCCATTCTCTATGCAAAATGATGCACTTTGATATATAAATTTTACTAGAAGACTTCATTGTGAGTTCGGTATACATTCATTTGCATATGTCTTCTGGCTCTTGATAAGATTTTAAAATGCATCTTTTAGAAATCACTACGAAGTTGAACTGGTAGAAGTTTAGATTATCATAGGATTGATTTAGGTTACCATGCCTGAGTGGCTAATGATTTATCCCCTGTGACTCTAACAACTCTTCACATTTGTTTCCTCTCTCTGGATCTCTGGTTCCTATGCCTCTCATTTACAGCTCTGATTTTCACTGTTTAATACAGAATATACTTCATTAAGTCATTACTTTAGGATCTCATTTAGCTTTAATTATTACTTTAAATGCTCTTCCAAAGAGTCCCATTCCAGAGTAACTCATGTAGAGAAAGTTTTTGAGCACTGAAATCTCTTCATCACTGATATCCGTATGATTGGACCTCTAAATCCTGTCAAAGGAGTAGAAAAATGTCTTCAGGATCTGAGTTTCTAGAACTATACTTTCTCATTCCCCAAGTGTTTTAAAACCATGTGGTAATAATTTAGTGTTGATGTCACTGTAAATTTTAGGGTTGCTAGTTATTTTTTTGTTTTTGTTTTTCATTTTGCTTCCTGCTTTCAGTTATATTTTCTATTTCTCATTTTTGGAACATTTTTTGTTTTGCTGAAACCATTAGAACCAGGCCACTTACCCCAGGAGAATAGGCGGATAGCTGTCCAGAATAAGGTCCAAAGCTTTTGATATACACAAGTGAGAGACTTTTTCCTGGAGGCAGGCAAAATTTGGCAAGGTTATACTCAGCAGACTGAAGGAAGAAGAAACTCTGAAGTGAGCTGCAGAAGGCTGTCACCGTAGTTCATTTGATACCTACAATGGCTCTGCATAGCATAGATCCAGGTATGGTGGCACATAACTGTAACCTGAAAATTCTGAAGAAGAGTTTGTTACAGGTAGAGTGTTGAGGTTCAGTAGTAATATAAGACACATATATGGCTTTTGATTATCCAATTGAAGTAAGTGATTTAAAGAAGTAAGAAGCCAGGGGACTCTATTAATAACTCTGTTGCAAGAGTTCTTGCCCTGGACAAGTTGATCTTTGTATTTGATTCTCAGCACTGCATAAAAGAAACATGTATGGGTGACAAGAGTATAATCTCAGAGCTGGAAAAGTAAAGGCAGGAATATCAAAAT
>CM053758.1:10293874-10307896 GCA_028658305.1 Pachyuromys duprasi
ATTAAGAATAGTGATTCCTCAAGATCCAGCTATACCACTCTTAGGCATATATCCAAAAGATGTTCAAGTACACAACAAGGACATTTGCTCAACTATGTTCGTAGCTGCTTTATTCATAATAGCCAGAACCTGGAAACAACCCAGATGTCCCTCACTTGAGGAATGGATACAGAAATTGTGGTACTTTTACACAATGGAATACTACTCAGCAATTAAAAAGGAGGAAATCATGAAATTTGCAGGCAAATGGTGGGACCTGAAAACGATCATTCTGAGTGAGGTATCCCAAAAGCAGAAAGACAAACATGGTATATACTCACTTATATAGACCTATAAGATAGGATAAAAATACAGAAATCTATACACCTAAAGAAGATAAATAAGAAAGAGGACCTGGGGTAAGAGGATTAATACTCACTTAGAAAGTCAAATGAGATGGACATTGGACGTAGGAGTAAACAAGTAGCAGGACAAGAGCCGTCCACAGCGGGCCTCAAAAGCACTCTTCCTAGCAGTGTATCAAAGCAAATATTAAGAAACATAACTAATCCTTTGGCAGAGTGCAGGGAATCATATGAAAGAAGGGGGGTTATATGACCTGGAGAGGTCAGGAGCTCTGCAAGAACCAAATATATCAGTGCACAGGGGTCTTTTATGAGACTGTCTCTCCAACCAAGGACCATATATGGTTATAACCTAGAACCCCTGCTTGTATGTAGCAAATAGTAGCTCAATTCCCAAGTGGGTATACTAATAAGGGGAACAGAAACTATTTTGGACATGAACTCAATGGCTGGCTCTTCGACCTCCCTGTCCCCCGAGGGAGGAGCAGCCTTGCTAGGCCACAGAAGAGGACATTGTAGCCATTCCTGAAGAGACCTGATAAAAGAGAGTTAGATGGAAGGGGAGGAGGTCTTCCCCTATCACTGGACTTGGAAAGGTGCAGGAAGGAGATGAGGGAGGGAAGGGGGGGGATAGGCAAGGAATGAGGGAGGGGGCTACAGCTGGGATACAAAGTATATAACCTGTGATTAATATAAAATAAAAATGAAAAAAGAGAAAATGTAAAAAAATTAAAAAAACGTCTGAAATAACAGTAAAGAACAAACAAAAGAGTAGGGACAAGAGGAGGGAAGGAGGAGGAGGGATAGGAATAAAGACATCTGTAATCCTAGCACTTGGGAAGCACATGTAGAAGGTCTGTTATAACTTTAAGACTACGCTGCTGATTGATTGGAATAAAGAGCTGATGGCCACTAGCTGGGGCAGGAAGTACAAGGGCAGAACTTCCATGCAGAGAGAGTGACACAAGGTGATGCAAGCCGAAGCAGAAGAATTGGTCAGGACCTGGAATGGAGCAACCATGGACTGGAGCTGAGCAGGAAGGCAAAGAGTTAGCCATGTGCCATGTGGTAGTGACAGAATAGTCAGGTTAAGTCTAGATGTTAGCTGGGAAACTGCCCCAGCGAAAGGCCTAAACTTCAAACTATGTTAGTCTCAGTGTCATTATTTAAGCTATTGGCATATCCAAGAAAGTCCTGCAATACACACCATTTATGCAGTCCAAGGGATCAAACCCCGGGCTATGTCTGTGCTAGTCAAGCTTGACTGAACCACATCCTCTGCTCTCACACTATTATTCCACATAGAATAATTTCCTCTTTTTTTTTTTTTCAATTTAGCTGTTCGTTCATTACTTACCATCTAACAACTTTGGGGGAAAATGAGAGAGTATGTTTAGCTTGTATCAATTTTCCCTTAGCTTGAGTCTGTAAGTAGCAGTCAGTAATGGTTAAATGTCTCATATTTATACATTCTAATATTGGATTTGTGCCAACATATCATCATTTAGGTAACATTCACACTTTGTCCTCCCGATTTTCTTTGGCCTATTCAACTGTATGTGTCTGGTTTAGATAGATAACACAGTAATAGCTGCATCTCATTATCTTTGCACCAATTATAATCTTAACATTTCTTCTAATGAGTCTTTATTATAGTTCTGGGCATAAAAATTGACATCAGAATCCTCACAGTAAATTAACCTATACTTTATTTAAGATTGAAAATCATTTATTTATTGGTTTATTTATTGGTTTATTTATCTCCCTAAAATCCTTGAGTATTCGGTGCAATAATTTTTACCTATAAATATACATAGGTACCACAATTCTAAGATATTCTCAATTCAATTTTTAGATTAAATATCTGAGGAGGATTGTACTCTATTAAGTTAAATTGCATTGCTTATTACGGTTTGAGTAGAGATGCTTCTTCATATTATATGTATCACTTCTCATCCAATATTAATAATTACTGTGAAAAATATTGATGTAATTCTTTACTGTTTTACCTCTGACTTAAACATCCCCATATGAAAACTTCATAATCAGACTCACTTTACAGGATTGAATTTTATTGTTTATCACTATGTAAACTGCCTCACATAGAAGGCACATCTCTGATATCTTGATGGATCGCCTCATAACTGTTTCTTGTAGGAGTTTGCTAAGATTTTACTATTAAAAGAAAACACTAGTATTAAAAAGAAAAAATAAGTTTAAGACTAGCTATAACTACATAGAAATCTTCAGACAAATCATGTCTACTTTACATAGTGAGGTCCTATTATAAAATCATAAATGATTTTAATATCTTTGTTAAATATTTGTCTAAACTTATGTAGACAAATTATCAGTTCACCATGCAGTTGATACAAGATTTTAATGAGATAATGCATAGTCATTTTTTGACAATATGACTTTAAAGTTTGACATGCTCAGATGTGACTGATTGGCAGCCCAGTCTCCACGTGGATCTCTGAGTGAGGGGAGCAGGGGATGTCTCTATCATGAACTCCGTCGACTGCTCTTTGATCACTCACCCCTGGTGATGCAGCCTTGCCAGGCCAAGGAGGAAGAGGATCCAAGCAGTCCTGATGAAACTTAACAAGCTATGGGCAGATGGCAATAGTGGAGAATTCCCCGTTTCAATGGACTAGGGGAAAGGGATAAGGGGAAGAGAGAGGGAGGGTGGAACCAAGGGAAGTTGAGAGAGGGACTTCAATCGGGATATATAATGAATAAACTGTTAAGAAAAAAAGAGAAATGGATGACTTTCTAGAAATACATGATCTACCAAAATTGAACTGAAATAAGCAATTTGAATGTATCTATAACAAGCAATGAAACCATTGTATAAATAAAATAACACCCAGTCAAAAATTTTTTTGATATGCATATGTACTCTTTCTCTCCTCACCTTAAACTATCTCCTGGATGAGACAGCTCACAAGCAGGAATATAATGGCAGAGCAGGATAAGAAAGAGACTTTTGCTCTAATTTCAGTGTAGGAGACTGATTAAGTCTAGCAGTTAATTTTGATGCTCAGTGTTTGCTTTTTCATATGCACAATAACAACTGTAAAACTGCCATCCTTATACAATACATTCTACATGCCTAATGAACAGAGTGTGTGCACAAAGAAAGCTCTAGAATAGAAATTGGAGGGAGTTGGCAGATATAAATAAATATATACTAAATAATTTGATACTTTGGTACTCTTTTCTCAGATCACTGTCCTACTTGCATTCTCAGGAAAGCTTTTTTTAAACTTTATTCCTTTGTATTTGAAAAAATAGATTTCATTAGTAAAGAATTTAGTAAAGAAATTAAAAAAATAAAAATAAAAGCAAAATTTCATTAATTTTAAAATTGTATGCAATGATTTCAGTCATATTCAGCCTCTTCACTAACTTCTCTTAGATCTCACTACCAACCTCTGTCTTTCTGATCTACTTCCTCTGCCTCTTTCTCTTCTCTCTTTCATGCATGTACATTCTCTTTCACCCTCTCTCCCTCCCTTTCCCTCTGTCTTCCCCTTTCCATCTCTCTATCTTACCCTTTCCATCATGATTGTGTTGACCAAATACTATTGTTCATGTAAACTTCCCTGGAGTATGGTCAATGTGCCAGCATTGAAGAAAATGTTATTTTTTTTCTCAAAGCAGTCAAAACATGCCATGAATGATTCAGATAAGGGTGGGTTTTTGTACCCACATCTCCTCTCCTGTGCTGGTATTATTCGTGCCTTGAGCTTGTGTAGGTCTTGTACACACTGCCTTAGTTGTTGTGAACTCACATTTCCTTCTGAATTCTGACCTCTGGAATCCACATTGCAAATATAGGCAAATACAAAGAAAGGCACATGTACTCACAGGAATGCACACACAAATCCCACTGTATATAGCTTCCTGTAGTTTTGCTAGCCTGTGACCTCAGAACTCTAATATGCAAGCACTTGAATGACTGAGATAGCAGAATCAAGAGTTCATAGCCATTTTTAGCTACATGGTGTGTTATAGTTCAACATCATCATATAGATGATTATATAAATCAGACTCCATCTTTAAAAACAGAAATGAAAAAATACTTGGAAGGAGTGTTTTGTGGGAGCATAGGAACATGGTTTTGATTTACTCTAAAAGACTTGGCATGATGAACCATACATAGGTATGCCATGTAATACTTATTCTTGGAATGCTAAGGAAGGTGTACTGAGAGTTAGAGGGTAGCCTGAGCTCTGCCTATGTAGATCCTGTTTAAGACAAATAGTAATTCATGATTTCCTAAACTTATTTGTGCCAAACCTATCCTCTAAGATTTTGTGAAGTGTATCAAGGAAACATCATACCAGAAATCAGATGAATAATGTTAATAGAGGGCCAGTCTTTCTCAGTTTACATATGTGCCTTCTAATTGAGACCAAACCCCTCCATAACGTTTAATAAATATCACACGGATAATTATGTAATTGTCATACGTTTACATAATTATGTAATTATTTTACAATTATGTAATTGTTAAAATCTTCCATGTTCTAGACATGTACACACTCCTTGTGGAATGTGTAAATGACCACTGTGAATTGATCCAGCAGAAATATCTGAACTCTTTCTTTCAAATTATGACTGGAAAGTTGATAAGTGGATATCTCAGAGCATCATGACCAAAGGGTTGAGGGTTGGATAACATGTTGCCAGAAAAGTAGTGGCATGCTGCATCCAGTAGTGAGACTTGAAAATAGCAGTATTGTCAAGTGTAATGATGTATTTGGTGAAATAAAATAAAATGGAGATGCTTGTTAGAAGCAGTATGGTTTTAGTATATTTAGTGATAGGGGAAAGTCTGTGGGAGACACTAAATGTATGGAAATATCTCACCTTCTGTTAGTGTCTGTAGAGAAGAAGAAACAGATAGTGGAACCAATCATGAGTCCAATCAATATATAATCTGAGACAGTTATCAGTACTGATGCTTGAGAAGAGCAAGGCCCATAATACTGCATTTTGGTAGAATTTTGCATATGCTGAAAGCCGTCAATATGTATAGAACCGATGATATTTATCAGCAGGGTTGATATCCAATGCAGAAAGCAGGAGACACTGATCTTCCAAGCTTGGCCCTTGATCCCCATCCACCCACTGACTCTGGGACTTATGGCTATTGCCTGTAAATTATTCATGAGGCAGGTGGCACATAGAAAGAGTGCCTGACCCACCCTGTGCATATATAAGGCAACTTTACACTCATGGCTTCCAAGAATGTGTGTTATTCCCCAGACATATATGCTGTGGGAAATCCCCTTGAAGAGAAGAGACAAGAAATTTCTTACAGCCATGTTGGTGAATATGAGTTGGGTGGGCCTTGGTGCATGGCTAGTATATGGCATAGAGGTGTAAACTACAAGAAGAAAGACATTACCCAGTATTCCAACCCCAGTATGTACCAGAAAAAGTAATCTAACTATAAAATCACTGGACCCCATTCTTCTAGGATTGAAGAAAAATGTTTTTTTTAAAAAATGGCCAGGAAGCCCCAGAGTTAAGATTTTAAAAATTTTTCTTGTTTATATTAGAAAGTCCAGGACCCTCATGAACCTTCCTGACAGCAGTGATTATATTTAAGTGTATTGTACACTAGTGAATTCAAAAACGTCCAAATTCTATTTTCCAGTTCGTTCATTACAGGTCTGGGATACCATTTCCAAAGTAAAGCATAGTTTATGTTAGGAATATTTCATATGTATCTCTGTATGACAGAATAGGCTGACACTCCTCAGATTAATATACCTGGGTAACTTCCTAAGACTTTAGAGCCTTGTGTAGGAGGCAATTATACAAACTATGATAAGAATAAAATTCAAATGACTACCTGGCAGCAGAAGTGTTTGATCTCAGTGCTCCAAAGGCAAGGACTGAGAGATCTCTTTGAGCTTGATGCTATTTGGTCCAAAGTGGTAATTCCAGGACAACCAGTGTTACATGGTGAAACACTGTCCCAAAACAATGGTGTATATAAATAAATACATACATAAACTTAAGTCATACCATAAAATAAGTTCCATTTTAGAAATATATGTCAGAGCCTCTCTGCTTAGTGTTTCCATAATAATATGTATAGACTATTGGTAATTTACTTAAAGATTGTGTTAAATTATTATATAAATAACATAAGTAATAAAAATACTACAGTCATACAGTGAAACAAGTTAATCTGTTTTTTTTTCTTCTGTACATTCTCAACCCCCTTCTCTAGAACAACTCTCTAGTTTATTTATGTAATCTTTATAATTTTGGTCATATCCTCATAAAACACATGATTCAAAAGTAAATGAAATGTAGTATTCACATTTAAATTGACCTCAGACATTTAATTTTTGAACGTTAAAATTTAGCTCCCATCTACAGCTTATGGCCCAAGATTTTATGCTGCAAACATAAACTGAGAAAATAAGATATTCTGAGCATGGTAGCACACCTTTAATCCAAGAACTTGGAAGGAAGAACCAGGTGGTTCTTTGTGAGTTCAAAGTCAGCCTGGTCACTGTGGAGAGTTTCAGGTAGGCCAAGATCATACAATTAGACCCGGTCTATAAAAGAAAGAGAGAGAAGGAATGGTTGGTTACAGAGGGAGGAGAGAAGAATAAATAAACAGAGGTGGTATGCCTCAGTAATTAAGAATTTGCTGTTCTTGTGAAAGGTCATGGTTCTGCTCTTAATAGCTCAGTTCTATGGATATCTGACAGTCTCTGGATTCTACAGGAATTTGCCCACTATTGTGTACATAGACTCACACAGGCAAACACAAAAACACACATGAAAAAATACATATAGAAGGAAAGAAAAAATGCATGGTGATCATGTGAGGCTTATAGCACTAATGTAAAGCAAGTTCAATGATGTGAAATTCAGTAGTACCTGTCGCTATTTGAAAAAGGGAAATAGATCTTCCTGCCTCTACTTGTACTTCTTAAATAACTGTATAGTTAGACTTGCTTCATATTGTGGCAGATGAGAATCTGCTTACAAAGGAAGCAATTAGAAGGAGCCAACACAACAAGCTGTATTTTCTGTTCCATATAAGAACTATCTGGAGAGCAATTGTAGTCATAAGTAGGAGATAAGACAGCTGTGTTTATGCCTCTCTCTCTCTCTCTATATATATATATGCAGTTGTATAGATTGGCATTATATATATGTATATCTATATATTCTCTCTCTATATACATATGTACATACATACACACATATATGTGTGTATATACACACACACACACATATATATATACATATATATATATATATATATATATATATATAAAGAGAGAGAGAGAATTTTTTAGGATGAATGGATGAATTGAAAGGGGACTCTCATTTCAATCAGTATTTATTTTGCCTGTAACTTTGAGTTAATAGAGTTCTGTAGGGAAATTTTTCATGAAAATTTTAAAGAATACTTATCTGTAGATGACTTCATAATGTAGTTGTATAGAGTCACCAAATGTTAACCACAGACATATTTTGTAGGAAACAATCTAAAAACATTACACATAGATGCACGCATATATATATAATATATAAATATATTTATTATACCCTTTGGGCCTAGGGTTGTAGCTTGGTAGTTGAGTAAATTCTTATGTTGTGTCCACAGATTAATCTATCTTAGAGCTGGTAAATTTGTTGTCAATTGGAGACTAGCTATGGCCATCTGGGAAGAAAGAACATTAATTGAGCAGATTGGCTTGTGGTGAAGACTGATGCATTTTCTTTATTAAATTTTAATGTGAGAAGTCGCAGCCCAACCTCAGAGCAAGGTTGTATATGAAAGCAGGCTGAATGATAGGGAGCCAGCCCCTAACACAATTAATGTCAATGATGCTCTGCTATGCTGACAGAGAGAAGCCTAACTTGACTGTCCAGTAGCACATAGAGATAGATGCTGGGACTTGCAACCAACTATGGGGCAGAGCTCCAGGGCCTTGTGGAACATCATGGGAAACATGGAAGGACAGGAACCCTACAAGAAGACCAACAGAGACAAGTTACCCAGATCCACAGTGGCTTACAGAAACTGAGACATCAACTACGGATCATGCATGGTCTGGACCTAGGCCGTCTGTACATATGTGGCCATGTGGATAGCCTGGCAAGTGGAGGGGGGCGCTTTTTCTAACATGTACTCCATTGCCTGCTTTTGGATCACTTTCCCATGGCAGGGTTGCCTTGCCTGCCCTCAGTGGATAAGGATATGCTCAGTCCTGATGTGACTTGAAGTGCTGGTGACTGTTGATACGGGGGTGAAGAGTGGGGGTTTAGGAGGTGCAGGGACCCCTCTTTTCTGGAGGGAAAGGGAGAAGGGAAGTGAGAAATAGATGGAGTGAGGACTTGGAGGAAAGGAGGGAGGGGCACCCTTGGAAAGCAAGCCAATAAACTTAAAAAATACTTTTAAAAAGGAAGATTTTTTTTGTTTTTTTTTATGATAAAAAAAGAAAGGCTGAGCAAACCATGAAGTATAATCAAATAATCAGTCTTCCTCAATTGCCTCTGACATCAGGATTAATGTATCAAAGAGACCAATTGGCAGCATAACATTGGAAGACCTGCCCCACCTGAGCTATATACAACAAATGGAGCATGCCCAAGTAAAGAGTACAACATCCTAACATGGGTATTGTATGTAATTGATTTTTAAAGAGCCAAAATCATACCAACCAGCAGTGTGTATTTGAGTAGTCTCTGTTGCTTACATAATTACTTCTATTATAGAAAGCACTTTTATTTTTCTAAAATATGTCTCTCTTTCTATCTCTAACCTCATATCCCTGTTACAGTTCATTCCTCTTGTGTGCAAGAAGCTGGAAACTGGTGCTCTTCTTTCTCAGGTAATCAGAAACCTCACAGATAAATCATCATTGTGAACATATGAGAATGCATTTCAAAATATTTGATAAAAGTAAGTAGAACCACGACATGCTGTTGTTAGTGGGGAAAGCCCATGAAGCCTCTACTCACACAGAGAACTATAGGCAACAAAGGAATGTTGAGATCTGGAAAAAAATATTCTTCCCAGGACAGGGCACTTCCAATTGTTTATCCAATAGCAAATAGGTAATTCCTGAAAATACACATACAAGTAACATTATATAGACTGAGCAGATTGTATTTTGGAATATATGTATATACATATAGGAGTGTAATAACAAGGAAAACAGAGAGCATAAATTTGAAAGAAAACAATGGATAATGTGGCAGGTTTAGAATGAGCCAAAAGAAAATTGGAATAGTATTTTTATATCATACTGTCAACAATAAAGACATTAATATTTAATTAACAACATAATAACCTAAAGTATTTAATTAGCAGCAAGTATCACAAAGTGTGTTTACCATCTTCTATTGTACAATTGTCCTATGACCTCCATCTGTGCACTGTGGTATGCATTTTTCCATTCCATCTCTGTCTCTGTCTTTGTCTCTGCCTTTCTGTCTCCCTCCTTTCTTTTTCTCCATGTGAATGTACCTTTCTCTCTCACACATATAGAAATAAATATTTAAACTAGCCATTAAATAGTAAATAACAAGTTTCTGGTTTTCACATTTGGATATGACTAAGTCACAGGAAAGAATAGTACATCTGTTGTCTTGGAGCTGGGTCTTCTTACATTGTATAAAATATTTGCATATTAGAGATTGTGCCTTGACTCAGTTTGGGCTACTGTAGCTAAGTACTAGACTAAGTGGTTCACAAACAACAGAAAATCTCCTAGTGCTACAAGTTGGTGTCTGAGACTAGAATTGCTTTGGATAGTGGGGAGGGATGCATTGTGATGCTGAACCATCTCCTGAGGGCTCTACAGGGTCGCCCTGTCAGCTACTCTTTGCTTCTTGTCATGGCAGAGACTAGAGTAAGACAGCTCTCTGGACTTTATATTCATTCTACTCATTAACCATCTCTCAAGAAAGCATCACTAAGTTTTCAGGGAACAAAAACTGGTGTCACATGCAGAAATTTTACGTAGGATTTCTCCTGTGATGGGTGTTGATTCCCACAGTTGTAAATAAAGGAGAGCAAGCACCCTTTAGATAACTAAATGTGCTAAAGGTTCCAATTCTCATTCTTGTATGACAGCTGATAGCAAAGTCACATGGAAAGATAAACAGAGTCCCAAACTAATGCAAATAGGTGGGATTGACAGTGGCATTTAACTTAGCATCCCAGGTCCTAATAGGTTGGTTTCACTTTGACATAGAAGACAGGCTTCTACAACCCCTGCTCTCAGCTGGATTTGATCTCGCTCAGCTGGTTTTCCATAGTTTTCTCTATGGTAAATAAAACAACCTCAGTAAGAGAACAGAAGCAGGACAAAACAATTCCAGCAGAGAAGATTGACACCTGTGAGTGCTGCAGTAGGTTGTTAGTTAAAAAGAGAGCAGGGAAAAAGAGGGACAGAAAGATAAACTAGAACAGGGGGGCAGAAATTCAGATTTAAATGCAAGACTGATCAAGATATTCTACATAGAAAGTGTATTTTCTAGGTCTAGGGATATTGTTCAGGTAGTAGACTACTTAGAATTCTTCTGTGGCTTGTAGGAATTGTTTTGTTGTTGTTGTTGTTTATTCCCAGGCACTGCATGAACTTGGTGTGGTGAAACACTTTTGTAACCTCAACACTTAGGAGATAGATATAGGATGACTAGAAGTTCTGGATCATCCTAGGGTACATTGTAAGTCTGAGGTCAGTGTAGGCTATGTGGTACCATCTTAAATGCAAAACAAACAAACAAACAATATATCCCCATACTCAACACATTTCTACAACAAAGTCATTTCAATGAAACAGCAATTGAACAAAAATTTTCTTTCATCCATGGTTTTGAGTCTGAGTTCATAATTCTCATGCTGGTTCATTCTGAATGTTCAGGTCAAATAATATATTTTGTAATATTTTCAGTTAAAATACATTTTTATATTTATTATACATTTTGTTTTAATACATTTTAATATATATTTTTATTTATTTTAATTGTGTTTATTGTGTATGTGTGTGTGTGTGTTTTTATGGTGGCGGAGGTGTTTCGAAATAGCAGATGGGGGTGTCAGATTTCCTGAATCTGCAGCTACTGGCGGTTGTGAGCTGCCACACATGGGTGATGTGAGTACATCTTAAATCTTTGGCAAAATCAGAAAGCTTTCTTAACTGTAGGCCATATCTTCACCCCCTCTTCCCCTGTTTTTCCTAGGTCAAAATGGAAAAAGGGTGGTGGGAAATAGCTTAAGAGTACTTGCTTACTCCTTACTTTCAGAGGACCCAAATTCAGTTTTCAGCTCTCACATGAGGCAGATCTGAACTGCCTATAACTTCAGCTCCAGGGTATCTGACACCTTCTTCCACCTCTGAAATAACACACACATGTGGGAGATACACACACACACACACACACATTCTGTAGCAACATAAAGGAGCTCACTAGTTTCCCTGTGGCTGGGTGGGGCAAAGAAGCCAGGTGTATTAAATGACAGGAAGAAAATTGCAAGGATCTGTGGAAGTGTTCATAATCTTAACTATGATAACTTGTGTGTGAATAGTTCCAAGATAGTTACACCACGCCCCTTAAACTTAGGTAAGTACTTGCTGATTACTTATATTTCAGTACAGCCATACTGCAAATGACTATAAAGAACAAAGTAGGTGTGGCAAATTCTTAGAACCTGGGGAACACACGGCTGCAAAGAGCAGACGACTAGGTCTGAGGTGATATGACCTGTCAGCTCTTGTTTTCTTATACTTACATTTTTCTGGACCAAGCTAACTCCCTTTTCTTGTATACAACAGTATAGTTTAAATTTTTCCTCTCTTTGCAACTCTGTGTCTCTCACAGTGGAGGCTATATAGATTTCTAAGACAGAACCTCTAAAATAACAGCAAACAGGAAAGAAAATTAGAAGGGTTATGCAGTTTCGTGAAGCTGCTATGGACTGAATATCTTATCTGCACAGTACTGGCTCTGGAGTCAGGCAGGAGAGGCCAGCATGACAATTTGCTAGAAAACAGTTGTGTGCTGGTAAAGTCATTGTTTACCTGCTAGGGTTAGATGATTTTGTAGTTTCATCTCATGGGTTTAGAGTACATGACTGACAGTTTATAGGAACCAAGTCAGGAAATACAAAACCTTCCCCCCTCCCTGGCTCCAGAAGCTGCAGTTTTATTCAGTGTTGGTTCTAACTTGTGTGTTTAGTACTGAAATGAGGGGGATCAATTCTATTACCCTATGTTCCCTCACAACTGCCAGGTGAAGGTAAACCCACATACATCTGTATGTGATGTTTGTGTCTATGTTTTTTTATGTGTTTTTAAAAAATGTGTCTGTGTATAAGCATACAGTTACCATAGTTCTACAGTTTGAACATACACTCTAAACTCTGACTTCTAAGTCTGTTCTCCATACTCTGGGACACTATGTAGCTCATGTATTTAGAAGAAAGAGAAGCTAGAATATTGGAACTCTCAGACCCAAGCTACACAATCAGCAAAGATATCCGGATGTCTTACAAGCTGTATTTCACATTCTTGCATCTTTCTATAAACACGGAAGCAGTGAATTATACAGAAGCTGTCCTAAGACTTGTGAGAAAATGTCTGTCCTATTCAGCTCCTTTCATGCTTTCACCTGGTAGTCATCCCCATACCTAACTGGCAATTGAACCAAAAGGAACCACTCACCAGGGTTGAGCTCAGCTGCTGGAACAGGGTCAGGTCTGTGACACTCAATATACTTGGGCAATCTGCAGCCAGTGTAGTTATAGGTCCCCAGGATCCCTGAGTTTTCCTCTGCACCTGGAGCTGCAATTATTTTGTCAGCTGCCGAGCACTGACAACTTCTGCAAAGGGACCAAAAAAGTTGTAATTCAGTTTCAGGACAATTCATCATGTCCTGGGAATTATTAAGAGCTGAACTAATTAGCATCAACAAAAACTTATCTAAGTCCATTGCAATGAGCTGCATTCCAAATGCAGAAAAGAGTTAATAAGTGGGTCACCTATACCCTTGCCCTGGTCCCCTCACTATCAAAGCCAAGTTACCTGTTACACTGATGATAGAATTTGTGCTATTGTTTCAAAATGAGGATAAGGAGGCTTTCCTGAGGATAGATGTGTAAATATCAGCAAGTCTTAGACATGTGATCACCTCATATTTTTGGCAACATTGGGGAAGTCTATCACTCTCATCTACTCAAATTTGTACTTTTGGACTGTCATGGAACCAAGGCAGCAGGGAGGGGAGAACAAGAGACTTCATATTCTACTCTGGATCCATTCCAGTTAATATTTCTTTTATTATTATTATTTTTTATTTATTTATTTTTTTTACTTTTTTTTAAAATTTATTTATTTTTATCTCAGTCACAGGTTAGGTACTTTGAATCCCAGGCATAGCCCCCTCCCCCATTCCCTCCTACCCTCCCACGCCCTCCCTCACCTCCTTCTTCCCCGCCCCCTCCAAGTCCACCAACAGGGGAGGACCTCCTTCCCTTCCATCCAACCCCAGCTTATCCTGTCTCCTCAGGGCTGGCTGCAAAGTCCTCCCCTGGGATCTAGCCAGTCTGTCACTCCCCGGCTTATATGGGGGAGGGTCAAAGAGTCAGCCATCAAGATCATGACTGAAACAGTCCCTGTTT